>JARWLC010000016.1:32328105-32635605 GCA_033318265.1 Phyllotis vaccarum | reverse complement strand
ATGTTCCCTGGGTTTTGGTAAACTTTTGTTCTCTGACCTATACACACACACACACACACACACACACACACACACACACACACACACACACACACTCACAGAAAGATGGGGGAGGGAAAGAGAGAGGGAGGAAGGGAGGGAGGGAGGGAGGGAGGGAGGGAGAGAAAGAGAGAGACAGAGAAAGAGAGAGGACGGACCCTTCCTCTCAGAGGGATATCCTTGTCCTTCTCAGAGGATGGTCTAGAGATGTGTCCTCTGGGATCTTCAAAAACTACGCTAACCTCTGGCCAGCTACTTAACTCTGAAATCCAACACTATATTTGTGCCTCTTCCCTTTCCCCATGGCCTCCATCCAACAAATGGCTGAGTGTGGCAGACATACTGAGATACTAAGACAGGTCTGTTCCCAGACTTCTTCAAAGTTGACTGTGGCTTGAGATGCCCTAAGAGTCTTATGGAATCCCTGGGAGCCTGTCAAGTTGAAGTACCAACCTCCGCCATTGGGAACCACCTACTTATGAAGCTTCTCTCTTATGCTCTGCAACTTCCTTCTCTGGGCAGAATTTGATGATTTCATTGCCATTTTGGAGTGGCAGCAACAGCAACTGATTAAACACAATGATACAGAGGTAAGTAGGTCTCTCCATAACTGAAGGGGCGAGGAGTCTTAGAGCCTCCCCTGAAGTTCCAGCCATTCCTCCTTCCTGCCATTCTCCAGTTGCAAATGATGAAGGTAACTGAATGGGGGTCTCCATGATGCAGTTTGCAGTAGATCATGGTCTATGATGGGTTTGGACTTGGTGGAGACACAGCTATTTGGGAATCACCATGATCTTGGAAGTTACCTCTTTACAGAGCAAGTAACCTGTTCTCTAAGTAACTCCAATGTCATTGGTTTGTCAAGCTGTATAGCAGTGGAATCATACATTGGTTTGTCACAAGTGTCTTATCTGGGGGGAATAGATGTTTGTGTATGAGTTTGTGGAAAAGTTAGTGGAGGCAGCATCAGGAGAGTATACCGGCCAAACCAGGTCACTGGCTCCAGCTCTCCATCATTACCAATAAGTCAGGGACAGAGACGCCTTACATTGTGTGTGTATGTGTGTGTGTTTGTGGGGGGGGTGGATATTAGAAGACAACTTGCAGAAATTTATCCCCTCTTTTCATGAAGTGGTCTCAGGGACTAACCCAGGTCTTCAGATTTGGCAGCAAGCTCCTTTTCCCAGTGAGCCTCTTGCTGGCTCCCAGAACTTACATTAGGATAATTAATATACATTATATGTAGGGTTAATGTCATGCTCAAGGACACTTGGTGGCACCTCCTGGGTGTGAAGGTGACTTTCCAGAGGGTGAAGTGAGCCACTTTCAGTCATAGACTAGACTAAGTACAGACAGATTGACCATGTCTAGTGCTTATCCTAGCCTGCAGTGCTACAGCCTGTGTGCCTCTCCCCAGGGTATCCATCCAGCTCAGCTCTCCTGAGAGTAGGCTTACTCCATCTCCAGCTCTGCACCGTATGAAATAACTTGCTCCCCTGAATCATCACTTTACCTACAAGACATAATTTTATTCTCCTGCCTCTGATTTCATTATCTCTGTTATGTCACTTGATCTTACTTTTTTTCTCACAGCTTCCAAAAGACTTACAATGAATGATAAGAAAGGAATTATAAGACCAAAAAAAAAAAAAAATGGAAAACAGAAATAGAGAATAATTAAATGTCAGTCATGGCCATGATAGAGTGAATGGAATCTGGTATCTCACTATTTGGGGCGCTGACGAGGTGATACTCATTAACTGCTGTTATTCCTAACACTGGGAGTTGGGCTCCGACTTCAGCCATGTGAGATGGAGCATGCTCACCTTGCCTCCCCCAAACCCTCGTGCTATGGAAGGGAAGATAAGCATCTCTTGGAGAGAGACTTTTGAAATGAGATTGTTTATGCATGAAGGAGTAAGTATTAATAGCCAGAGTGCATTCATATGGTGATTGTTTTCTGGTGACGGGAATGGGAAGTGTTATTTCTCTATTAAATTAAATATGGAGGCCACTGGATTATGCATGCCAGGTTGGCATGTCCGCTTGGTTTCTTTGCACACAAATTTCATTTTTTAAACCTGATGTCTCTCTGCCTGAGTGTCTCCTGTGTGCCTGGCCTCGTTGCTGAAGAAAATCTGATTGACTAGTAAATATCTCTCACATGCCCCTGGGCCTGATTGACAAGCAGGGGCATCTATGCATCCACTGTACTGTTTTCTGCCACCCTGAACTTGCTTTGGGGCCACCATCAGAGAGACATAGTAAGTAAAGAAACAGGAGAGGTTTTCAGAGCGTGCCGTAGCAAAAGTGGAATGAAGAAACGGGAGTGTTTAATAAAAAAAAACGAGGCTGCAAACATCCATGAGAATTGTCTTCAAAAATGCAAGGAGAGGGACAAGGGTGATCGCTGAGTTGGTAAAGTCCTTGTCCTGCAAGCATGACCTGAGTTCATCTCCAGTGCCCATGTCAAAAAGCCAGGAATAGTGATGAGTGCTTACAGTACCAGCCCTAGCGAGGTGCAGAGAGGAGAATCTCTGGAACTCATTGGTCAACAGCCTAGCTAGATTGATGACTCCCAGTCCAGAGAATAAATTAAAAAACAAGGTAGTTGGTACCTGAAGAATGACAACTGCCTCCAAACACACACACACACACACACACACACACACACACACACACACATGCACGCACACACACATCAAAGAGACAGTTCTATGCACTAGTTTGATACTCATTCTATATTGTTTCAAATCAAAGAACGTGAATGAAATGACTTCAGGTTCCACAAACATGGCAGAGTTTTCCCATTTTTGTAATACCTAACTCTTTACAAAGCCCTTCCAAACACATTGTCACCAGAGAATAATCACCATAGTGAGAGATTTGGCCTGGTGTTTGTTGTTTGTTTAGTTAGGAGCTGGTAGCTCCTGTGGGGGCGTGGCACACAGAACATTGTATTCAATGTATATTTGACTAGGTAAAGAGAGGAAGGAGTTGGCTTTTGAGGGCTGATGCTTATATTAGCTATTTTTCTGCTGTGATGAAATACCATGACCAAAGGCAACTTACTGAAAAGTTTGCTTGACTCAAGGATCCAGAGGGAGAGTGTGAAGAGGGTAAGACATGGCAGCCTTGCAGGAGCAAGAATCTGGCTCATTCTATTTCATTTGCATATGCAAAACAGAGAGTAAAGAGGAAGTAGGGCCCAGGTAGAAGTCCCTCAAAGCCTGCATCCCCAGGGTGTCTTCCATCAGCAAGACACCACTTTCTAAAGGTTCCAGAGCCTCCCAACAGCAGCACTAGATGACTATTGAGTGTTCACCTACTGGGCCCATAGGGGACATTTCTTATTCAAATCACAATCTATGCTCATTTTTCAGGTCACAGCAACCGAGGTTCGAATCCTAAAAGTGATTTCCTAAACTCCACAGGCATCAGAGCGTCTTTAGCTTGGGTGCCCTTTTAGGATTCTTGTGCAAAGGTTTAGTGAGGTTGACTTTCTACCTGAAGTGAATTGCCTCATGCAACAGTTGGTGGCCTTCTCATCAAAAGCTGAATTAGCATCTGTTGCCCTTCTCAGCTGCTTACATTAGGAGGATAGTCAGAGTGGGGAAGCAAATTAAACAGGATGGTTCAGATGATGAGAGCATTGGCTTCATGCCCACGTCTTCTGTATACTTCTGTTTCAGGCTCTTTTTCTCATTGCCATGACAAAACATTTTTAAAAGGCAACTTAGGCAAGGAAGGGTTTATTTTGGCTCTCAGTTCAAGGGTACCATCTATCATGATGAGGAAGCCAAGAGCACTTTCATATCCCATCCAGTCAGGAAGCATCAAGCAGTAAATGTTAGTGCCCAGCGGGTTTTCCCTGTTTTGTTCAGTCTGAGACACCAGCCTCTGTGATGGTGGGTCTTTCTTGCTCTGTTATACTTCTGGAAATGCCCTTATAAACGTACCCAGAGGAGTGTTTTTATGGTGATTTAAATCCCATCAAACTGACAGAGAAGATTAAGTGCCACGTCTTTTGTGGGTTCCTGTTCGTCCTGGGTCTCTGGGATACCTCCACCACATGGCTGCCCTCTCTCTGCCCCCTTTCCTTGCCTCAGATGAGTCCAAAGCTATGTTGAGTGGCCAAGAACATTCCAGTCATCAACATTCTCTCATACTCCTTTTCTCAGAATCATTTGCTTTACTGGATTGTCTTTAACAGGGAAAAAATATCAGTAGAATCAGTTGTGATGGCTGAATTGCTGGTACCCTGTTCCCTGAAATAGGAGCTAATTATAGAAGGGAAGAGTCATATGGGAATCTTGCGTGTGTGTGTGTGTGTGTGTGTGTGTGTGTGTGTGTGTGTGTGTGTGTGTGTGTGTATCTGTGTGTGCCATGTGTATATGCACCTGCATGTGAAGGTGAGAAGTTGATGCTGGCTATCTTTCTAAATGAGCTGCCCCCTTGTTTATCAAGGGAGGGTCTCTTATTGGCCTGAAACTTTTTGATTCTGTTGGGCTAGCTGGGTACAAGCCCTAAAGATACTCCTGTCTCCATTCCTCCAGTGATGAGATAGATTACTTGTGGCCACAGTGACAGATGATTTTGTACACAAGTAGGTTCTGGGGATGGAAATCTGGTCCTCATGCTTACACATAAAGCACTTTACTGATAAAGCCAGCTCCCCAAAACTATATGGGACCTATCCGAGTGACCGTAAAACACTGGCCACCAAGTTATGTCATACCCTATACTAGCAGCCATCCCTTACTGCTGCTGGCAGCTTTGAGGAGGGCTTTCCCCTTTTATGTCATGTGCTTTCCCTGTAGGACGATCAACAATGTCCTGTGATATGCCTCCAACATTCTCCAAAAGCTTCTAGATGGCTTGGCTGGGGTGGCAATGTTGTGTTTCTGTATTGCAAAGAGAAGCAATCACTATAAATGTTCAGTGCTGGAGATGTAGCTCAGTTATAGAGTGTTGGCCTAGCATGTATGAGGCCTGGAGTTCAGTCCTCAGCACCATATAAACCAGGTGTGCCGGTAATGTTAGCACTCGGGAGGTAGAGGCTGGAGGATCAAGTGTTTGAAGTCATTCTTAGCTACATATAAAAGATGCCAGCTTGGGCTGTGTGAAATCCTGCTTCAGAAGGAAAGAAGGGTAAGAGGGAGGAAAGGAAGAGGGAGGGAGGGAGGGAGGGAGGGAGGAGGGAACAAGGGAAGGAGAGAGAAAGGGAGAGAGAGAGAGGGAAGGAGAAAGGGAGGGAAAAGTAGGAAGATGTTCAGAAAAATGGCTAAAGTGCCAAGGGCCTCCTTGGTGTGAGATAAGCAGACTATGGTCTTCTGGTAGGGCCCAGTTGTCTTCCGGAAGTCACGTACTCATACAAAGTCTTCACTATAACATAATGATTTTTGTAGTTCAAGATCACAGGCATCTCAAGATGCTCTAAAGAGCCTTGGTTTCTCGGAAATCACTTCTTTCCTGGCTTCAGGACATAATCTGAAGGATAAGAGACATGAAATCTTAAGAAGCCCCAGCAACAAACAAATGGTTAACAGAACCCGAATGGGAAAGCAAAGATCTGTCTGCTTCCGCTTCCTCTATCAACATTGCTCTCGATGCCAATTTGTCAGCAGTCAGAAATCTCTCCCGGTCTCCTCTAATGTTTCACGCTAGGTTTGTCCAACAAGAGTAATAAAAATAATGACACCATTATCCCTCTTTCCCTTTGTTTTCAGTGCATCCCTTGAAGGTTTGAATAATGAATTAAACTCGCCTTATCCTGACTCCCTTGCTCTCGACTTCCTCTGCTGGCTGGAGTGAAGCTATTATCCCATTGTCAGAAGACAGAACAGCCTTACCCAGTGCAGTGTGTGATCCTGAGATTTAAATACAGTCCAGGGTCAAAATTATCGAGGGTACAATTTCCAACTATAGAAGAGAAAATTGGTAGCCAATGTGGAGATGAATCCAGAGCCTAAGTGAAATATTAAATATTTCATTAGTAATCCTTTTGGAATAAATATAAGTAGACAACAGAATTAGTTTTGAGTTGGGAATAAAGGGCTAATTAATGTTATTGTATTTAGCTGATTGACTTCAAGGCTATTAAATTATTATTTCTTTGTCTGAATCTCTGCTTCCTTCAGGCTGAAGAACCAGTTCATGAGAAAACACACACACACACACACACACACACACAATCTGTGTTCTTTTCTTCTTTCTTCTTAGCAAATGAAAACAAAAACATTTTGCTTCTACGGAGACCCACTCATGTACCCGAATTTATTTCGTCCCCTTCCCTCCCTCTTTCTCCTCTTTATTCTTTACATCGTTCCTTCCCCTTCACTCTATTCTCTCTCTCCTCCCACTCTCCTTCCTCCCTCTCTCCCTCCCTTCCTCCCTTATCTCCCTTCTTCCTTCTCAGGGTTCTCACAATGCAGATCAAGCTGATCGCAAACCATGAAGCCAAGGATGATCTCCCTCCCACTCCCAAGGGCTGGGATTACAGCCATGCACCATCATACCCAGTGTAATGCCAGGTAATCACACCCACAGCTCTCAGTGCATGCTAGGTAAGCATTCTATTAGTAGGGCCACAATCCAGACCTTTAACTTGGTTCCTTCCACATGTTAGTTTACATCTTTGAACTTTCCCCTGCTTTTTAGAAGATATGCAGTACATACCTGGCAACAGGCATGAGAAAACGTGAACGTAGAGAACATTCTGGAGACAGGAGAGTGTAGGTCTAAGAAGTGCTGCGAGGTCACTCTGGCCATTGCTTTTCATGTGCATGCTGCATGTTATCTCCTCTCCTTCATTTTCCATCCTTACCTCTAATTCCTTCTGTCTCCCTATCCCAGACTACAGACCACCAGTCACAGAGCTGAGCTGACTATCCTCTCTTACTTACTTTTATACAAACAAATGCAAGACAGTTTTTAAGGTGGTTGTGGCAACCAGTTCTCATTCTTCCAATGCCACAGGTGAAAAGACTAGTATTGAGAACTTTGTCAACATAAGCTTCTGTGCTGGTCAGTTTCAACTGTTAACTTGATACAACCTAGCGTCATCACCTGGGGAGCCAGGCTGAGTAGCTCAGGTTGACTCTGGTCATGTCTGTGGGAGGTTGTCTTGGTTGTTAATGGAGGAAGATCCGTCTTGAATGTGGGAGGCTTTATTTCATTGGCTCAATCCTAGACTAGTGTGTAAGAGTAAAGGAAGAGAGCAAAGCAGACGCACAAATCCATGTTTGTTCTCTTTCCTCTTGTAGTCGTGATGCGTTGGCTGCTTGAGTTCCTGACTTGCCTTCTTCTAAGTGATGGGCTGTGACCCGGAAGTAGAAGCTAAATAAATAATTTCCTTTAGTAAGTTGTTCTTGGTCACGATATTTTTATCCAAGCAGTGACAGTGCAGCTGGAACAGTGACCTAGATGAATTTTTCACACCGTATTTTGACCTGTTATGACATGGCTCAATGAACATGGTGAGGGGAACTGTCTCTTCCCTCTGTACTACAGCAGCTTTCCAAACAAAGTGCAGTGTTGAATTTCAGCACTACTTTTTCCCTTGGCCAGACATCCTTGAACACTGAACGATGATATGGAAGAGACCCTATGTTGACTCTTTTAGTAGAGCTGCCATTTAATAACAATATAAAGTGGCTGAGACTATCTCTAAGGTTCTCCTTCTTTGCTTTGCTGTCCATCCTTTTTTCTGTTGATTAACTTGTCCAAACTTGGATGCTTTTCTAATAGTGACCCTGAACAATGAAAGGACTTTGAGACACAAAGAAGAGACCAGAATGTTACTCTTTTCAGGTAACCCAGAAACCAGTGGAGCTCTCTGACTTATTACTACGTAATTTCCTGATGCCTGCTTCTTGGAAGGTACCCTGTGGTTCTAAAGGCATATGGATAAGCCTCCATTTGGGGATATTGTGGCCGTTTTCAAAATGACAAAAGTCACACCAAGCCAAGGAGGGATCCTGACACAAAAGTCATAGGAGACTGGCCAGACAGAAGTGATTTGTCTAGAGCATCATGCAGATTACTCTTGGCATGTTCCGAGAAGGGGAGAAGGGTGTGAGTGGATGGTCTTCCCGTGCGCCAGCCAGATGCAAGCCAAGCTAGCATGAAGAACAAGCCTGTACCAGGAAATGATGTGGCCGATGTCTTCCTGTCTCCATAGCAGCCTGACTTTCCATGGGGTGAACAAAGCCAATACTCACTGCTTTTTGTGTTTGTTTTTCCCTAAAAATAAAATAAAGAGGAAGATGAATGAAAGAAGAGGGAGAAGTAGAGGGAGACTAAAATATAGGAGGGAGAGAAATGGAAGAGAGAAGAAGGGGTGCTTTGGAAAAACTTTTGCTTGTGCTTTTGGGTATGTTGGCATGCGATACACTGGAAATCTTACTTTTTTTTTTTTGTATTTTTTACATCAGTGGTTCTCTTTTCATTGGGTAATCAGAGATATGATACCTGGGTATCATATGAATGAATATGAAACTGGATTAGATCTTTGGAAGAAATTATTAAACAGCTTTGGACTTATTGGCTGGACCTCCTCTTCCTATAATGACAGCTTCCTAGAGACAAGGATGTGGTTGGTGGAAGGCTCCCCTTTCATGGGTTTTGTGGGCAGATGTCACAGTGGGTTGGGAAGGGATTGGTGGGATTTTGGTATTTCCTCAGATGTAGCAGACAGCCCTGGCTCTCAAATGCAATGAACTACTACTAAGAAAAACCACCCCACCATGCCCTGAGAAAGGTGACTTTCCAACAACTAACTGGGAATTCATCCTGGATATAGAGACATCTTGGATCTGAGCTTAGGAGGTTGGAGCCTACTAAAGTGGCCATGGTTTTATATACAAAAATTTCTTATCTTAGCCCAGCCTGACATGCTGTCCTGAGCCCTCTGTGGATGCTGTTTGCCAGGGTAGGATAGGCAGGAAAAAGGTATTGTCACCTGTGGTGGGAAATGGAATGCACTTATCTCACATCCATCTCTTGAATTTTTGGTAGCAAAAATGGATGTTCCAATGGTCCCTGTTGTAGGAAACCATCTTCTGCAGGGGAAAGCCAGGAGAAAAGAGACAGGCACTTAGGTGAATTCAGAGCTTCACTGGAACATGGAGGCAAGTCTCTACTGTCTTTGTGGAAGCCACTGGAAATGTCAGATTTTGCTTAGAGGCAGTGTGTGAGATTCCTTCTGAACTATGACCTTAGCAATCTCAATGTGTTCATTCATCTTTTAAATGGCTTATTTATTTGTGTTTGTGTGTGTGCATGTGAACATGTGTGTGTGTGTTCATGCACATGCATGTGGAAGCCAGAGGCTGACAATGGGTGTCCTCTTTCTTACCTATTGAGACTGAGTCTCTCACTTGAATCTAGAGCTTTCTGAATCAGTAAGTCAGTTTGCCCTGGGAATCCTGTCTCTGCCTTCTGTCCACTAGGACTGCAGGTGGGCTCCCACATCACCCACATTCATGTAGGTACTGGGGATCTGAACTCCAGGCTGCACATATATATTTATCCACTTATTTATCTCCCCGGGGCCTGTTCATTCATCTAGATAGATTAATTTCACAAGTGTTCAACGTTTTGATATTGTGACAGGTTGTTGTCAACTACAAAGTTTATGCTCAAAAACTGTGTAATTGAGGTACAAAACCTCTGACAAAATATCTCATTACATTTTAAGTATGTTTATAATTTTGTGTGTGCCACATTCATAGCTATCCTGAGGCTCATGTGACCCATGGGCTGTGACTTGGACACACTCAACAGTGTAAGAAAAGACAAGATAGAGGGAAAATAAGGCTCAATCTCGTCCTGTTTCTGTTGAGATATCTGTCAACTCCACTTTGTAACATTTGGTTTCTGGCCTGAACTAGCCCCATAGCTCAGACCTGCATGCTGCTGCCTATCTGGATCAGCAATCCCAAAGTCTCAATGAAATACACAGAAGCTTATATTAATTTCATACTGTTTGGCCTAGGGCCCAGGCATATAACTTGCTAACTCTTTACTCTTAAGCTAACCCATGATTTTTATCTCGTTCAGCCATGTGGTTCAGTACCTTTTCTCAGAGCAGCATAGTTGTCCTCTGCATCTGCTGGCTTCTCTGGTATCTCTGCTCTTCTCTTTCTGTTTCCAGAGTTTTCTTAGACTGGTAGCCCTGCCCACACTTTCTGTCTGCCTTCAGCAAATCAGCGTTTTTACTAAACCAATAGGCAGGACAATTATTTACAATGGAACAGAACACAATTCCACCACACCACTTAAAGTATAATGTAACTACTGCCAGACAGTGGTGCCATCCACATTTGTTTGTGGTTTAGCAAAAGCTGGCTTTCTCAACTGCCGTCTTATTCCTATATTATTTGGAAAAGTTGGGAAACTAAAATCTGAACTGTCTAGAAGCTCTGATAGCTAGGATATGGATAGAAATCAAACTGTTAATTTAGTACATTTGAGAGGCTGTATAATATACCAGGTCAGTAGGGATACTGAGACTGGGCAGAGATGAGAACTTGTAGTGGCCTCATCTGTGGTAGAGCATTTGGTAGTACTGCCAAGGCAGTGAAGTCACTGGTGGTGGCAGCAATGGGTAGCCGGAGGCCTGGCTGCTGGCCCACAGCCAGTGTGGGCATGGCCCTGGGTGTGTTCATTTCGTGGTGGTTCCTGCTACCTACTGGTTCCTTCTACTCTTTCAAGTATTTATAAGTAACTCTTTCACAGTATTAGTTTTCTGCTCAAAGAACCCAGAGTAGTTCCTACATCTAAATACTAACAGATTAAGCCATCACCTACCTTGGCCAAAGTATCTATATCATAGGAACCATTAGGAGTCATTCAGCCTCTTTGGATCTATATAAGATACCACTTCTCAGATACTTGCCTCCCATACTGAAACACAATTAATTCACTCTAGTCATATATCTTTTTAGTCTCCTAAGGTATAACATGCACTTACATGACACATCCGATTTCCTTTGGCTAGCTGGCCCTGTGGTGGGGACTTCCCAGTGTAGGGATGGCTCAATATAAGCACCCTTGAGTATAAATGAGTTGGCAAAACTAAGGGGAGAAATTTTACCAATGGTTGTTAATGTCAGTGGGAGGATGCACCCATCCCACTGCAGCACCATTTCATAGAAACTTTCTGGATTCTATAATGTGTTTCATGGAGCTCTCCATGAGCTTGATGTTTGCTTCAGAGTAAATATATACTGAGATAATGAATAAGAAACTGATTTACCCACTTTTTTTCTGACTGCCTCTGCTCCAGGTTTGCTCGTATGTATAGTTATTATCCTCAAATAGAAAGATTCTCTAGAAGAGGGAGGAGGTAGGCAGATAGGACTCGGGAACTAACGAAAATATGTGAGGCTCAGGAAGTAAATAAAACTTAAAAGGCTCAGGAAATTTCTGAAGCTAACAAGATTTACAATGCCACTCTCCAAGGTTATAGGAGGAGTGGCACTGTCTAAGGAGAAGAGACTTCTGTGGAACTGCTTTCAAGTTCTGTAGGGATCTTGTACATGCCGTTTTCATGAGTATTCATTCATGCTGTGGTATGCTTTTCTGTCAAGAAGCTGACTTTGAGTTATATATGTCCCTATAAATCACCCCAATAAACTAACTGGTTCATTCAGCTAGACTTAGATAGTACCATTTCCTTGGTCTGTTGTGGATGGGTGCCATATCTAGAGTGAATTGATGTTTGTTCACATTTGCCCATGAAAAGTCATACAACAGCTAGGGACTCTCCTAGATTCTATATGGAAAGTTTCAGATCCTGTTTTGCCTGTTGAGTCTGGATAAACAGGACAACAGTTTACCCTAGCCCAGTCTGGCAATGAGCACAAGAAAGATATATTAGGTATTGTTCAGCCTCACTGAACCTACTATCTATCTACTGCTCAAGTGAGGCTCTAGAAAAATCCCTGAGAGTGTGGAGACTGCTCTTGTACACTGTAAAGATTTGTCACACTTATTGGGTATTGGTTTAATAAAACACTGATTGTTTATTAGTCAGGAGGGACGTATAGGCAGGGCAACCAGACTTTAAAAAGATACCAAGACATGTGGCTAAGCATAGATAAGAATTATGGGTTAATTTAAGTGTAAGAGCTAGTTAGCAATATGCTTGAGCTACTGGCCCAGCATTTACTATAATATTAAGCGCCCAAGTCAATTATTTGGGAAGTAGCTGCTGGGTGTTTGGGAGTTGCTAGAGAAATAAAAACTTCAGGCTACAGGGGACTAAAACTTAAAGACTAAAATTACAATCGTCTTAATTTGCTTTAAGTGAACTGCATTAAACATCTGCCTCAGTTACACTTTCCACTCCCTGGAAAGTCTACAGGTAGGAAAACTCAGAGAGAAAGAGATGGCAGGTCCCCTCTGAGACAGGCTAGGCTGCAGCTAACTTTACAGGCTCTGAGTGAGTCTCAACTCAAATTTACCTCTTACCCCCTCCATTCACTCACTTTCTGAACTTCTGGGCCTTAGGGTCACCAAATGACTCTCTAATCCCTTAGGTGTGGCAACTAGTCAGCACAAAGCCAGCTCTATCTGGGAACCCTTGGGTTAGCCTCCCAATCAAGTTTCTTTTCACTTAGTAAGTGACAAAGCTTAGATCTCAGATAAGCAAGAGACTTCAGCTAGTTTAGAAGTTGGAATGGCAACAAGTATAAAGAATGCCTTAAATGTGTTGTATCACGTTGGAAAACTCCCAGCATAAGGAGCCACAGATGTCTGTTCTGAGAAGAGGATATTAACACTGCCTCCTGAGAATAGAGGAAGAGATGGAATGAGAGAGAATGTTCCAGGCCCTGAGTGTCAGTGTTTCTTGGGATGTTCATGAAGAAATTTAGAGCATCTATGCAGAAGCAAAAACAAATGGAAGGTTGGAAAGAAAAGTGGTGGGAACACATGAAATCCTGCCCGGTACTAATAGCCATGTGAAAGGAGTAGGTAACATAGAATATTAGTCATTGTGTGAATGACAGATTGCAAAGGCTCAGAGGAGACAATTCAGGGTATCAAGAGAAGACTTTTCAGTGGAAAATTTACACTGTCCTTCAGAAGTAGGAGAGGGATGGGAGGTTGTTGTGTAGCAATGTTCTCCAAATTGAAATGTTCTACTGTGGAGGGGAGCTTATTAAATTTCAGGAATCCTAAAGGAAGTTTACTTAAGACCCAAGAAATACTAGATTGGGGAGATGGCTGAGCAGTTAAGAGTATGTACTACTCTTGCAGAGGATCTAAGTTCAGTTCCCAGCACCCATGTCAGATGGTCCATAAGCACCTGTAACTGTAGTTTCAGGGGTATATAACCACTCTGGTATTAGGGACCTGCACTTTTGTGTACATATCCCGGCCCCAAAACACATATGCCTAACACAAAATAGAACAATTGATAATAAAATTTGAAAAAGTCAGGAAGTAAATGACCCACAAGTTTCATGAAGTTCCTGAAACTTAGAAAATTTACAAGACAAGCCCCACCCCCACCCTGACAAAGGATATTTTAATCATCCTGCACCTTATTTTTCAAAGCACAGCTGAAGAGTGGGGGCTCTTTGTTGGGCTTCCTGCAGAGAACTTCAGGGTTTCAGCTTGTATTAGTTGTCACCCATGCTGGGGTGAGTTTATTGATGTTGTGACATTCTCTAAGATGTTCATGTTCCTGTACGTACCCTCTCACCCATATTTCTAGAAGTCAATCCAATAAACTCATTTTACTGAATTGGACTCTGGTGCTATCCTTACTTTGGTCTGCCAGTTTTCTATCAAGTTGAGCAGGTGTTTGTTCACATCTTCCCATTAAAAATAATACAACAAAGGTTACATGTGGCTTGAGAAACAGATGAGAATGACACTGGAGAGGTGGATACACTCAGTGGCCTTATGGAGATGAGCATTATGCCTGAGAATCTGTCCCTTAAGAATATAGGGAGATGGTCTCCCTCCAACCCTTCCACTTCTCACCTCAAAGTTGTATTGTCTGTGAAAGCACATTGTGAACCATGAATGATGCTCCAATATAAGACATCATCTTGACAGCATGATTAAGTCAGAAGTCTCCTCAGAGATACAACATTCGTTTCACTGAAGAAAAATGGAGGTCAAGAAAGGCTTCCAGGTATGTCCAATCTTTTGACATTATGATAAAATTGTCATCTACAAAATTTATATTCAAGTCACAGAATCATGTGGAATGATAGTCACATAAATATTTTTCTCAAGATGTTTTTAAGTGAGTTTATGATTTTGTGTTGGGCTGCATTCATGCCTGTCCTTGTCTGAATATAGCCTGAGATTTGGATGTGACTGGTTGGCCTAGAATCATTTTACAAGCTAGAAGCAGAACCTGACTGAGCTGGTATGATGCCTATATATCCATTTCCAGGGCAGCCTTCCCGATATGTCTACCTGGGTTTCCTACTATTTGTCAGAATGAAATATGAAGCAAGTGAGAAAGCTCCATGTTAGGTTGACTCACAAACATCTCAATCCATGTGCTATAATATAATTGTTCCATTGACTGTCTCAGTTTGCTTCCTGGTGCTGTGATAAAAGTCCTAGGGCCAAAAGCACTTGAGGAAGGAAGAGTTTATTTGTGTTTGCACTTCTAGGTGGCAGTCATGATCAAAATAACTCAGCATAAGAGCTCAGTCAGGAACCCGGAGGCAGGAACTGAAGCAGAGTGCATGGAAGAACATTGTTTTAGGCTTCCTTAATTGTATTGTTCTGAAATAAATCCCATGGCTTTCTCAGTTTGCTTCCTTATACACCCAGGACTGTTTGCCCTGAGGTGGGACTACTCACATTGAGCTTGGCCCTTCCACATCAACCATCAATCAAGAAAAAGCCACTACAAGCTTGCCTGAAGGCCAGTCTCAATGTTTCTTCTCAGATGACAATAGCTTATATCAAGGTGACAAAATACTAACCAACACAGGATGTGATGAGGCTTTCTTTACTAGACTTGCACCCAGCTCGTCTCTCAAAGCATGAGAAAGTGTGTGTGTGAGCATGTGTGTGTATGACTTATGCAGATATTTAACTATATATAAGCATATTGTCTGTGTAAGGATAGATGTCAGAGATTGACAAAGGGTATTTTAATCATTCTGCACCTTATTTTTCGAAAGAATGTTGTCTATGTAGCTCACATAATCAGATTGACTGGCTGCCCAACAAATTCCAAGCATCTGTCTCTGACCACACTGGAGTTACAGATGTATGCATGCTGCCCTGTCTGGCTTTCCATGGGTTCTGGAGATCTGAACTCAGGTTCTCATGCTTCTTTGGCTGGTGCTTTACAGAGCCACCTCCCTGCCTCTCCTTTAAAGACAGAAAGTTACTCTGTTGGTGACAGGTCCAAAGTCTTCACTGGTTTTTGTGAACTAGTTGCTTAGCTCAGTTCTCCAAGATTCTTTTGATGCACACAGAAGAACCTTGCTCAAGTCTTCATTCAGCAGGACCCCATCATTCATATGTAGAGGGGGAACTTAAGTCCTTGCGTTGCAGTCAATTATATAGCTTGGTGGTAGTACACTTGTTCAGCACCGGGTTCAAATCCCAGAACCACAAAGGAAGATCTTCACAATGGTGATGAGATGGAGTTTCAAATTGACAAGTGTTTGAAATGTGGAAGTTATCTATGTGCTGCATGTGGGTTCAAGCTCAACATTGGGCAGAGGATTCAGTAAATAGATACAGAAGTACACTGTGCACAGATTGAGAGAGAGCCGATGGAGGTAAAATGGGACACGGCACTTTTGAGGTTGTCAGACTGTGGTCAAATTCCAGCCACAGCTCTAACTCTAAGGGAGTTGATTACTAGAGACAAGAACTTGTATCTCAGGGGGCTGGGGAGATGGCTTGGCAGTTAAAATGTTTGCCACTCAAGTGTGGGAATTGGAGCTCAGATCTCCCAGAAACCTACATAATGCTATAAATGCTATACAGATGTCACTGCCTGCCTGCATTCTAGCTTTGGAAGGTAGAGACAGGTGGTCCTTAAAGCAAGCTAACCATGAGATCTAATATTACTGGCAAGCTTTGTGTTTGTTTGAGAAAATGCTCTTTAATGGATAAAGTTGAAAAACAATTAAAGAGGATTTCTGACATCAACCTCAGGCTTCCACATGCATGCACACACATGTGTATGTATGCCCCTCACCTCTGTATGTACACCTATATATCAAACATGCACACACATGGAAAACGTAAGAGAGAAAAAAAGAGTTGGAAACTCTAGACTGTGGGGCAGGCCATGTGGCCTTGCTGGTCCAGTACTGCTGTTATCCTTCACCTCAGAGGCTGCCTTTAAACTATTAGCACCTGGTACTAAGGCCATAGCCTGGGGTGAATTCTGTTCTCCCAGACAACGATACTGTTACTGCTGCTAAAAGCAGCTTTAACTTTATTTCTATTGTTCTAATAAAACTCAAGAGTAAAAAGCTAGAGTGAAAATCTGCAAGCTCAGAGTTAGAGTCCAACTGACTGACTTTCTCTCTTAGCTAGTATCCCCAAAGCCTTTCTCCTTCCACACCACCCCAAATAAAAACCCATGCTACTTCCTGTCCTCTAGTTGCTAACTCCACTTCCAGGTTAATATTATTTAATTAACCCAAATGCAACACATCTTTACATAGTTAAACAAATGCAGCATACACAAATGGAACACACCTTTGCCTAGTTAAACAAATATTCCACAGCGACCCACTGCTTGCCTAACATGCACAAAGACCAGTACTGCATGAACCAGATATGGTAGTACACAAGTGTAATCTCGGCACTTGGGAAGTGAACCAGGTGGACCAGGAGGAGTTCATGGTCGTCATTAGCATTCTACATTGTGAGTTTGAGGCCAGCCTGGAACACATGAAACCCAGTCTCAAAGACAGAATAAAAATCAAGAAAAGAGAATTTGATGTTTTAAGGAGAAATCATATGAATGAAAGCCGACAGGTGAATACATCCATTCCATGACTAGTTGTAATTACCGAACAATGCAAAATAGATGCTTATTCATGCACATTCCACCGAAACTCTGAATCTATATTCATTTTCTAAAAAGCATGTTTAGGCTGCTGCTCCCTGATGTCATTTCTTCCCTGTATGAATTTTAACCGTAGTTAGGCTGACATAGTGTTCCCCTTTGAACATCAAACAAAGAGAGACAAAGAGACTGCCACCATTGAGTATCCTCAACCACAGATGTTTGGGTTAAGAGGGAGGAACGTGTGCTGTCCCAGGCCCACATCTGGCCTTCTGTGCATGAGCACATGGGCCTCTTTCTTGCTGGTACCTATGTATGAGTCACTCTGTGCCTGCCTGCATTCATGTTCGATAGATACAGAGTTTTCCACAAAGCACAGCACCCTGGGTTGGAACGTCAGTGTGTTGAATGGAGCATATTTGAATTTCATAGGCTGTTGTCTCAACCCAGGCTGGGGCCCTGAACTATAAAATTGATGAAGGTGCAGTCTGAATTAATCAGCAAATATATACTAATTCATGCTGACCTTTTTTCAAGCTGAGGCCTTTTATCACTCACTGTAGGTTTTAACACTGGCCTATAGAGTGTTATTACAAAGGACTCAATGGTCGGTCATAATTATATAATGCAAATGACATTTGCTGCTTTGTTTGAGCTTTATTCCCTCAGATGTTTCCTTTTTTATCACACTCCTCACACATCTGTGTCCCTGCCATGGTTCCACAAGCTCCTCCTTTCCTGGTCCCCAAGTTGCTAGCTCTGTCTGTCCTGACTGTCACGCCGACAGAGCCCGCTGTGAAGATCCGGCGGGTGTGACATGTGCCTGTGACACAGGTTATGCTGACAGCTGGTCGGAACAGGTGTACACTGATTCCACATCAAATGACAACACACATTTGGCTCCCACCCAATGCACAGGCATGAAAAACCTGTTCTCTTCACATTTCTTTGGAGACTGATTGACTGTTCTTTGACACAGCACACTGTGACTGTACATTCCCAGGTTCTCTGGCTACTCAGAAGTGTTCCAGAGAAGAATTCAGACAAAACCTCCATGTGGCACCATGAATTATTCATCTGCTTCTTCAGGAATGGTCATGGGGGGTGGAAGCTCCTCCCCTTTAAAACCTGGATGACACTCTAGACATTTCTGGGGTGGTAAAATCAGCAAGATGGCTGGTTTCAAGAGAGAAGAGACATCAAATAAGCATATGAATATTTTGATTCTAAGATGATTTAAGAGCAAAACAACATTTTTCAAAGAGTAGTGGTGGTCTGGGAAGATGAATCACTGGGTGAAATGTTCTTGTCATGTAGCATGTGTTTGATCCCTCAACACCCATGTAACAAAGCCTGATGTGGCAATATGCATCTGTATTTTCAGTGCTGCGAGGATGAATACAGGGGGATGCTTGACGCTTGTGGGATAGCTGGTCTAGCTGAATCAGCAAGTTATACACAGGCTCAGTGAGGGGCCCTGTATCAAAAATAATGAGGTAGAGAGTGACCGAAGGACACACCTGACATCAGACTCTGGCTTCCAGCTTCCACTCATATGGGCATACAAGGACATGTACAGAGAGACAGAGAGAGAGGGAGAGGGAGAGAGGGAGAGGGAGAGGGAGAGAGAGAGAGTTAGACATTCCAGCACAGTAATATGAAACAATAATTTTTAAAAAGCACTTTAATAATATTGTCCAAGTAAATGTCTGCCCTCGTCAGTGACTATTGGCAGGTCTTCTGTCTCAGTAAAAATGTAAAACAATAGGCCAGCCTGATGGATCAGTGGATAAAAGCATTTATTCTGTAACTGTAAGCCCTATGATCTAAGCTTAATCCTTGGAACCCACGAAAAAATCATTCCCTTAAGGTGTTCTCTGGCCTCTTCACATACATTGTACACCATGGCTCATGCATGCCTACATTTCCAAACATCACACACACACACACACACACACACACACACACCACAATAAGATGATTTTTAAAAATTGAAAAAAAAATGTGTGTGCACAAATGTGTGCACGCTTTGTTAAATATTGTTATGTTAAAGATAAAAATTCTCACTTAAGGAAACAGCACTGTAGTCAAGGTCAAATGGGTGCTGTGACAGTTTTGTGAGAGGAGACATCTGATGTGAACTCTGTAGCTCTTGGTCACTTGTCAAGGTCATGTTTCTTTTCAGAGATTAAGATAAGAAAAACCAGATCTTGTGATCAGGCTTGAGAGGAATTTAGGAAGGCGTTGGATGAACCTTTGGACTCTCGTGAGCCAATCAAAAGCACCAAAACTTGTCTCTCTATTTCCAGGAGCACATAGGTGACCAGAGAAAAGGGTGGAGGAAAAGGATGGGATACTGCATCCTTTAGGATGGGGTACTGCATCCTTTAGTTGCCCCTTCCCTCCATGCCTCTCTCCAGCCCTGCACTGTAGTCCACATCTGGGTGCGCCTGCTCTGTTCAGCTTCCGACTCTATTTCCCCCATGGGGCTGAGTGCCATTTTAACTCTGAAGTCATTTTCTTGATTCTTCATTTCTTTTCCTGGGTGGAAGAAGATGGCTTGAATAAGGGAGCATGGATGGGTTTAAGTGTGTGCTTTTTAAGCCTAGCTGTTTATCTCCAAACTCAGAGCCCTAAACCTCAAAGTAGAAGTCTGTAGGCTTATGTGGGGGTGTGTGTGCAAAGCATTGCATCAATGGAATAGCATGTCTGAGACCTATGCTCACATGCTGCCATTGTTACCCACGGACCGGTAATGTGCCGTTAGAACTTCATGGATTCATTTCATACAAAGCACAAATCTAATAAACTCATCTCAAAAAAATAATAACAATGCCAGCACATTCAGCTGCTGATGCTTGAGACAGCCTGATACATTTGTAGACAGCAGAATCCTAAATCCAATGGAGAATTCTAAGACGGGTTTATGTGCAGCATGCTCCTCATAAAACCTTATTTGAACATTTGATTCCAGTTTACATTTTATTAGCAAAGCTCTCCTTTTTCACTCAGAACAAGGAAGCAGGGGGAGGAGATGTCCACTCCTGAAACTTCAAATCTGTGTTCAAATAACTTACAAGACGGCCATAAAACAGACAAGATGGTGAGGGCCTTAGACAGTTACAAGAAAAAAACCTTAATTAGGATGCAATCCCGGTTATTTTAAGACATACAAAAGAATTCAGCACATAATAGAGTGGCTGTTTCTTGCAGTTCATATGATAAAATTCTCACCAGTCTCAAAATGACAGATGTAATATTACCTTTAATAAGTGTCTACCGATGCATGCAAATTGAATTAGATAGTGGGAGTACAAATTTGTCCGATAATTAAGATAAAATTTCATGTCAGTTCAAACCCTGGTGTATATTAGTAACTCTGTATATTTCTTTGCTCTGCTCTCTACCAGTTATCTTTAGAGTGCTTTACTGATGACTGGACTAGTCTAGTTAAAGGGGCAAAAACATGGTTCTCAAATCACATTATTATCAGTGGCAGAAAATCATAGACCTGATTATTGCTCAGTTTATGCTAAGTTTGAAATACTAAGCACAATTCACATCACATTGAATAAATCTGACTATGTATTAACTTCGCATTTCTGGGTTCTCCTGAGGTATTACTGCGCCCTTAAGTTTAATGCCTAGCTAATGCCATTTAGGGCAAATCAAAACATGAATTTGTAATTTAATAGCCTTGTCCATTTAGGAAACCTGAGTTTTGAGTGGATTCTTTAGTGCTTTGTTTTGACATTGTAAGAAAAGTGGGTAGAATTTTATACACACACACAGATGGGGGGAGAAAGAAAGAGAGAGGGAAAGGGGGGAGAGAGAGAGAGAGAGAGAGAGAGAGAGAGAGAGAGAGAGAGAGAGAGCCCAGAAGGCAAAGAAAATGAGCATACATAGTCACATGCATATACAGACACATCCCCCTTGAGGCAGATAGGCACAAGGCTGTGCCCACATATACACAGCTTAAAGGCTGAATGTATTGCATGGCATTCAGCTCCATTTTAATGCCATCCGCTGCTGTGATCACTGTTTCCCAAGGGAGGCAAATATCCTGAGCATTATTAAAAGTGGGATTATCCAATCTAATATGAAGTCTTGGGAACCAGCCAAGAGTAGTTAGTCATAAGCAGGAAGAGAAAACAAAGAAGACTTATCAGGACCCAGACCACCAGGTTTGCTATCCTTAAGCTTGTTCTGAGTTTGAATGACTGGCATGGTCTCAAAGGTTACTGTCACATTACAGAAATATGAATATCCTTCCATGCAGGTATTATCGGTGGTGGTAACATGTCACACTGTCTCATCCATGAAAATAAGGTACATCTTCTTATTGCCCTACAACAGGGTCCCACTGGGGGAGGTACTGTCCTCTGATTGGAACCCTATCTACATTTGGAAGTTTTCACTGTGATGATGATGGTTTTTTGCTTTTCTGATAGGAACATGACACGCAGCAGAACTAAGCTATGTGGCCAGTATGAGAAGAAACCCTGGCAGGTCTAGGGTCTGGAGTTACTCTTTCCACTCTTGCTGTATTGCTATTTCCTTTCAGTTGAAACATTTCCTCCTGAAGAGAAATTTACTAAGATTCAGGAAGTAAGTAAAACTTAAAAGGTCCAGGAAGTTAACAACTCCTGAAACTTATATAATTCACAAGATCCTGCCCAAGGTTAATTAGGCAGTAACAATTTCTGGGGAGAGGTGATTCTCTGAGCAACTTTGCTTCACCCATACTTCTGTAAACTCACTATCTCACCAAGATACACAGTATTGTTTCTTTGGTCTGTCATTAGTACTGTATCTTTGGGGAGTAAACATGTCTTTCTCTACTCAGGAAAAAGATCCTTGGGAGGAAAAAAAAAAAAGCAAAAAACAGAATGTTCTGGCTTCGTTGTATTTATTGCTCAATCCAGATACAGTCTCAAGCATTTAAGATAGCAAAGACTCAGCAAACCAGAAGGCATGTACCTCTTTGGAGAGAATGACCCCTACTCAGTCCTACCAGTCACCACCATGAGTGAACCATGCAAAGTATGTTACCATCCACCACCATTAAATCATCTTGGGCATGGAATGATACCTGTTTGTAAAATGAGTCCCTTGAAACCACAGAGACCTAAATACAATCCCCCGAACCCAAGAAAACCCATGTGTCTTCCTTGAGGTCCGTCCATTTTGTTCCTTGAGACCTGGTCTCCCACTTTTACCGGGAGCTCACCAGTCCAGCCAGCTTTCTGTGAGTCATGGGAACTGCCTATCTCTGTGTATTCAGTCCTGAGACTTACAACTACTGGACCCACCCTGGAAAGCTTCCTCATTGTGTCCTGTGAGCTCAAGCTCAGGTCCTCATGCTTATGTGGAGCAAGCACTTTACCAGCTGAGCTATCTTCTAGTCCTAGCCACTGTTTTCATTGTTATTCATAAACTAATCTTAAATATTCTTCTTACTATTGGAGATCTATCAATGCCAACTACAGCTGTAAGATTTTGAAATGCAGGTGGCTTCCTGGAGAGGACCAGGGTATTCTCAAAAGACTCAGAAAAGTTTGATGCAAAGGTGGCAGACAGTTAACAGTCACCAGAGTCCTCAATGCCAAATTTAAAGACTGAAACCTATAGACCAGTGGTTGTCAACCTTCCTAATGCTGTGACCCTTTAATACAGTTCCTCATGTTGCAGTGACCCTCAACCTTACAATTATTTTCACTGTCGCCTCATAATTGTAATTTTGCTATTGTTATAAATTGTAAGTATCTGTGTTTTCCGATGGTCTTAGGTGACTCCTGTGAAAGGGTACTTTGACCCTCGAAGGGCTCATAATTCACAGGTTGAAAACCACTGCTATAGATCCTGGGTGATTGTAAAAGTGATACTGAGCAGCTGGGAAAACAGAGATTTGCTGTGCCTCCTATCACTGGTCACCATAGCCCCCACTGCACAGAAGTCCAAAGAATGAGTTGCTGTTGTCCATCTCTTGCTTGGGTATTTAGAAAGAACTCGGTGGTTAAGAACATGTGTTGTTATTGCAGATGATCCTCATTTTGGGAGGCTCACAACCACCTGTGACTCTAGCTCCAGAGTATCCCATGCATTTGGACCCCTCCACAGGCACCTGCATGCATGTACATGATACAGAGATACACAAATATAATTTAAAATAAAAATAAAATCTTTTTTAAAAGCAGTCTGTGGAGGGCTCCAAATGAGATTATTATAGGGGCTACCCTTGAGTGCCAGTCTGGGTGCTTTTGGTTGTTGTTCTGTGTTTTGTTTTGACTTTTGAATCAGAGTGCCTTCAGTTGCAATTCAGAATGCAAAAAATAAAAAGTCTTCATGGTTTGGGCCCTATCCTGACTGCTCAGTGGGGTCTAATTCCTGCCCTTAATAGTATCTAGTGTGTTTTTATAATTTTTATAAGGAAAAAAGCCTATTATTTGGAATACAAAACAAGAGTTGCTATAGAAGCCTCTTTGTTGTGGGTGTAGATCTTAGCTTGACCTAATAAACATTTTCAGCAAGACCTCTGTGTCAGATGTCATTTTAGATACTCCGAATAAGAAATCACACAGGGCAGTGGAGAGTCTGATAGGGAAAGCTACCCATGTCTCAATCAAAGGTTACAAAACCAAAGCCCATGGGGACCTGTCATGTCCAGCCAGGTGCAAAGGCATGAAGTAGTATGGAAAGCAGTGGAGTCTGAGAATACAGTTGTCCTCTAAATGATGTCACAAGAGAGGCAGGTCCAGTGTCTCTATGCCCATTGAAGTTAGAAATCCATATCGAGTAACCATCCAAATGTATAAAATGTTATGAAAAAAAATCCACTCTGCTAGCAGACCGCATTTGACCCAAAGGTGACTCTTCTGCAGACACTTGTACAGTGGGTTGAGAGTGCCTCTCACAGGATAGGACCTGATCCTGACCCTTAAAGGAGTCTGCACTAACTTGTTACACCCTGTTTGGAGGAAGAATTTGCATTTGTCTTAGTTGGTTAGGACTGGGGATATGTGTGCCTGGATCCGATTTGCTAGTGGGCTTATCTGTGAAGGATTTTATTGAGAGTATCTATTTGATATCTAGGTCCCTAGAACCAATGTTTAAAAGCTGAACACGGTGGCACAGTTATAGCCTCAGTCCTGGCAGGCAAGAATGGAAGGATCCCTGGGTTTACCAGGAGCTAGTCTTCTTGAATTTGTGAGTTCCCACTTCAGTGAGAGTTGTCTCAAAAAATAAAGTGAGAAGCAACTGAGCAGGACACATGCTACAAGAACAAAAGTGGGGCTCAATAGAGGGTGAAGGCTGGTATTTCTTCCTTCGCCTTCTCTGTGGAGAAAGAGAAGAAATCCTTAACAGATTAAGAAATGTCATTTAGCCTTAAACTTCTTAGTCTCTAGAACTGTCAAAAAGTAGTTTTCATTTTTTATAAGATGTCTGCCTACCGGGTTCTGTTATAGTAGGGCAATGGACTAAAGCAGAAATATTCTTCTTGTTTTCATTTTCTTTAAGTTCTCTCTCTCTCTCTCTCTCTCTCTCTCTCTCTCTCTCTCTCTCTCTCTCTCTCTCTGTGTGTGTGTGTGTGTGTGTGTGTGTGTGTGTGTGTTCATGTGTCCTTGCGCATGTGTGTATTTATATGTGAAGGGCAGAGGCCGATGTTGGCTAGTGCCCTCAGCTGCTCTTCACCTTGGTTTTAAAGCCAGTATTTTTCACTGCATCTGGAGCTTAGCAATTCAGCTCTATTGCTGGCCAGCTAGTCTTAGGGATCTTCTTGGCTCTGTCTCCCTAGCACTTGGATTAAAGGCATGCATGTCTCAGGTCTGTTAAGTCGTGGATGACCAAGGCAGGCCAATTTGTTATATGCACTAATGCATCCACCATGAACGTAAGAAGGAACATAGGGGTCCTCTAGTAGAATCAAAGCTTTCTAATTGCTATGAGAGGCTGTATGTGCACATCGGCTTGAATGGGAAAATAAAGCTTATTCTAACTAGTTAATAAATGGTGTTATTTTTTGGGTTTTTTGGGGTTTTTTGTTTTTTTGTTTTTTTTTTAGTTCAAAGCATGAGCATCAACTCAGGTCTTTATGATATATGAACTGTTTATTGGGAGGCTCTAAAGATAAGTTAGCCACCCAGTAAGCAACACAGAATGATAGTTGAGGTTACTTCAGAGCTTGAGATACTGTCTTGTCCCATCTCATTTTATGATATCTCCTTGTGCTGGCTAGACTGACTTCCAACAGGCAGTCTTGGAAATTGTCATGGTCTAGTGACACCAGGCTGAGTTTCAAAGGCCAGATACCCACTGCTTCCTGCTCGCCTATCCCATGGTGAAGAGTGCTGTACCTGCCAGAAAATAAATGACCAAATAACCCCAGCCTGACTGCAACTCTTTACCAGTCAAAGTCACCCTCTCAAACAGACCAGCCTTGCTTCGAGAACAATGGGGTGAGTTAGAATCACAAAGCTGCACCATCAGTAGCCTCCATTAACAGAACAGAATGGACAGGATTCGTAAATCTCAGGAATCAAAAATGACTATGCTTCAATTTGGAATAGGCTAATTGCAGATTTAATCAGTCTTGTGAGGTGTGTGTGTGTGTGTGTGTGTGTGTGTGTGTGTGTGTGTGTGTGTATCTACAGAACAATCTCAGGTGTTGGTCCTCAAATGCTGCCTACCTTTTTATTACTTTTAATTTTTGAAGTAGAGTCTTTCAGCAATCTGGAACCCACTAATTAGCCTAGGCAGGTTGGCTGCTGAGGCTGAGGGATTCTGTTCTCTACTTCCCAAACTCTGCCATAACTGCTGGGCCACAAAATATACCCAGGGTAATGGTGCTGAGATCTGAGCTCTGCTTCTCATGGTTGCACAGGAAGCATTTTACCCACTGAGTCTCTACACTCTTCAAAATCACTGAGAATCCCAAAAAGCTTTGGCTTCTATGACTCATCTTCAATATTTCCTCTATTAGATGCTAGAACAGGAAAAAACGAAGTACAGGAATAAACCAGCACAAAGTTCATTAGCCATCAAAACAAGAACATCTGTAGGTGTTGGCTCTGACATCAGCATGCAGCCATTAAAGCTGAGACTGTGTAGAGGTGTTAGAGTATATCAATCAATGTTGTTGTGAGCAGTTTTGATATGAATGGGCCTGGGAGGCTCAGAATGGCTGGGATGTATTTTGGTAATCATTGTCCCACCTTCAATTTCCTCCAAATTCTTAGATTAAAAAAAAAAAGAAAAATAAAAAGTACATTAGAAATAAACTGAGCCAGACAAACATGCAAAAAGGAATAAATTGTTCAATTATCCAGTGGGGAAATTGAGGTTAGATTCTGACATCCCTTTATTGAATAAAAAACTCCTCTATGTTGCTGGAAAAAAAATATGCTGACCAAAAGCAATTTAGGAAAGGATTTATTTTAGCTTACATTTCTAGATCACATTCCATCATTGAGAGACTTCTGGGCAGGGACTCAGACAGGAACTTGAGGCAGAATGCCACTTTCTGGCTGCCCTAGGCTCACACTTAGGAAACTTTCAAGTTGACAGTTCAAGCTAACTTGTAATAAGTCCATTGTACTGTACTGGTTCTATCGACGTGAAACAATGTAGCCATGAAGAAGAAAGAAAGCTTCCATGTGTTGATAGAAATACCCATATGTGGTAAAACCATAAGCAGTTTGAAAAATAATTAGCAAGGTATCACCCCATTTTTGAAAACAAAGAATTTTATATACAAATAAATTTGCTATATATAAGCATTTTTATTTAGAAATTCAGAAAACATATGACTTATACACAAATATAAATGCATCTAATTTTGTACTTTCAGCATACCTAATATTCACTGCTATAAATGCAATCTTAAAACATATTTGGTCACTGGGAAATGACACAGGAAATAGTGTCCTCAAATCTAAGGAACAAGGACAAATTGGGGGTGGGGGAGGATTTTATTAAAGCAAATAAGTTCTTGCATGCTTTCTTAGATCATTTTAAGACAAAATGTTAACTATTAATATTAGGATTCAGTATTCTTAACCACATTCACTTTGAGCTCCATTTGCAGGCTCATATTTTCTTACCACCATAATTCATGAAACCAAGTGAGATGTGGGGAGCCTAGGACAGCTGCCCTGCCAGTACTCAGAGCTGGGGGAGTACCCACCCTTATTTATAACTTCATATTGCTTATAACTCAATGAATCTCAACAAAGTTCCTATGGATGCACATGACATTGTGTCTGGGTTGGGCCTCAACCTGGTTCTTCTGGTCAGTTGGACCCACCAGTCCAGTGTAATTTCCAAAACTACTGAGGCTCCAGGGAAACTCATTTCTAGGGTATATTTTACTTCATTTGTTAATCTGTTCAACAGTCCCTGGCTCAGATTCCATGGGGGTGCAGTACTGGGTAGGAAAGGAAGTGCTGGAGAGAGGAGCCATGGGAAAGGAGGAGGAGGGAGAGAGAGTGAGGAGATGTGGGAGGAGAGAAGAAGATGGGGAAGAAAGAGAACGCACATGGAGAGTGAGGAGGAAGGAAAAGGAAGTTGTTGTGTAAGGAAGCCGATCCTGAGCTGAGCAGAATCAGGTGATGTCTACACCCACTCCTGGAGTAGCCGATCATCCTTAGTAAGCCTTGACAGTCCAGGATCAGGATGTGCTCTTTGTTTCTTTGTCCTAAGTACTAACAGATGGCCAGGCAGTTGGGTCTGGAAGCTTCTCTGCGGCAAAGATGGAGATGCCCGCTGACTGTACCACATGCCACTTCACATCTTCACACTGAGCATTCCTCACCCAGAATTTCCATTTTTTAACTCTCTTGCTTGGTCATTTCCAGCAGGTTCCCCCCTTCCCCTTCCCTCTCTTTCTTTACCTCCTGAAAGGATTCCTGTGTTCTTCATTTCCAAGTGACATATTTCTTTCTCTCTCTTTTTGATTGTTTAGCTGTGATTTGAAGGCAGGGTTTCTCTGTTTAGCTGTCCTGACTGTCCTGGAACTCACTCAGCAGACTAGGCTGGCCTTGAACTCATTGAAATCTACCTGCCTCTGCCTCCAAGCG
Organism: Phyllotis vaccarum; assembly: GCA_033318265.1. Taxonomy (NCBI): domain Eukaryota; kingdom Metazoa; phylum Chordata; class Mammalia; order Rodentia; family Cricetidae; genus Phyllotis; species Phyllotis vaccarum. The sequence continues at coordinate 32,607,471 of JARWLC010000016.1, read as the reverse complement.
CTGGGATTAAAGGCTTGCACCCCCCCCCCAGCACTTCCTTTTCCCTTCCTCTTTCCCCATTCTTCTCTTTCTTCATCTCTTGCCCTCCTCATCATTTGTCCCTCCTCCCCCTTCTTTAGATTCAGCAATGGAAACAAAAAGCAACCCATGAGCTCTTTTCATGGCGGCGAAAATGAAGGCAGATTGTGACTGAAGTTAGGTCTGCTCTCTCTGTGCACTTGGGCCTTGGTGTGAGGAGGCAGGCTTGGCTTTCTACCAGGGTGGAGAGAAATGTTCCAGGAAGGGGTCAGTGATGAAGAGGTCAGTTCAAAGGATTAGGGATCCAAACTAAGTGACCGAAAAGAAAGGATCTGGATAGCACTTTTAGCCTTAAACACCTGTTTTAGTTCTTTAAAGGAAAGCAAGTGTCTCTTCAGTTTTAGGCTGTTTGGAGCTCCCTCTTCGTGATGCTGCCCACATCGTTGTCTGTGCTCTCTCACTGCAGCATCAATACTGTCATTGCTTCTGAGGAACTCCTTCCTGTCCAGAGTAAGTGGCTCCGGGTTATCAGTTCCGTCTCTCCTTCAGTTCCTTAGCAGAGACCCTTGTTTTTTTCTAGACCCTGGAATCATCTAGAAAGTGAGGTGCAAGTGACCTAATGTCACTACATTTATCTCCACAGATTCCCCCCGCCCAGTCCTTCTACCAAGACAGTGGGGCTAGAATACCAGCATGAAGTGGCAGGATGCTTCCAATGGAGGTATGTCTCAACTCAGATGTGTAATGTCACCCAGAGCCACGGGTCTGTCTCCAGTTGGTGGTGCTGTTTCAGGGGGCAGAGCTATAGCAAAACTGTGCTTCTGAGGAATAACTGCTCTGGCTTTTACATATATACACACATACACACAGCATACAGGCACATACACACAATCCAACCTGAAAATTTCGTCAGCAACATGCCTGGTCATACATAGTCCTTGGGTCCTCACCAGAGCCGTGTTTTGAGTTCCCTCTTGGGGTAAGCCTCAGTCTGTTGTCTGCTGCCTCTCCTAGCGCTCTGCCTTGGCCTTTGTCTCTTGATGTGTCTATTGGGGGTAAAACACTGGATGTAAACAACTGGTCTCACCAGGAAGCTGAGTGAAATAAGCAAAAATGCCCAGTGAATATCAGGACAATAAACAGACGAACCCCCAAGGTTTGGGTCATAATTGCTACTATGTTCTCTTGCAGAAGATTAGAAAGTCCTGGCAGTTGTCTAGAGGACCTGGATGACTGATCAGATCCCCTTAGATATTTTGATTTTCATTTCAGTTTTGATCAAATAATTCCACAAGGAAACAGTGCAAATTTGAAGATTGGAGCTTAAGGCCCCAAAAGAAATCACTTCTTTATTACATTGCTAGTTAATATTTCCTTTCCACATACAGTTTGCCTATATAAGCACGATTATCATTTGTTCTGCTTTTCAAGAAAGAAAATTTTAATATAAGGTACCCAGACTCATAACCATATCCAAATTGAAGTAGATTAAAGTGTATATTCAGATGAAGGTCTACCAAATTTCTAATTGTAGGTGTGTGTATGTGTCTATGCTTATCTTATGTGCATGAGTGTGTGTATGTATATATATGTGTGTGTGTGCATATGTGTGCATATGCACAGGTATGTACATTAATAGATTTGACATATTTCACCTCATGCAAACACATTCATTTTTTTTAAAAAAATTCACTTTTATATTTATTTTGTGTCTGTGCACATGTGGTGCCTTTGGGAGGCATTGGACTCCTGGAGACAGGATTACATGTGGTTATGAGCCACCTTGTGTATTTGCTGAGAACAAAACTCATCTCCTCTCTAAGAGCAGCAAACGTTGTTTATCTGCTAAGTAGTCTCTCCAGCCCCAAATATATGTACTCTTAAACTTTGCGATACATTTCTTGTTTAAAAACAGTTAATGTTGTTTATATAAATGACCCAAACTCTTTGAACTAGTAAATCTCTGTTGAACTTTAGCTTTGCTGCCACGTTTCCTTTTATATTAAATGACAGCGGGTCTAATAAGATGGATTAGTGGGTCATGGTGCTTGGACTGTGATTCTGGTAACAATCAATCCCCAGAACCCAAGTAAAGGTGGAAGATAGAGGCAACTCACAAAGCTGACATCTGACCTCCACTCACAGCACCTAAGCACACACACACACCACACGCACAATATATCTTAAAATTCTGGAATGATTTTATGCAGTCCATTTACTTGTTACTGGTTCTAATGGCCCTGTTCAGAAAGTTCTTTGGGGTGCCAGTGAGTTCAAACATTCTCCTTTCAACTCTAGGACCCCATCTGGTGCAGACCCCTACATGTCCTGTGCATGCTGCCCCAGTCTCTGTGAGTTCATATGAGCTTTAATCATTTGGATTTAAAGGGTCCTGTTTGATTTTTTTTTTCCTCATGTCCTTCATTCTCTATGGCTCTTATACCCTTTCTCCTTCCTCTTCCTCAGGGTTCCCTAAGCCCCAAGGGAAGAATTTGATGAAGACATCCCATTTAAGGCTGAAGGTTACAAGGTCTCACACTCTCTGCAAATAGCTGTGTCTCTCTATTTGTTCTCATCTGGGAGGAAGCTTCTCTTATGGTGGTTGAACAAGGCACTGATCTATGAGTATAGCAGAATATTAGCATTATATAGGTGCGTTGGTTAGTCTTATGTCAACTTGACAAAAGCTAGACTCCTCTGAAGGGGAACTCAATTGAGAAAATGTCCCCATAAGAACCAGCTGTAAGGCATTTTCTTAATTAGTGATTGCTGTGGGAGGGCCCAGCCTTTTGTGAGTGGTTCCATCCCTGGGCTAGTGGTTCTGGGTTCTATAAGAAGGCAGGCTGGGCAAGCCATGGGGAGCAAACCAGTAAGTAGCAGCCCGCCAAGGCCTCTGTATCACCTCCTGCCTCCAGGATGCTGATTTCCCTCAGTAATGAACATATGGAAATGTTAGTCCCTTCTGCCCCAAGTTGCTCCAGTCATAGTGTTTCATCACAGCAATAGTAACCCCAGGCAAGGAGTCACTACATTTTTAGTTTTGGTCAGTCATATTTGGTTTTCTCCTTGGTCTCCAGCCTGGCTAGTCTTGGGTTCTTGGTCCCAACAGCAGTGTTGAGTACAGGTTCCTCCTCTTGTAGGCATTAAGTCCAATCAGGTATTGGTTGGTTATTCCCACAAGCTTTGTGCCACTGTTGTCCTGCCATGTTTTGCAAGCAGAACACCATTGTAAATCAAAGGTTTTGTGGCTGGGTTAGTGTTTACATTTCTCTATCTGTAGCCCTGTAGAGTTCCTTTCTGTACAAAAGCAGCTAGAACACAGGGGTAAAGGCTCCATATAGGCACCAGCTCAACTTCTCCATGCTCAACGGGTGGTGTAGGTGTTGTCATATTGCCTCAGTTTGTGGAGAACAACCTATAGTCTTGGCAACAGCCTGGGTTGTTTAAAGATTCCCATAGGACCAATTTGGCCAAAAACCCTATTATATGTAACCCAGTCCTGGTACAGGAAGATTCATTTGGTGACAGGAGAAGGCCAATTGGAACTCGATCTCCTCCATTATTTGGCAACCCCATTTAGATCACCTTCGTATATGTATTTATTTTAGGAAGCATCTACTGTACTGGGTTTCCATGCTGCCTCTCAAATGCTCCTTAGTTTTAGCTGTTTCTCCCTGTATTTCCACCCCTTCCTCCTCTTCTCTCCCCCTGCCCACCTGTTCCTCCCTTACAGGCCCCACCATTCATAGCTATGTTTTCTATTTTCTTTTCCTACTTTTCCTAGAAATATCCATATGTCCCTTTTATTCACTTACAGACACAGTGTTCTATAAACTATAAACAGGTTATCATTCACTTAACAGCTGATATCCACATATATGTAAATATGCACTATATTTGTCTTTCTCAGTCTGGAAATATCTTTTTTCTGGTTCCATTCATTAAATGTGATCTTAATGATTTTATTCTTTTTTAACAGCTGAGTAATACTCCATTGGGTACAAGTACCATAATTTCTTTATTCGTTCTTTTGTTGAGGAATATCTGAGTTTAATTTTTTGATACTATTAATGGAGCAGCAATGAACATGGCTGAGCAAGAGTCTCTGTGGTAGGATGAAGCATCCTTTGGGTATACACACAAGTATGGTATAGCTGGATCTTGAGGTAGATTGATTCCCATCTTCCTAAAGAAACACTGATTTTACAGTGTGGCTGCACCAGCAATGGATGAGTGTTCCCCTTACTCCACATCCCTGACAGCATGAGCTGACACTGTGCTTTGACCTTAGCCATTCTGACAGGTGTAAGACGAAATCTCAAAGTAGTTTTGATTTGTATTTCCCATATGACTAATGGTGTTGAACATTTCTTTAAGTGTTTCTCAGCCATTTGAGTTTCCTCTTTTGAGAATTCTCTGTTTAGATATATAACCCATTTTTAACTCAGTTATTTTTTCCTTGATATATAGTTCTCTGTTGAATGAGTAGTTAGTAAAAGTCTTTCTCGTTTTATAGACTGTTGCTTTGCCAGAATGATGTGCCCTTTGCTACAAAAAATCTTTTCAGTTTCATGACGTCTCATGTATTAATTGTTAATCTTAGTGACTGTGCTAACAGTTTTCAGTTCAGAAAGTCTCTTCCTGTGCCAATGAGTTTGAAGCTATTCCCCACTTTCTCTTCTATCAGATTCGGGATATCAGGTTTTATGTTGAGGTATTTGATCTATTTGGAGTTGAGTTTTGTGCAGGGTGATAAATACGGGTCTATTTGCATTCTTTTGCATGCAGCCATCCAGTTTGACCAACATTACTTGTTGAAGATGATGGGGTTTTTTTTCTAGTGTGTATTTCTGGATTCCTTATCAAAAATCAGGTGTCCACAGGTATTTGGATTTATACTTCACCTTCAGTTTGATTGGACTGGTTAAGGTGTCTGTTTTTATGCCAGTGTCGTGTGGGTTTTAGTACCAAAGCTCTGTAGTACAGCTTTAAGTCAGGGATGATGATTCCTCCAATAGCTTTAGTTGTTGTTGGTTGTTTGTTTAGGGTTGTTTTAGATATCCAGCGTGTGTGTGTGTGTGTGTGTGTGTGTGTGTGTGTGTGTGTGTGTGTGTGTGTGTGTGTCTGAGAGAGAGGAGACCTTCTCCTCTTTTGATTTGGTCTGGGGTCACATTGTTACATTGTGCTTTCTTGGGTTAGAGTTTTTCTTCTAGCAACTTTCAGCCCTGGATTTGTAATTAGATATTGCTTGATATTAGATATTGGTTTTATCATGTGATGTTTTATTTTCTCCATCTATTGTGATTGAAAGGTTTGCTGGGTATAGTATTCTGGGCTAGCATATGTGGTCTCTTAGAGTCTGTGGAATCTCTGTCTGGGCTCTTTTGACTATTAGAGTCCCGACTAAAAAGTCAAGTATTATTCTAAAATTTTTCCTTTATGTTTCTTGATTTTCCTTGCAACTTTTAATATTCTATCTTTGTTATGTTCAGTTTTGTTTTTATTATTATGTGTCATGAGCAATTTCTTTTCTGATCCAGTATATTTGGTTTTCTGTAAGCTTCTTGTACCTTGATAGGTATCTCCTTCTTTAGGTTATGGAAATTTTCTTGAAAATATTTCCTGTGCCTTTGATGTGAGTTTCTTCTCCTTCTTATATTTATATGTGGAAATGTATATAAGGAGAAGAAACTCACATCAAAGGTATTGGTATTTTCATGATGTCCCAGATTTTCTGGATATTTAATTTTTATTCTGGAATCTAAACATTTGTGTTTGAAAGATTGTAATTCTGGGTGTTTATATCTGGTTTTATCTTTGTTGGGTGGATGGTTTTTTGTTTCATTTTCCCCTTGATTTCTGTTCCTTCTCAAGCTTAAAGAAAGTGTATTTTCTGTCTGTTGCCTCATAAGAAATTCTTCTGGGATCCTGATAGATGTGGCCACTGGGGTTTCAGGTAAAATGTGTTTCCACCCCATTTCTAAATAAGACTCCCAATACCTGGAAACACAACCATGAGGATGACAGTGCCTTGAATCATATTTTTCAGAAACTTTCCTCTGCTGTTGGTTTTTAGGAGCAGAAAATTTCTTAGGCCTTTACCTTTCACAGGTTGGCAGGTCTTAAGTAAGAGCCTTCCCATCATCCCATTGCAAACTGGGCCTTACCTTGCTCTCCTCACCCTCTTCAGCACAAACCTTGACTGTGTTCTTGTCTTGCTCCTTGTTTCTCTTTTGAGTTGTAGAGCTGTACAAAAGCGATTACTAATAACCATGCAACAGAGTCAGCATTGGGCACTCATGCAGTCTCCCACAGCAAAGATACTAGTCTATGACCTGTCAGTCTAAGTGTAGACAGATTACAGCAAGAGCACAAAGCAGGCACATTCCACCAAAATATCTCAAAGATAGTCCCCAGTCCAGTTGTCAATACTGTTCCCCTCCTCCATGGTCCACATTGCTACAGCACTACTGTCTTCAGAGCTCCTACCTCATGTGCAGCTTGAAGCTGCTTTTCTAAGTCAAATTCCAAAATTCTTCCACATTAAACAAACAAACAGATAAGACACGGAAACTTCAAACCACAAACATCCATGGTCGTGTCTGTCACAGCAAAAGTCCACTTTCTGGTACCAGTTTCTCCCTAGTTAGCTTTCTCATTTGACAAAACATCAGGACCAAGGCAACTTATAAAAAAGGCTTTTACAGTCTCAGAGGGTTAGAGTCTGTGATGGTGGAGCAGAGGCAAAATCGTAGAAACAGCTGACAGGGTCTCACTGTGTAACCTTGACTGTCCTAGAACTTGCTGTGTAGACCACACTGGCCTCAAATTTATGAAGATCCATCTGCCTCTGCCCTCTAAGGGTGAGAGCTAAAGGCACATGCCACCACAGCCACTTACTAAAGTATCTTGTATTTTGCACGTATTTATTCTTTCATCTATTGTGAATGTGCATGACACACCAGTGCATGCATAGATTTCAGAGAACAGTTTGTGAGAGCCAATCTCTTCTACCACTTTGTCTCCTGGGACTGTAACTCAAGTTGTTAGACCCAAGCCTCCCTTACCCTCCTAAGCTATCTGGCTGCCCTTAAATTTGATTTTTGAGGACTTTTTTTTAAAGATAAGGTACAAATTCATAATTTTAACATTTCTTGAAAACATACTTTTTTGTCAGTGACCAGGTTACTCATGTCTTCTCTGTTATATGAACTGATAAACTCAAGAGTGCTATGAGATAATGCTCTTATGGGCTTAATAAAACACTGATTAGTCCATAGCTGGGCAGGAAGTAGAGGCGGGGCAACCAGCCTAGGAGAATTGTAGGAAGAGAAAGGCAGAGCAGCAGACACCAGCCAGATGAAGAAGCAGCAAGATGAGAATGATGCCCTGAGAAAGGTACCAAGCTGTGTGGCCAACATATTTAGAATAATGAATTAACTTAAGACATAAGAGCTAGTTAATAATAAGCCTGAACTATTGGCCCAGTATTTACTATAATATTAAGTTTCTGAGTCAGTTATTTGGGAAGCAGCTACCTGGTATTTGAGAGTTTCTGGTGGAATAGAATCTACCAGCTACACAGGAGATAAAGGGGCTTGTCATCAAGCCTGGTAATCTGAGCTTCATTTCCAGAACCTGAGAGATGCAAGGAGAGAACTAACCCCCTTTCTGAATTGCCATTTTTTTCATGTGCCAGGTCTTTAAATGTGGCTTGTTTTTGTTTCTGAACTTTCTTTACCTCTGACCTTTTCTGACTTGTCTGTTCAGGCACAATTGCCACACTGTTTCCATTACCACTGGTTGGTACACTTTGAATTTGTTGGGATGTGTTCCTACCGATCACTCTGGAGCTTTCCTGCCAGTTTTTCTTGTTTGTTCTTCCAGAATCATTTTCTGTATGTTAGTGTGTACTCGTGTCCCCCCACCCCACAAGCACATACACTGATAGACATCACAGACATCTATCTATAAAATTGACGCAGAATTCCATCATGGTTAAGAGTTTATTTAGAACAAACTGACTTCTTAACAATATTGACTCTTCCCAACCATGGGCTTGATGTGATATTTATTCAAGTCTTTTTTTAAAAAAAAAAAAACAAACAAACAACCCTTTCAGTATCATTTAGGACCACATTCTTCCAAATGATCCCTAGCCTACCGAAAGTCTGCCAACACCCGTAAATTATGAAGTCCTGAAGTTGAATCCACTCCTTGATAACTCTTATCAAATCAGCCCTTTCTCTTTGGAAAGGTAGGTAAGAAGGCAATGGTGATTTTGCCCTGAAAAGCACATTCATTTTGTCTCACGTTGTAGGGAATGTCATCTTTTAATTTGGGGTACTAACTTGTAGAAATGATGACGTAATGAGTGCCTCCTACCTTTCCTTTCTCTTCTGTGTTTCATCCACTCCCCATCCAGTTACACAGAGACTTCCTTCAGAAACATAAGAATTCTCCATGATAGGCTTCCATTTGTCTGTCTAGGAGCCAAGACTGGATATGCCATTCTCCACTTCAGAATGTCGTATGTGTGTCTCCACAGCTTCAGAAATGAGAAGAGTTGGTTAGGGGGGAAAAAAATCTCACTAGGAGTAGCCTCTTTGGCTGGGAGCAACTGTGCCATTCTAAAATCTGAGCCTGGAGAAGAGGTGACTGGTGTTCTGAATTAATTCCACACGGCTGTTCAGGACTCTAAATGACTATTTAATTTCCAAGTAGATAGAGGAAGCAGGCCGTACCCCCAATTGAGGACAGGCCTACAAAAATGGCCAAGCATGATCTTTAATTTGTCAATAATGATCTTAGGCCATGACCCTTAATAGGACCCTGTCACCGGTGAGGTGATTTATGCCTCCTGCGATGACATCAGTACCAATAGTGCTGATAAAAGGACGCTTACATTGGAGCAAGCAGGATGATGAATGGAATCTGGGGCTCCTTAGTCATCTCATTACAGCTTCTGCTGTTCACCACAGAGCTAATGTAGCGAGACATTGAGTGTCTGGGGACTAGTTTGGAGGCTGAATTTAACAGTGAAAGTGCAGGAAATGGACTGTAGCCCTGGGTCAGGAACTGCAGAAAGGATGGTTTAGGCATGTATAGTCAAAAAGAGATAGTCAGATCCCAAGCTGTCCCTGCCACCCAGACTACACCGTGACTGTCTCTGTCTCATTGTTGTGCGGTAACTTTAGTATCTCTCTCTCTGCATATGTGTGCAGGTTTGCATGCATGCAGAGACTGGAGAAGGCATGCGGTGTCTTCTTCTGTCACTCTACCTTACTGCTTTGTGACAAGGTCTCTCTCACTGAACTTGAAGATCCCAGTTTCAGGCAGGCTGACTGGCCACTGAGCAAGTGCCCAAGATCTGCCTGTTTCTACCTCCTTCAGTGCTAAAGATACAGTCATTTGCCAACATTCCCAACTTTTTAAGGCTACTGAAGATTTGAACCCAGGTCCTAATGCTTGCCTAGCAATAGTTCTCACCCACAACCCATATTCTTGGCCTCCATAGCGTCTTTCTTCTTCGGTATCATGAGAAACCTCTGGAATATGTGCATTCGGTCTCCCATTCCAGGGTTTTTGATGCAGGTTCACATGACCTGTGATGTCTCAGGGTACAAAGTGATCTCCTCCAGATATATGAGAATGTTCCAGGTGTCAGAAAGCTGGTCTGACACGTGCTAGCTGTATGATCTCGAGTGAGTCACTTACTACATCTGGGCCTTAATGATTCTGGAGCTTGAATGTATTACCAAGAACTCTTCCTGCTTTAAAACGTCAGCATTTTGAAAAGTTTATACTGTGAGATTGAACACAAACCAGTAACCCAGTCATCACCCTTGAATACAGATTCTAGTAACATCCAAGACAGAGAGGTCTTGCACCCAAAGAATGGTAATGCATCCCTGGAGACTATTCAAAAGACATGTATGTCACCCATAATTTGGCCAACCAGAGCGCAGCACCTACCTCACGGCAGAGGGGACGAGGCCATTTCATTTAGTGCAGCTTTATTACCCTCACCAGCTGCACCCTCTTCTCTATAAAAGGTAATTACTTCCAATAGTAACAAGCTAATTGATTGCTAATTAAATCAATTGGCACACTAACCGCTGTCAGAAAGTGACAGATTAGCAGGTCATGTGACTGCATGTTGGTAATGAAAACTGGACATGGTCTGAGGGTGATTGACACCTGAGATGAAAAGCGATTCGGGATCTTGGAGGTGGTCAGAGAGAGGGCACGGAGAACATGATTGATTCAATGGCCTGTCAGAGAGGAAATGAGAATTGAATGGAATTCAGGGTCTGCCTCAACCTGCACCACATGATGCTTCAAGTTTTTTCACATGTAAATAAGGGAGATGGAGACTTCTCCCAAATGAAAACGCCAAGATAGAAAGGATTAAAAAGGGGAGGGGCTTCAGAGAGTGCAAAGAGCCTTAAAGGAACAGGATTTCATTTATTTCCTGTATTTGTTTATTTAGAAACTTGTCAAAATACAATGAACATAATAAGTGTTCTTTATAATATATCTGCACACTTTAGCAACCTGGATGCCTGTGTGCTTATCATCTCTGAATGCCATTTGGCAGGCTGTCCTTGATCAAAGCCACAAAGCATTTATCACCTGCATGGCTAAGGCTTCCTAGGCTGAACAGGGCAGCAAAGCAGGTGTGGATGTGGATCACAGCAAAAGTCTATAGTGACTGCCACTGATAATGCATTTCAAAATAAGTGATGTGGTCAGTTCAAATGCTTGCTGTCCTGTCTGCAGCCAACTGGGAATCTGAAGGCACTTTGATATGGAGAGCTAGACTGAGGAATTGCCCACTGAGTAATCCATCTGAGGTCAGCGGAAGACCATGTCTCTGCATTGGATGGATCTCTGATGCTATCCTGAGTCCCTTATTGCTCTGGGATTGAAGTCACTAGTTCCCCTCTGAGAGACAGGCAGAAGAGAAGACCTTGGGCAAACCTTGGCCCCACATTTCCTTGTTGTAGACTGTCAGAGACAGGCTAACTCCCTGAGGTACTTACCCATCTGTGAAATGGGTAGACTATTTCATACTCCCCAGAGCTGTCATGTGAACTGAGATAATTGATGTAAGGTATTTCACACAGAAAGATGCTCAATAAGTGGGAGTTCATAACATTGATAGGAGGAGGAGTTAAGGTACAAAGGTCAGACACACAGGCCTTGGGCGTGACCCAGGCAGGGGAGGGGAAGACTAGATTCTGAAGCCTGAAGAGGAGGATAGACAAGAATTCTAAGAATTGCAGCTAGATAGTTTTTTATTGTGACATTAAGACCATAAGAATAGTAGAGACAGGTGTCCTGAGTACACCCCTGCAGGAGCCACCCCCCCTTCCGTGGCCTAGAACAAGTTGGAGCCCCACTGTTGCAATAAAATCAGAGGCAATTTACTAGAGAAAGAGACTCCAAGAGTGAAAGCTAAGTAGCTTAACATCCACTGTACTGAGTTAGGGCTTTTATGTCACATACCTGGGGCTTCGGGGCATTTGCATCTTGGACCTGTTTTGCAAATACTCTGTTACTGTAATTCCATTTGCAAGCTCATGTATTGCCTGTCTCCTTAGCAACTTAAATCTCCATCCAGTAGCACGGTTTTTTGGTTTTTTTTTTTCCTTTTGTTGCCTCAAATTCACTGTGTAGCTGAGGATTACCTTGAACACCTGATCCTCCTATATCTCTAGACCTGAAATTAAAAGTGTGTGCCACCGTGACAGGTTTATGCAGTGCCCCCACTGCCTCAGGACTGTACCATAACGCAGTACTCAGTTAGTTCAACTTCGAAGTCCTCTCAGCCTTTCCTGGTTACAATACTGCTCAAGAGCCCCAAGTCCAGTCTTCTCAGGCTCGAGGTAATCTCTTAACTGCAACTCTTTGTAAACTGAAATTCAATTCATATATTTCCAATACACAGTTATGCAGAATATATGTTACCATTCCAAAAGGGAAGGATGAGAGACTAGTGAGGAACTACTGGACCAAACGGAGACTGAAGAGGGGGAGGGTAACCCAACAGGACAAATGTTCCATGTCTGCTGTCAAGTGGCTTAGATGATTCTGTCCCTCCATCTTCTCTACCTATAATTTCCTACTCTCTCCCTCACCCTGTCTTCTTCCCTCACCCTCTTGGACTGCTTCTACTCCCTGTATTCAGCTATCTTAAGTAGGTTTCCCATGACCCTGGAATCTCTAGCATCTTGGGTCTCCATCATTGTCTGGGCTTCACTTCTTTAAAAATTGGCTCTTAGGGTCTCTGTGCAGGGACTCCCCTGCTACACATTCCCTGACTCTAAGATTGTGGAGAAAGATTCTGGGCCCCCTGGAAGCAGCTTTTGTTTACTGTTTCCTTCTAGAAGGCCTTTTCAGAAGTGGGAAACTTGGCTACCTGGAGGCTTGGCCTGAAGACATGCTTCCCTTAACTGGAGTGCATGTCACACCTCTCCTTTATCTCCTTACCTCTTTGAGCCCAAGCCTTCTCTGCAAGCTTCCCTTCCCTGGTGTTCTTCCTTCTCTCTAGAGTGGACAGTTTCTATTTCTTTCTGCTCCATTTGCTCTTCTCACTGTGGACCTTCACAAAACTAATGACCACGTGTCAGCCTCAGTATTAGGTGAAATTTCCTCCACCAAAAAAACCAAAAAAAAACCAAAAAAAAAAAAAAAACACTTTTTACTTTAGCACCAGACAAGGTCCTAGGACATGGGCAGAAAGTAGCCACAGTCTTTGTCATAATGTCACAACAAAGGTCTCTAGCCCAGCTGCTAATAGTGCCCCCTTCTGAAGCTCGTGAATCATCCCTCCATAGTCTGCATTGTTCTAGGCCTCTACTAGGATGTCCCATTAAACTCTGTTTATAGCACTCAACATTTTTGTAGTTTAATGTCCCCCCAAACTGCTATATCCCTCCAAAACAAACAAAATAAACCAAAAACCAACCAAACAAACAACAAGCGAACCAAAAAACAAAACATGGCCAGATCTGTCACAGCGATAGCCCACTCTCTGGTACCTGCTTCTGTCTTCGTTACTGTTTCATTGCTGTAATAAAATACCATGACCAAAGTGACATATACAAGAAAAAGTTTGCTGCAGTTTATGGTTTCAGAGGGTTAGAGTCCGCAGTAGGAAAAGAGGCAGTAGGTATGTCAGGCATGACAGAAAGCTGAGAGCTCTAATCTGGAATTATGACCAAGAAGCGAAGGCAAAATATGGGAATAACTCTTGGTTTTTAAATCTAAAAACTTGCCCCCAGTGAAAATACCTGCTCCAGCAAGGGCACCTTCTAAATCTACCCAAATAGTGCCACCAACTGGGGAGCTAGTGTTTAAATAGCTGACTATGTGGGACATTCTCATGTAAGTGCCACAGATGAGCTTTGGTAAAGTGATTAGATGGTGAAGACCCTGAGCTGATTAATGATGTATCCATTGGTGGATTTGTAACTTGTTACCATGGTTGGTGCTGGGGTGGAACATAGACTGTGCATAGACTGAACGTAGACTTCCTGTGTTTGAGGAAGGTCACTGACGGCCTTTGAAGGTTGTTGTTTATCCAGTTCCTCCCACCCCATTTCCGCTTCCTGTCCTCCAGGAAGAGAGCAACTTTTCTCTCCTCTGTCAGGTATTTCTTCCATGACGTTTCTGGCTCAGCATACTCCTCAACGCCACGGATCCAGTCCATCCTGGACCGAATCCAAGATTGTGATCCCACAGAAATCTTTCCTGCCTTGAATTGTTTTCTCAAGTATTTTATCTGACTGAGGCAAAAGTAGAGAACCCAAGAAAGACAACCTAATGTTCACGCTCCCTCTTTTCACTTTCATCCTCAATGTCATTGTACCATTAAGATATAATGGTCAGAGCTATGCCCCTCCCCACTTTCTATGATTCCCTTTACCTTTTCATGGGTAGACCCAAGTAGGGATGGCCCCCTGGTGAGCTCCAAGTTATTCAGGATCATGGACAGCCTGCATCTCAATTGAAAGATATGATAATTCTGCAAGTGGTTTGTCGTGTTTACACAGACAAGATAACCTTTAGCTAATTTCATAAAAATGTAAGGGATTTTTGTTGTTAGAAGTCATCTCTTACCTGAATAAAAGGATGCTACATAGCATCCAGGAACGGATGAGCTCCCTTCTCATCATCCCATCTGGGGTTGCCCAGGAAATTTGCTATTATTTACCACCATCTGGCCACCAAACCTATCCAGTCACAGAGGGTTTTGTATAGTCACTAAACCATTATTCTTCTAGACTTAATTACTCTGCTTACCAGATGGAGTAAGCTCAGCTACATAGGCCAAGTGCTGTAATGGTTAGCTCAGCTAAGGAGGCTGTGTTCTGTAATGGTTAGCTCAGCCACAGAGGCTATGTGTTGTAATGGTTAAAGATTCAGGCTCTGGACTTATGTTACTGGGTTCCAAGCCTGGTTCCATGACTATCAACATGTGACTATGGAAAAGATAGCTGTTGGTGCCTAGTTCTTCTTTCATAGAGGAAGACTAATTATGTACACCGCATATAATTATGGTAATGAGTTAATAATTAATAATCTAATCTATAGAGGGCTAGGGAAATAAAAAAGATAGCAAGTCAATAAAGTGTTGCCTTGAAGCATAAAGAACTGAATTCAACCCTCAGAATATAAACAAACAAATAAATAAAACACATAAACATAACACTAGGCCTGGTGGCACCTGCTTGTAATCATTGTGTCAAGGAGAAGACAGGCTTCAGTGGCTTAGCTGAGTTGGTGAGCCTCCAGATCCCGATGGGAGACCTCTCTCAAAACTGTTTTTTATAAAGCTGGTTAGCACCTGAGAAGTGATATCTGAGGTTGTTCTCCAGCCTCTACACACACACACACAAACACACACACACACACACACACACACACACACACACATACACACACTTATAAACACGGGAACATGCACATACACAAATATATGTATTTGTAAAAAGCACCAGGCAGAAAAGAATCTGAAAGTCCATGTAATGTGGAGGATTTTCTTTCATTTGAATGAGTGGAAGCTTCCATTTATCTAAACAATATTGGAAAAGCAAGCACATACAATAGATCTCTGTACACTTAGTACCTATTTGCTGTTGTTAAGAAGTCTGAAATGGATAGCTTTAGATAAAGATTTTACCTTTTCTGTTTAGTTGTTTCTTTATTGGAGGAAGCCATCTCTTTCAGCCCAGACCACAGTGTCTGAGGGACAAGAAAGAAGACAAAGAGAAGTTCATCAGACCCTGCAGGCAGAGTCTTAACAAGGCTCTGGTTAACCATTGCTAAAGCAATGGAGATAATCATGGCAATGAGCTGGGGCACTGTGCTAGTTACTCAGTTTATCAAGATACTGCCACCCTAAGCAAATGTTTAATCAGATCCATCTCAGAGAGAGGCTCAGAGATATTAACTGAATTGATCAACATCACATGGTTAAAATAATTGTGCAACTTGTTACTTTCAACTAACTTGAAAAAAAACTAGGTCGTGCTCTTAGATACCAGGTAAATGTTATTTATATTTTATGATATTTGTGCTTACAACAGTCATATAATCAACTTTATCTCCAGTTTTTATATAACCCAGAATTGTAGCCAAGCCAAGATTACAAATAAAATTGTCGCAGTCCACTCTCCACCAACCAGAAACCAACACACATCTCTTTAAACTATAGTGAGAAATCCTCAATTAAGGAAATAACAAAGTCAAATTTATACCCAATATATCATGAATATAACTGAAAACGTAATAAACTTTTCTCCAGAAGATAGAAATATAAATGTATTTTACATTATATGATAGAAGACAAAATGGTTAAGTATAAAATTCACAATGTACTATGGAATAGGCATCCATCAATCACACAGGTATTATCTAATACCTATCGAGACAGATTCTAACTACACAGCACAGGCTAGTCTAGAACTCACTATGTAGCCAACTTGGCCTCAAACTCATGATTTTCATGCCTCAGACTTCTGAGAATATAATTCTGGGTATGAGCCTCCATGTCCAGATTTGTAGATAGTCCTTATAATGACCTTAATTTTTGTTCTTAATCCATAATGTATGAGGAACCTAGAGTTCCCAGGTAGTAACCTATACCTTCTATATATACAATTAGTGTTGTGCCCCCTAATGGATATAAGACATACCAGCAGAGCATAAGAGTACTGATACAAAATCCAAATAGAACAGAGAGGGGGGATAGATAGATAGATAGATAGATAGATAGATAGATAGATAGATGGATGGATGGATGGATGGATGGATGGATGGATGGATGGATAGATAGATAGGTGGATAGATCATAGATAGATCATAGATAGATCATAGATAGATAGATCATAGGTAGATAGATAGATAGATAGATAGATAGATAGATAGATAGATAGATAGATAGATAGATCATAGATAGGTAGACAGACAGACAGACAGACAGATATAAATTTAGTGAATTTCATGACCATGGCCTTTACTGCCCTTCATTTTCTATGAATTGAGTTCTTCTATCAGAAGCAACTGATGGTGATGGATATGATGGTTGACATTGATTGTCAAAATGACAAGATCTCAAATCACCCAGGAGACAAGCCACTGGGCATTCTTGTGAGAGAATTCTCTACATTAGGTCAATTATGGTGAAAAGAGCCATCTTGAATAGGGGGAGCATTATCCTTTGAGCCAAGGTCCTAGACTTAAAATAAACAAATAATAAAAAGTTGAGCACCATCATTCACTTCACTTTGCTTCCTGATTGTAAAGTTAATGTGACCAGCTGCTACACACTCCTGTACCAAGGACTATACCCCTAAACTGTGCATCAAACAAAATCCTTCTTTCTTTATATAGATTTTATCATGTATTTTATCATAGCTCCATACCAGCAACTAAGAAAATGAATAAGTCATTGTGCTAGTTCATGGATGGTAGATTGGGAAGAATTGTGGGCAGGAGTAGTCAATCTATAACCGTAGTAGTGTTTGTTGCCCATAGAAGCCAGAGAGAGTATTGGATCCCCTGGAACTGGAATTACAGATGGTTGTGAGCTGCTATGTGGATTCTGAGAATTGAACTTGGGTCCTCTGAAGAGCAGCTAATACTCTTAACTACTGAAGAATTTCTCCAACCCAATTTTTCTGTGTCTTTAGGACCTACTTGTAGAATATTATTTTAAGATGTGTTGCTTCTGTTTATGTTGCATTTGTTTAACTCTGTAAAGTTGTGCTACTTGCCTGTCTAAAACACCTGATGGTCT
Organism: Phyllotis vaccarum; assembly: GCA_033318265.1. Taxonomy (NCBI): domain Eukaryota; kingdom Metazoa; phylum Chordata; class Mammalia; order Rodentia; family Cricetidae; genus Phyllotis; species Phyllotis vaccarum. The sequence goes on along the minus strand of JARWLC010000016.1, from coordinate 32,590,145 downwards.
AATAAAGAACTGAACAGCCAGCAATAAGGCAAGGGAATGGATAAATGGGGCTAGCAGTCAGAGAGAAAATGTAGAAGAGGAAATCTGGGAAGAAAAAGTAAGAGGGTCCAAGAAGAAAAAGACATCTGGAGCCAACCACCCAGCCAGCCATGGAGTAAGATTGGAAGAAAGATCACAGTAAAATTCTACAGGCATAAAGATAAATAAGATAATTTAAAATTAAGAAAAGTTGGCAATAAATAAGCCAAGCTAAGGTCAGGCATTTATAAATAATAATAAACCTCTGTGAGTGATTTATTTGGGAGCTTGTTGGCAGGTTCCCCAAAAGAGTGAAAAATCACCAGCAACACCTATTTGAGCCTAATCTCATGTCTTAGTTAGGGTATCTACTGCTGTTAAGAGACCACAGCAACTTTTATTAATGAAAACATTTAATTGGGGCTAGCTTACAGTTTCAGACGTTTAATCTTTTATCTTCATGGTGAGACATGTTGGCCTGCAGGCAGATGTGATACTGGAAAAGAGGCTGAGGGTTTTATATATTGCTTTGTAAATAACAGGAAGTGAATTGTGTTCCACATTGGGTGTAGCTTAGTACAGGAGACTTCAAAGCCTACCCTCACAGTGACATATTTCCTCTAACAAGGCCACACTATTCCAATAAAGCCACTCCGCCTAATAGCACCACTCTCTATCAAACCATTTTCTTTCAAGCCACCACATCTCATCCCCCTCACAGTTTTTCTATAATTGCCCAGCTTTATGATTTTGTGAGTGTTGTGGTTTAAATGAGAAGTATTTCCCTTCCTATAGTCTCATATATTTAAATGACTGATCTCCAGTTAGTGTTGGTGTTTTGGGAGATTTTGAAACCTTTAGAATATGGAAACTCGCTGGATGAGGCATGTCACTGGGGTAGGCTTTGAGGGGGTACAGCAGTGGCTCTTAACCTTCCTGATGAAGTGACCCTTTGATATAATTCCTCATGTTGTGATGTTCCTTCCCCACCATAAAATATATTGCTACTTCATAACTAATTTTGCTACTGTTATGAATTGTAATGTAATTTTACACCCCTCAGAGAACCACTGGTTTATAGCCTTCCTTATTTCCTGATCGCTTGCTTTGCCTTTTCTATTGGGTATTGAATGTGATCAGGAGCTAAAATAAACTCTTTCTTCCCTAAATTACATTTGGTCATTGTGTTTTATTACAGCAACAGAAAAGTAGCTAATACTTTAAAGAGGTAGATTTGTGTTATTTTTCCATCCTTTGTTCTATAACTGGCTTAACAATATGTTTCACAGGGGTATCCAACATTTTTACATTGCACTATGATATTTTCATCAACAACTGTTGGGCCAGATTCACAGCTATCCTAGAACATATGTGTCCAGTGGTTGTAAATTGGGCTTTCCTGATAGAGTCATAGCTATCTTCTGTTCAGTAGTTATATAAACAGTGATCTTCTCTGTGTGGTGATGCAGGATAATGTCTTGAGAACATAAAAAATAATGAATTTAGTTATGATATGAGAAGTTGGTGTGTCACTGAAGTGGGATAGTTAAAGTATATTGCTGGCCTTGTCAGATAAAAGCCAATGCACTTCAGTGGACTATAAGGATCAGGAAAAAGGATTTGTCAGATCAACAAGGACATACTAGGCATCAGGAGGTATGTTGATTTTGCCAAGCAACAAAATTACATTTGAAATAGTACTTTCAAATAGTTCATTTGTGAGAAAACTCACTTCTTGATGAAATTTATGATAATCTACTGATCCTCTCAGAGCCATCTGTCTGCTGCACAGGTCAGACAGGTGAGATGAATAGAGCATGATGGGAATTACCACCCTTGACCTTCTCAAATTATTATGACAGTTTCTGGTATGTTTACAGTGATGTGGTATTGCTTTATCTATACTGTGTCTGTAAAGAGAGCCAGTTCTGGTAGTTTTTTCTTGGCTTTCCTGAAAGAGTCTTCATTGTACAGAACATTTGTTAAAGTCTGAGATTCTATCTGTTGATTCTGGTATCATCAGTAGGCCCATTCCAAGTAGCTGAATTGATAACATTGGATGGTCTTGGGCAGTGACTGAACCCCTTGTAATATTAACCCAATCTTTGCTTCTGAAACGACACCATTATTGTGTTTTCATGTGATAGAGGGAGGGAAGTGAAATGAAGTAAAATAATAATCTTAGTACCAATGAGAAAGCTCGCAGTTAAAGGCGTTTGTCACCTAGCATGTTGAACTGAACTCAGCTCCTGGGACTGTAGTGTGACTCTTTCTGGGGAAATATGAATATCTACTCTCCCAAGATAGAGAATTGGTGACAGAATAAGATGTAGATACTATCAAAATTCAACTTTGTGAACCAATGAGTTTTATTGGGGTGAGGGGTTACTTACAGCCATAGAAATGGTTCAGTGGTGGCTGCATCACCAAAGCCCATCCCCACATGAGTGACAGTTCATAAAAGCTGGGAAGCTGAGCACACTGCACAGCCTGAAAGCACCTATCAGATAACTAGTTTTTACAGTTAGATCAGTCGGTCTGTACCTTTTCTGGGCAACCTGGCTGATCTGTTTCTTCCAGATGGCTCAGCATGTTTGAGAGTCCTTACTACTTATATACACACTTGGGAAGAGAAAAACTTAGTGATTTTTGTCGACTTTAGGGACTCCCTGAAGCTATTTTGAGTTGCTTATTTCCTGAACTTAAGGATCTTCTCTTCAAGAAGGAATGTTTCACCTCCTTGAAAACATCCCTTGTAATGGACAGGCCCCTAGACACCCCAAGACCATGGCTAATGACCACTGTTAACTTTAAAGAAAAAGAGAGTTTAATGAATGATATACCAGTACACACATGTGAGACACATGTGAGGGCTCGAGGCACTGTGGAAGCCAAGAGCCCCGAATGCTTTCAGAGTAGAATTCTTATACCACATTCTGGGTAGGGGAGCGGATAGGAAAGTTACAACAGGGCAGGGCCAAAGGTCAGCTTAGGACAGAGTTTAGGAATGCAACAGGCAGGCAGGCATATTTCCTGTGAAACAATAGGAGTCAGCAAGCAAGTCAGGCAAGCAGGGGACCACCTGGGGGTATTCATTTCCTGGAGCAATGGTCACAATGGGCACATTATGCAAGCTTCAGAAAGTTCCTGCCTCGGCAAAACAGTACATGGTTAACAGTTCTCAAGGTAGGGATTTCCTGGGTGGCCCCACCCAGGTTGCTACATCAGGAATGCAGTCCCAGGACCTTATCTTGGGTGGTCCCGCTTGAGTGAAGTCCAGAAGGTCAAGCTGCTGACCAGGTGGGTCCCAAGAACTCAGGAAGTACATCCTGTGAGCAGTTAAGCAAGCTGCCATAAATCCTGTGAACAAAGCTTTTCTGAGAAACCACTATCTAATTTAGTGATACAATGGAGCTGAAACTCTGTTCTGAGCAAGCTGCCATTAGTGTGTTTGATACAATGGAACCAAAACTCTGTCAACCTTAGCTAGTTTCAGGGACCTCAAGAAGGGGATCGAGGGAAAGAATCAAACAGGATTTTTCTATCTTCACACCCTAAGATCTCCTGTGTTTCACACCCTATGTCTTCAAGAAGTTCTCTTCAAGATGGAAGATTTAATTTAATAGGAAACTGGTACAAAACAGGAACCCACATAACTTAAGGAAAGAGCTCAGTCCCTTGAATTGTCCTCTGACATCCATATGTTTGGTGTGGCTTTTAAAGGCACAGACATATACGACCATGTACACACACAATAAATAAGTAAGTAAACAAATTAAAAATAACTAGTAAATAGTTCTTTCAGCTTTACTGCAATGTCTCTAATCCCCTGCATGGGACCTCTACCCTGAGGACTTAGTCATCTTCTAAAAGCCGCACTTCTTCATACTTTCATTAATTCCCACATGAATTCTTCAGAGGATGCACATTTACACCATAATACTCCACCTTAGACTGGGGGATGCAGAGATATATTACAAGGGGACACAGGTCTTTGAAACCCACACTGAAAGAAAAGCCATGGTCAAAGCATTCTAGCCAGGACAAGTTGAGGCAAGTACAGGACTCAGGAAAGGAGTCACTGCTGATGCTCTGAACAATGTGATGCCCTAGAGTAAGGGTGAGGCTCACACCACAGGGAGGGCCTGCAGTCTCTATTCTTTTAGTTCTATGTACTGTTGAGCTGTAGCAGGGTGCACATTTATAAAACAAACAAACAATCATAGCTAACTGGACTGACCCATTTAGTTTGCCAGTCTGGTCCATTCTGCTTTCTTCAGGATGGCTGTAGCATTCCTCCGAGACAAAGCCTTTGCCTTGGCTGTCTCTTTATAACTTGACGTGTATGACCCCAGTGTCCACTGAATCCACATTCACATGACAGTAGGGAAGGATCAGGCACTTCTAATCTCAGCCAGCATCGACCATGTACCTTTCTAAAATTTAGGAAAAAGCAAGTTAAGAATTATAGGGTAAAATGTCCCAGCCCACTTCTGGATTTGAAAACCTATGAAACTCCAGCAATCCCTGAGCATGAAATACCATCTGAGACCTACCCTCCAAAAACAAAACAAAAACAAAAACAAAAACAAAAACTAACCAACCAAACAAAACAAAACCAAAAGCAAACAAAAAACCCAACCAATCCTCAAGCTCTAAATCCCAATAACCCCTGTGGGCTTGTCTTAGACTCTCACCAATTTCTACCCTGGAAATCTCTTCCCCAAAGAAGCCCTATATAAAGCCTGCATCCTTCTCACTTTCCTGTTGTATCTTGTCCAAGAGAGGCAGCCATCCTCTTATGTGTTATAGAATATTATTTTAAAGTGTATTACTTTTGTTTACATTGCATTTGCTTAACTCTGTGAAGCTGTGTTGCCTTGATTGTCTAAAACACTTGATGCTCTTATAAAAAAATAAATGGCCAATAGCAGGAGCAAGGTTAGGCAGGGCTGGGAGGCAGAGAGAATATATAGAAAGAGAAATCTGGGAGGAAAAAACAGGCAGCCAGTGCAGAATGAATTTCTGGCATGGCCCAGTCCTTCAGTCCTGACCTGCCTGTAGCTCCCTCCCCCACACCAGACCCCAATGACTCAGATGCTTGCATTAATTACATTTTGCTTGGCCTATGGCTCAGGCGTATTGCTAGTTAGCTCTTGCATCTTACCTCAACCCATTTCCATTAATCTGTCTGCCACGTGGCCTGTGGCTTACTTGTGTTACTTTTACATGTTGATTCTTGGGCAGCTGGATGGTGTCTCCTTCGAGTCTGAGTCTGCCCTCCTTCCCCTGTCTATGTTCTGTTCCTTCCCTGCCTACTTCTAAGATGCCTGCCATAGGCGAGACAGTTATTTTATTAATGAATAATATTCACAGCATATAGAAAGACATCCCACATCATTTCCCCTTTTCTGTATAATCAAAAAGGAAGGTTTCAATTTCAACATAGCAAAATTACACATAACAAAACAGCTATCAAGCAAGAATTATAGTTGCAATATCTAGTCTATGTATTTATCAAAATTAAAGAAAATATTCTATCATCTATCTTATCTTCATAATTTTAAAGCCTCATATCTAATAAACCTTTTATAATAACTAAAGAAAACTATACTTATAACTATCTAATCTTCAACTATATCAAAGACCACAGAAGGGTATAGTATTACCCAAGTAAACAGGAAATGCAAGCAACTTCAAAACTCTAGAAATGACAGAGATGACATCTGGCTACCTGGACAGTCACCCAAAGTTTCTTTGTAATGTTGGGGTACTCATCTCTGGCCTACAGGCCTAGAGTCTCTGGCGTATCTTTCAGTGAAGCAGAAAATTTGAAGGACTGCACTGTCCATTCTGGCACAGTTTGTCAGTCTCTTCTCCGTGTATCCTGAAGAATGTCTGGCAGTTTTCTCTGTGAAGCAGGAACCTGAAGGACCATCTCAGCTTGTTCTGCCAAAGTTCATAGGTCATTTTTCTATGGGTTCAGCATGTCCAGTTTATACAGCATATTGTCACGCAGAGAGGCAAGAACAGTTTCTTGTCCAATAGCTAACCTAACCATTGCCACAAAGAAAGTAAATTCCATGTAGAGTTTCTTCAGTACCTATCATTGTCTTAAAGTAGATTCTTAAATTCCTGTATGCCTTTGAAGTGTTTGAAGATCACCTATCTACTTGAAGTATATCTTTGTATACCTAAAAAGAAACCTAACTAATATGATTATAGGTTTGGTTATCACAAATGACTATTAATCTATTTTTCTTAATTACACATTACAAATTTAAAGGAATTCTATAAACATAATTTCTTAAACAAGAGTAGAAATATACATACAGCATAACAAAATTGACATTAAATTTGTATCAATAAAACAAAACCCATGCCAATGTAAAATATTTGAGATTAACAGCATTTTTGAATTAAAGTAGATTCAATAATCTATCTTTTTAAATCATTCCTATATCATATAAGCCTTTTTCTTCTTAAAAAGAGGTTGACTATGTCCATTAACCATTTATAATGAAAACAAATACTTATAAACAATATTTTTGGAATCTGGGTGTAGCTTTCCATTACTATTTCTTGCTCATTAAGGGGTGTTGGCAATCTTATGAGGGTCCTGAGGCTGGATCATCTTACTATATTAAGCTGCCCGATGCAAACCCACCATTTTGTAATTCAAGCCCACACACCATGTTTGATTTATTGAAAGCTGGGTGGTAGGCCCCCCAAAAGAGCGAAGAGCAAAACCAAACAATGACTCTTGCATCTTTCCCAATAAACCTCTTGTGTGAGATTTGTTGTACGGTGTGACTTTGTGGTATTTCCACATGCTAGGACACCTTTCCCTTCAGAGCTGCAGCAATTCAACTGGGGAAACCTTCCCTTGAGAGACGTAGCTCCTGCAGTGGGGGAGCTTTTTCCCTCAGAGCTATAACATTTCAAAGAATAACATTTTTTTTTCTTTTCTTCATTGCCCCTTTCTCTGAGTTATACAGATGTAAGAAACTAGTTCTCATGTTCGGGATACAGCTCAGTCTGCAAAGGGATTGCCACACAATCGTGAAAGCCAGAGTTCAGATTTCCAGCACCCACATAAAAAGTAAGGTATGGAGCACACTGAATACTGGGGAGGTGGAGATCCATGGAGCTTGCTGGCCTGTTGTCCACTAGTGAGATTCAGTGTTAGTCACCTCCAAGAAGGAGGCTCTTGGAGAAAGTAACATGACTGATGTCTAATATCCAAAAACACTGAAATAAAGGAAACCAAAAAAAGAATAAAGAATTGAGGAAGGTGCCCAACATTGACCTCTGACCCCTGCCTCCCCCACAAAGACACACAGACACATACACTTAAACCCTTGAGCTTCTAGAGAATGATGTATCAACCTCAGGGCTACAGGAGTTTTCTGTGGCTCTTCCCCTACTTCTTGTGTAAAGGCTTTCTAATCTTCTGTCTGGCTAAGGTGTCTTATCATACTTTATTTGTCATTATTTGACTGTAGCTGGGACTTCCCACTTCAATGGGAGAAGTCAAGTGTCAAATCTGGCCTTTCCCAAGTCTTGCTTACAGAAGGTCCAGTGACTGGCATTGCTGACCTTGAGCCAAATGCAGAAGGCAGCTGCAGATGGTGCTGTGGAGAGAGACTGTGTGGATGGTACCTCCTGCTAATCGTAGACGCCCAGGCCCAGCCAAGCCACCGGACTTCTGGCTGAAAGTCAAGGCCCCAGCCTTCCTCCATGTGGGACTGTGTCCAGGTACCTTAGGAAACTGTCTGGCAACCTGTTACCCCAGCGTGAGGTTGCCTCCTTTCCTGGCTTTGGAGCCCATCATCACCTGAAGGAAGAATGCCAGTCAGAATTAAGGTCTAAGAGTCGTCTGCCTCTTTACAAACTTTGAGATGGTTCACTTTCTGTTCTTGGGACTGCTTTCTGACATGTTATGCATGCTTCACCTGCCTATCTCTGAAACTCAGTTTTATAATATCCCACTGGAAGCAGATATGGTTTAATGAGTTCAACATTCATTAACTCCTTCTGAATGCAGTACCCCAGTTCTGTCCATTCCTCACTTAGACCACGGGAATCTGAGAAGAACCCTAACTCCAGGTAAAGGAAAGAACAAAGAGTGATGTGGAGACTTCTTGAACATTGTTGGTTAATTTTATTCTCATGCTTTGGAATAAATGTCTTTATTTTGATGAAATTAATAAAATGAATAAAACACCCAGATACATTTTCTAATTATTTATGCTACTAAAGAGGAATGTAATTTATTTTTTATTGACTCCATATCCAAAAGTCTTCCGGAATTCATTTATTAGTTCTGATAGTTTATTTGCCATTGCCTTGGTTTTTCATGACCCAAATTGTATCTGCTTTAAATATTTTTTTTAAATATTTATTTTAAAGATTTATGTTTTCTTCTATAGCTTCCATTCACTTTTATTTATTTCTCTTGACATATTGATGAGGAAGGTTTTCCAGGACCAAGATAAACAGGAGCGTGACAACTGGCAGGACCAACACCTCTTCTTAGGAAGAAAATTATTTTAACATTAGTCATTTGTAGGTTTTCGGAAGCTTTCTAGTCAGTTAATAAAGTTTTCTTCTATTTTTACCTGGACAAAAGTTCTTGTTTAAAATCAGGTATGTATGTATGTGTCAGGTGGTGTTGGTGCACACCTGTAAGGCCAGCACTTGGCAGAGGCAGGTAGATCTTTGAGTTAAAGGTCAGCATGGTCTACAGAGTAAGTTCTAGGACAGCTGGGGCTACTCAGAAAAACCCTGTCTTGAAAAAGAAATAAATAAATGTATACTGGGTATTATCAAGTACCTTTTACCTTTATTTGGGTAGTTGTGTATTTTACTGCTTAATTTTACTAATGTGATGAATTAAATTAATGCTTTAAAATATTTCTTTGTGTGTGTGTGTGTGTGTGTGTGTGTGTGTGTGTGTGTGTGTATACATGACACATGTGTGCAGCTACTTGCTGAGGCCAGAGGAGTGTTTGGGATACTCTCTAACGCTGGAATTATAGGTGTTTGAAAGCGGCCATAAGGGTGCTGGGAACCAAACTCAAGTGCTCTGCCAGAGAAAAGTGATTTTTAACCCCTGGATAACCTCTTAAGCAGGTTCCACTTCAAAATGAAGTTTTGAAAGCTTTCATTTGAGGAGTTACAATTTCATATGCTGTTAGATTTAATTGGGAAGTGCTTAAAATTCTGTCATTAATGAGCACAAGGGATGCTGACCTGTAATTTCTGTGTCATGCTGGAGTAGTAAAGTTATAGTGACTTCATAAAATGAGTTTAGTACTTGTATTAGGTGCTTGTCTGGTTATTGCGGCAAAGTGTTTGGCAAAAGCCACGAAAGAAGGAAGTGCTTACACTGGCTCGTGGTTTGAGGCTACAGAGAGGAAGGATCAGCAGCAAGCATGAGCTGCTCACATTGCATCTGCAGCCAGAGATGGACCGTGGTGCTTTCTCCCTTTTACTCAGTCCAAGACCCCAGCCTAGGGAATGGTGACACCCATAGTTATACTGGATCTTCCCATCTCAATGAACCTACTCCAGATAATCCCTCATGACCATGTCCAGAGCCTTGTCTCCTAGGTGATTCTAAATTAAATTAGGTTGTAGTCAATATTATGGTTATCATTTCAGAAGTGTTTGGGTTTTATTTTTTACTACCCCATAGACAAGTTGATGTAAGTGTCATGACACTGCTTCTTCCATTGATGTTTGGATCACCTCTTCAGTATGGACACCTAGATCTGGAGTTTATATGGACAAAGTTTTACACTATAAAATAAATTTCTCAAAGATCTAAAACATGATGTTGATTCTTTTCTTAAATTTGTTACTAGATAAACTGCCCATTTCTAACTTCAAAAATCTTAAAAATTATTGGTATAAGGTTGATAACAATTTTGTACAGTGTTTCATATCTATAGATTCTGCAATGGAATTCTACTTTTCCATTCTGATATTCGATTCTACTTTTGTGGAGAGGATTGTCTTACTAGGGATTTATCAGTCTTTGTAAGCTGTGATTGCTCCTGTTGACATCATTGCAGTGGTGGTTACTAAAGCCAGTAATTCACTTGAGCTGGGCAAAAGGCAAACACTCCATCCATGACCTTCACCCCAGCTTTTTTACTATGTATGTGAGATGTGTGTGTGTGTGTGTGTGTGTGTGTGTGTGTGTGTGTGTGTGTGTGCATGTATTTAATATACACACACCTGAAGAATACATACGTAAACATTATAAAAAAGAATATATTGGCTTGGGCTGCATAGCAGGAAGCTAGTTTTAACTAATTTTAATGCCTTCCTTGGAGCCCAACAGCTATATCATCAAAGCCATTGTGACTGCTTGCAAGAAAACTTCAAGACTTCACCTGCTGACTGTTGACAGCTCTTTATATTTGGAGGCTGTGGAAGGTCACTGATACCAACCAATGCATGGGGCCTTAATTGAATAAGTGTTGGTAGAAGAGAAAGCTAACCAACCCATATAAGCTGTGTTTCTTGTGTAGTCTATAAACCCACATGTATCCATAATGTGTCTATGTGTGAGCAATTTTGTACATGTTCTAAAGACATGGAATAATAAGCAGATTTCTAGAAAAAAGGATATTTTTGTTTATGTTGTTTGAAAATTTCAGATATATAATATATATTAACCGTATTCACCCCTTACTCCTCTACTCCAATATATCTCCCTTCCCCCTTTTCACTCACTAATTCAAGTTCCTACTGCCCATGTGCTCATGGGTATGGGGCCATCCACCAGGGCATAGACAACCTTCTTGCTAGTGGCAACTCCCTAAAGAAAAATGATTCTCCCTCCTAGTAATCATAGTTCCTTCACTAGGGTGGGGCCTCGTGAGCTCTTCTCCATCCACTCTGGAATTTTTAACTGGCTTGATCTTGTGCAAGTAACCACATTGCTATGAGCTCATGAGTGCACAGCTATGCCATGTCCAGAGAACTGCATTGTGTAGCGTGATTCTCTCCCCCCCTCCCTGCCTCTGGCTCATGAGTTATTTCCACCCTGTCTTCCATAATGTTTAGGAAACAGGATACACAAAACCCTAAACATTCTCAGTTTCTCAAATACTGACAGTTTAAAACATTACCTCTTATAGTAAAACAGTACAGTAACTGCAAATTTATACCCACATACATTACCCTGAATTGTTGGTTAAACACAATTTAATGTTAGGAAACATTTGTTGGATATGATGGTTGAGAGTTGAGGACAAGAGGCCTTTAACTATTGAGCAATAATTGTCTCCTGAAGTCATTCCAGAGTAACATGACTGTATAGTATTACAGTAAATAGCATTTCTCTTTCTGGATGAGTGGGCTAAATGTCTACTTCATTCCATTTGATCCCTGAAACTACTGTCATAAGAACTGGGGAGATGACCCAGTTGTTTGCTGAGCAAGCATAATTAACTTTGATCCCTAGCATCCATGTAAAAGCCAAGATCCCTAGCATCTATGTAAAAGCCAAGCACAATGGCTGGTGGACTACTCTAGGCAAATCAGTGAGCCTAAGATGTAACAAGAGACACTGTAATACCCAAACACCGAAAAGTGGAGAACAATTGAGAAAAATGTGCAGCATTAATTTTTCACACACACACACACACACACAAACAAACAAACACACAAATGTGCCATTATCCTAAAAGACAATGGTTATTTTTTTCTGTTTCTAGCACATCCACAAAAAAAGGTTTGGATTTTTTTTATATATATTATTTTGTTCTACTGATAGACTTTTTAAAACAAAGTTAACTAGTGGGGTTTTAATAGAGATCAAGTTTTACCAGAAATGGTTATCAGCAAAGTACACATTAGTGAATGGTTTAAGCAACATCTTCTCTTCCATTTTGTAGATCTTCTACCTACTTACAGTTTACTAATACTTCTTATTTTATTAGCTCTTTAATAATTTCATGTAATGTTCTGAACATATTCAGCTCTTCCCCAACTTTTTCCAGATCCAACCCCTCCCTATTTACTGAACTTTGTGTTCTCTTCAAATAACAGTAATAATAATAATAATAATAATAATAATAATAATAATAATAATAATAATAAACAATTTGTGCTGTCCATAAGGGTATACTCCTGGAATTATAAACCTTTCTCACTTGGCATATTGATGACACATATCAATTATCTGGTTACAGCTAGAACACATCAGTTTAGAAGAGAGCGGTTTGCTTGGTAAATTACCTAAAGCAACTTTCTAACCCCAGGCAGCCAGTCTCCATATGGCAGCATGCGGTCAGTGTCTGAGGGATCAGAGACTAATTATAATAGTGCCAGCCCAGCCTGGGCACCATTAGGAGGTCAGACCTGCCAGAAGAAATCAATTATAGGAGATGAACCTGTTTGGATGTGCTTTGTGCCACCGCCCCCTCTGAGGTTCGAGTTCATGAGTGCCAGAACCTGTCACTTGCCCTCACTTGGCCCTGACCTTCCTTCCCTTCTGCCTGACTTTGCTTTTCTGTTCAGTACACAGAATTAATAATGAAACATAGGGACGAGGTGGAGATGAGAACTCCTCTTTACGGAAGTGTAGGCTTTGGCCAAGACAGCAGATTGTAGACGAATCCAATTATCCTTCAGAAGAAAGCAGAGGCACTTACATGTGTGTTTCAAGAACACACACATATTCATATATGTGAGTTCCCCTTCACTATTTATTGAGCACACTAGGAGTTCACTATGAATGTGTTCCACGCAGGAGCACACAAACCCACATGGTCCTCATCCTCATGCATGTATAGGTGCATAGGCAAAGCAGGAGTATGCTACCCACATCCATGTACCTATGGTCTCCTTCAAGCCGAGACAGATAACTTCTAGAAGTTTCTGTGACATCTTGGATATAAATCTGAAACCTGGTGGAAAAGAAACATTAATCCCAGGACTGGGAAAATGGCTCACTGTTATGAGTCCTTAGTTATCACCTACCACCTACTCAACTCAGCTCTGATTGAATCCCAAACAGCCAGGAGGCCCTGTGGCTGAAAAACTGACATGTATATGTGTAAGTGTGTGTAGGTTTACCCATGTGAATGTGGTGTGTACAACTGTATCTACATGTATATGAATCAAAGAGCGTATTTACCTATGTGTATGCATAGGAATATGAATGTGTTTGCTTGAGTCTCTTTGTGTATATGTATATGCATGTATATATGTGTGTGCTTATATCTACTGCATATATCTGAATATGTGTATATGTGCAAATGTTGTGAAAATGTATGTGTGCCTAAGTATGCATGTGTGCCCTAGTGTGTATGTAGACATGTATTCATAAGTGTGCATGCATATCAATGCACGTATGAGTTCATGTAAATGAAAGTATAATACATATGTGTGCATATGTATCTGCACATGCATGTTGAAGCTGTATGAGTGTTTGTATGTGTGTATGTGTGAGTTCACATGTGTGTCTGTCTGTCTGTCTATCTGCTGATAAAACCCTCATTTGATTTTCATAAAGCACAGGATATGAAGAGCTTGGAAGGAGAAACTCCCTGAATGAAAGTAATCTAAGTAGACATGTCTTGGCTTTTAAATTTTACTAGTTTTATTGAGATATATTTCACATGTAGTTCTCTTATTTCAAATGTTCAATGACTTATTTTAGGTTCTATTTAATCATTATTTGTGACTTTTAAAATGTATTTTTATGAATTTCTGAGAATTTCATACACTGTCTTTTAACCATATTGGTCCCCACTCCTCTCCCTAACTCCTTGCAAATTCACCTCACCAGAACTTTAGTAAGATGGGCTCTCTTGAAAAGTAAAAGGTGGAAGTAATCCTTCTCGTGATAAGAAGTTCTATGGATCAATCAGAACAGAAATATTCAAGATAGACCATCAGACAGGCAAGCAGACTGTATCCCAGGAGGCAGGCAGAAGTGCATCACGGGGGAGACACACAGATATGTACACTAAAGACAAAATATTTGGTGGGATATATAGAACTGAAATACTGTAATCAGAGGTCAAACTATCGTGTCTCTCAATAATAAATAAAGTGATGATTTTAATTTATTATAGATATTGCTTGCAATTATTCTAAGATTTTACGATGTGAAAGACTTTTATCTTCTCCTTTTTCTTTTTAATGTTTGAAACGAAGGAGGAATTCCACCGTTTAGGGTTGCTTATAGCTAGGATGTTCTTCAGTAAAAATGGAGGGCCTCTGAAGAAGAAAGACACCTAAGGACTTTCCTGGAAAGTTGGAAACACTGTATGTCATTGATCATGTGGCCTCAGAAGAAGGCGAAGGATTTACTAACCCAATTTTCACCTTATTCAATAATGGAAATGGGGTATGCACTTAGGAACAGAAAATATTTTATTGCCTCAAGCAGCTTTCCGGAAGTTTTTCTTTAAAAAGAAGAAATAAAACAAAACATCTCATACTTGATTTACAGATTTGATTTCCTTTTTTTTTTTTTTTTTCCAAGGTTTCTCTGTGTAACAGTCCTGGCTGTCCTGGAACTCACTTTGTAGATCAGGCTGGTCTTGATTTCACAGAGATCTGCTTGCCTCTGCCTCCAGAGTTCCAGGATTAAAGTTGTGCATCCAGATGGCTTTTCTTTTTTTAAGCTATATATATATATATATGTATATATATATATATATATATCATTATTAAGATATACATACAAAGGGTGAATGATGTCTACAGCTCAGTTAACAAATATTGTCACCTCTTAGGACTCCTGCTCTAAGAGCATGGCCATCTTGCCTTTGCTTGCGGTGTGGTTGTGTACCTCTCACTGGACACCTCTCAATTTTATCTTTTGATCTGCATCCTATCTGCAGCAGGTGGTTCATGCACAGGTCTCATTAAGCCAATGGCAGAAAGTAAAATACTGAATCTCTTCTATGCCTGTGCTTTCTCGTTTCCCTCTCCCCAGTGTAGTGAATGAGCTTGGTACAACATTCAATATTTAAGTTTGGAGCTCAGTTTCTTCACTGTATGATCATGAAAAGATAAAACATACAAGGAAATGATTTATATATTAACTTTTCCACTGTTGTGACAAAATATGCCTAAGAGCAATTTAACCAAAGCAAAGTAGAGTCTTTAGTCTATCCTAGTGACTGTGGAGGCAGGAACATGAGGCATCTGGTCACATGGTAATCACAGTCAGGAAGCAGAGTGCTAAGAACTCTGGTGATTAGTTCAGGTTCTTTCTTTTTTTATTTAGTCCAGGACCTCAGGTCATGGAATGGTGCCAGCCCACAGATAGGGTGGGTCTTTATTGTGTGACAAAAATTTTCCAGGGAAAATATCTATTCACCCCAGACAGGGATCCCATGATGGGCCAGAGTATTGATACTCCCAAGTCCAATTTGGTGAACCAGTAAATTTTATTGGGGTTAATTTCCAGAGTATATGGGTGAAGGTTACTTACAGGAGCAGAAATGACTCAAAGACAGCTGCATCACCAAGGCCCACCCCAGCATGGGTGACAGCTCACAAAAGCTGGGAAACCTGGAGCACTCTTGCACAGCCTACAGGCAGCTCAGCATGTTGGAGCATGTCCTTGTCAGGTGACTCAGTTGCTCTAGACCTCTTCTAGGCAGCTTGGTCCATTTCTGCTTCTTCCAGGTTGTCGTTCTTGTCTCAGAGTCTTCTTCTCAGTTTGGCTCTGCTACATCTAAGGAGACTCTAAGCTTTTACTGCTTACTCTGGCAAGAAAAGAGCCTGATAAATCTGGTCAGTTTCAGGAACTTCCTGAAGCTATCTTGAGTTGTTTACCTTCCTACTTAAGAAACTTTCTGCTGGATGGGATGTTTTAATATTTGATGAAACAGTTCCACAATAGACTTCTGTGGTCATATTCTGTGTAGTTTCTAACAAATAAAGCTTGCCTAAAGATCAGAGGACAAAGCTAACCACTAGTTAGCCATAGATGCCAGGCAGTAGAAGGCCACACCTTTAATCCCAGCACTTGGGATCTCATTGCCTTTGATCCCAGTAGTTGGGAGGCACACATAGCTGTAATCTCAAACTAGGAAAGCTGAGACACGAACTGATATGGCTGGACAGAGGGAGAAATATAAGGCAGTCTTCAGCCTGAAGATTCTGCAGAAGTTAAAAGTCTTTCTAGTGGCTGACTTCTCTGTCTCTCTGATATTTCAGCATTGACCCCAACTTCTGGCTCAGGTAGGATTCATGCTACAGACTTCCTCCTCAATTAATCCAATCTAGAAACTACCACAGACATACACACAGAGGATTCTAGATTGGCAATCAGAATAAACCAACAGAAGTCCACATGTAGTCCACATGCAAAAAACTAAGGTCCACGGACCGTGGCTGCACTGCTGATCAGTGATCACAAGGATGAAACATTCTCCTTGTAATATAAGCAACTAGATTCACTGTTCAGTTAAGCCACATGTGGCCTAGCTGACAAGCAGCTTAGTCCAGTCTCTCCGTCAGCCTTCTTTTGTGTGAATGAAGTGGGGTACTACATTTGCTCTTTTAACCTGCTAAATGATTTCTTCTCTTGGTCTATAGTTACTGGAAAGTTGAGGTGGTTGGACTTATGAAATAGGAAAATATAGCTTAATGGAGGCCTACAGGAATGGTTCTCAACCTGTGGGTCGTGACCCCCTGCCCAATCTTCTAGCTTCAAAAATATTTACATTACAATTCGTTACAGTAGCAAAATTACAGTTATGAAGTAGTAATAAAAATAATTTTATGATTGAGGGGTCACCACAGCAAGAGGGTCACAGCGTCAGGATGGTTGAGAACTACTACTGGCCTAGAGGGTCTGATTTGTGAATAAATTTCACAGGATGAAGTTGAAATAGAGTTCATTTAAATACAATTATCTATCATATTCACAGCACAAGGGCACTTATAGTTTAAGGTTAATGTTTGCGTGTTTCTGTGCTTGAGATGGGCCAGGACCTCCTACAATGCATGGCCAGCACTTCCCTCAACGCATCCTGAGCTCCAGGACAATGCTTTTTAATTTTTTTTCTTAAAAAAATTAAGAAGCAAATATGCTTGAAGCTATGTCTTATATGAATCAGGGTTCCCTAGAGGAGCAGAACTGACAGAATGAATAGATATTAAAAGTGAATCGTTCTATTGGCTTACACCATAGGAGCTGGGCAATCCAACAACGCTGGTCTACTTACTGGAGAAGCTGAGAACCATCATAGTAGTCTACAAGGCTGGCTGCCTCAGTGGTCCCAATTTGATGTTGAAGGCCTGGAAGATTCCTGGAGAACTCTTGGTCCTCACTCCATGCTAGAAGACTGAAGGACCTGGGTTCCAGTGCCAGGAAAGAATGTAGCAGTAACACAAACACACTTTTACCAGCAAGACACAAAAACTGAAGCAAAGCTGCTTTCCCTTGGACCATTTTATGTCTTGGCTGCTTCAAGTAGTCCCATTTCCACAAGAAGCCTTCTTCCCTCAGACAATCCATCTTGTAAACAACCTCATGGACATACATACTCAGAGGCATTAAGTACCTTCAGTTCATGCAGTGCTGGGGATTAAATCCAGAACTTTGTGCACGCTAGGCAAGCATTCAATCAACTGAGCCACATCCATAGCTTACTTGTACACTGGATCAGTTTCTGAATCCTTCTGTTCTCTTTGGGTATCCCTTACAGGACTTGACTGGGACCGAACTTCCCAAAATCAAATCTGGTCATATGTTTTATAATCTTCCTTTGGTGACCTCTCCTCCCATGGAAGAGTATCATGACATAGGAAGCCCCGACTCCGTGGGACTCTGCTTACCTTTCTTATGACACTCCTGCAGAAAAGAACTTCTCTTCTTGCATTTTCACGATGTTGTGCATATGCACATATCATGTCTCTGGTTTTACAAAAGCCTGATTCATCTGCAAAGTACCATCCAGTTTTAGGACTCTCATACATATGTCTTTAACAGACTTTTGTCAGAATTCACGTTCACTGACATGAACACTGATTAATCATATTCATTTCTTCTCCTCTTCCCTTCCCCTCCCTCCTCTCCTCTCTCCTCTCTCTCTCCTCTTCTTTCTCTCTTCTCCTCTCCTGTCTCTCTGCCTCCATCTGCTCTACTTCCGCCAGATCCCAGAGGGATCAGTGAAGGTAAAGCAAATTCTATGGAGTCTGAGAAAATGGAAAGAACAAGGGAGGGACAGGAGGAAAACCAAGTCCATGGCGGCTTCACAGAACTTTCTAGGCACCCTGGATATAGCACCCAAGATACCATGGATGCTTAAACCATTTCAGCTTTGCACAGTTTCCTCCAGAAGCCTGTTACATAGGGCCCTTGCTGATGCGTCTCAGAAACAGTGTGTCTACACTGTCAAAACCTAGAAAAATCAGTGAGTAGGTTACCTTACTACTGTGTTTCCAGCTAGCCTCATCTCCTTACTCTACCCCATCAAATGGCAGAATTTTATATAACATCCCCCCAAACTCTTACTTCTGCTTCTTTCTCTGTGGGTGTGGGTGCTTCTTTCTGCTCTCCGGCTTCTTGCTCACAGGGAAATCAAGCCCGCCCCAACTCACATGGTGGAATACCCTAATGTAATCAGCTTAGGCCAGCCTGGGAGAATTACTTTGTTCTTTGTTTTTATATAAAAATCTGCCAACTGGAACAGAAAGCAATCAATAGTAGCCAAAGATGGAGGTTGCTCTCCCCCTCCCCCCTGAATTTCTTTGGACACCCTCAAGAAATCTTAAAAATAAAAAAAGTAAAAACAAAAAAAAAAAGACTTCACTAGAGAGCCTCATAGGTCATAGAGGCTGTGAGAAGGATGGGGTGGCTCTGAGGGAGAGAGGAGATGGGGGCCAGTGTGCTTCATTTAGCTAGACTTTGTCTCTCTTATCTTGTAAGGTTCAGCCTCAGGCATCACAGAGAAAATCTTAGGTTCAGCCTTCTTGGTGCAATCTACTTCCAACCCTATCTAAAATGTCAGAGCCACATATTCTGGGGATGGGTTCAGACTGAAGGGAGGTGTTTCCAAAATCCATTCTCCTCCACGCAGGACAAATGTCTTGGTGAGCAAAGTGCTGCTTTTAAATCCAGAGCTGGCAGCAGAAAGGGGAGGATTCCCAGATCTTGCAGGCCAGCCAATCTGGGTTCACAAAAATGGTGGAAAACAATACAGAACGACATCCATTGTCTTCTGGCCTCATATTCATGGGACAAAAGCAACCACCACACATATGAATATGCAGCTGTACGGTATATGTGCACACAAGTGCACATATACATTCACAGAGCAAATACTTCACTGAATATTTCCTGATATTTTCTCAAGAAGTGCCTCCTAATCGCTCTCCACAGGACCATATCAAAAGCTCCCGTGTTGTCTACTGGGGTACTAATTGTAGACCCGAACATCACATCAGCAACTCTTCAACTGAAGAGATTCTGCTGCTGTCAGTCCATAGGATGCAGACAGGGGACAGTGGCATTTTGACTACTCCCTGGTGGAGACTGATGCATGCTGTAGTCATTATTTTCCTCATTGCAGTGATCAAATACCTTACAGAAAGAAAATTCAAGGAAGAAAGGGTATATTTTGGCTTATGGTTTTAGGGGATACAGCCTACCATGCCCGGGAGGGCACGGCAGGCTTAGTCACATGACATCCACAGTCAGGAAGCAGAGGAAATGAATGCTGGTACTCAGCTTGCTTTTTCTGTTTTACTCAGCCCAAAATCCCAACCACAGTTATGGTGGGTCTTCCTGTCTCCTAGGTGATTCTAGCTCCTGCGAAGTTGGTAATCAATAGTGAGCTTCACACAACCTTGGGAGCCACATTTTCAACGAACACATCCTCTGGCATGAGTAGACGGCCCTATCGCCTGCCCTCTCAGACCCTATCACCTGCTCATTTTTGCCTACTCCCTTTCCTTAGTTCTTCCTCACATAAGCCAAACTGTCACTTTTGTCCCCAGAGCCAATTTGATTCTTATCTTCATGAGGCCACGGATGGCTGTCTCTCTGTGCAGCCCTTCCTCTTGCTCAGGGCAATTTCATATCAGGTCTTGCTCGTTTTGGAGCTGGCACAGTAAGTAGCTCTCTTGTCACCTGTGGATATATGGAGAGGGGAATGACAAGTTCGGGTGCTCTTCTTCATAACGTCGCCCACCTTATTTTTCTGACTCAGGAGCTCCTGCTGACTTAGAACTGAGTTGGCTAAACTGGCTAGTCAGTGAGTCCCAAGGATGTGCCTGTCTCTGCCTCCCTGGGGCTTGGGTCACATATGTGTGCCACTATATATAGCTTTTTAATCAGATTCTAAGAATCTAACTGTATTGGTCAAGGTTCTCTAGGAGATTTATTAGAATAGCTTATGTCCATTTACGGGCTGACACCCAGCTAGCCCAACAATGGCTGTTCTGCCAACAGAAGGTCCAAGAATCCAGTAGTTGTTCGGTCCACAAAGCTAGATGCCTCATCTGGTCTTCAGAATATGCCAGAATCATGACAAAGTAGGCTCTACTGCCAGTGAAGGAATGGACTTGCCAGTGAGGGTGAGAACAAGCTGGCAGAGAGAGGGAGCTTCTTTCTTCCATGTTGTTTCCATAGGCTTCCAGCAGAAGGGTTGGCACATGCTGTCAGCAGAGGCCTGGCCCGGACTGAAGGTGGACCTTCCCACCTCAAAGATGAGGATTAGCAGCGAGTCTTCCTACTTCAAATGACTTAATTAAGACAAAAGTCCCTCACAGGTGTGCCCAGCCATGTGAGTTTTAGCTAATCCCAGATGTAGTCAAGTTGACAACTAGAATAGCTACTGAACTAACTCTGGTCTTTTGTTTGAAAAGCAAGCATTCTACTAACTGAGCTATGTTCTCAGCCCTCAAGCGCTTCTCATGTCATCTATCCAAGTGTAAGCCCTGTAAACTGCGTCTTACAGGACTTAGAATCTCTGTGATCACTCAGAAGAACCCTGGAGTTATGATTGCAGTTGTCCAAGTTGAGAGGTATGGAACCCTGCAGGCATGGGTTCAAATCCCAGCTGAGATGCATTTAAACTATGACTCTAAAAGCAGGGGATACAGCTCAGTGACAGAACACTTGCTTTGCTAGTGCAAGGCCATACAGTCAGTCCCCAGGGCTAGAAAGACTCCAGGGGGCCTAGTGTGCTTGCTAATTCTAGAGAAGGAGGAGGAGGAGGAAGAGGAGGAGGAGGAGAGGGAGCGGAGAAGAATAGCAGCAGCAGTGGTGCAGAAACTGGCCCCTAGGAGTTGTGAACTGAAACCCCATTACTGTTAGCATACATTTAGTTCTTTCTTTTTTACTGTTACTATTCCATCCATTTCATTGCTTCCATTTCAGGGGCAAAATTCTGATTGTTAGTGTGAAACAATGTTGGTTTTTGGCAGGCACATTCCTGCCACCCCAGGTCTTACCAAGGAGACACCGTTACATCAGAAATTAAGGTACAGTCACACTGAAAATGGGCAGTTAGCATCTAAGCTGAGAGCTGGCAAAGTTATTCATTTCTCTAGTTTGTCTGTGGGCACCGTCCAGGCATCTGGGCCAGGCTAATACCCAGTGAGTAATGGTTGCCTCCATCATCTTTAGCAAGACATGATAGTTAGAGGAGGTGAGCATATGAGTTCATATATTATACAAATATAAAACATTTAAAAACAGCAAGTGCTCCTACAGATCTGTGGTCTTTAGCTGAAGACTGGCTTAGATGGCATTGCCTGTGACAGTGGTACACGCAGAGAATCTGAGAACTTACTTGCCCAAGCATACTGTATCAGGATCTACATTTTTGTGTTTGTGTGTGTTCCTGTGTTTTTTGCCTGTGTGCAGGTGCATCAGTATGAGCCTGCAAACGAAGTCAATGCGTCAGTCTCGAATATGTTATCTTTAATCATTGTCTGCTTTAGTTTGCTTGTTTTGCTTTGAGACTGAGTCTCTCTCTGGCCTGGAATTGACCAATGAAGCTGGGGCAGTGACCTCCAGGGACCAGCCTTCACCACTTCTCCAGTACTAGCATTACAAGTGCACAGCCACGGATGTTACCTGAGTTCTGGGGCTCAGACTCAGGTCCTCTTGCCCCTAAGGGCAAGAAACTGTCCCAGCCCCAGGCTCTGCATTTCAACAGTCTATGGGTAGTTGATATGCACATTAGTTTATAGGATGCTGCCATGGAGAACTTCTAAATAACGTATACAAGATCTACTGCCTTCCACCCACTTTATGCATACTTGGACAATGGGAATGTTACTTCTGGACTTGGGCTGCACGGGAATCTTTGCAGGAAGGGGAATTGGTTCTTGCTCACATAATCCTTTCTCAGTGTCTCTGCTTTCCAGGCTCCCTTAAGGAGACCTGAGTGGACGAGAGTGTGACCATGTTAGGTGCACTCATGTTTAGATTTCCCATTAGGAGCTGAAGTCACCATGTTTGCAACTCTGTTATTCACTGATTATTTTAGGAGCATCTGGAAACTGAGGGAAGTCAGTTTGACCTGAACAGGAAGCATGCTCTTTTCCCTTCTCTCTGCATAAAGCAAGAATCAAGGAAGCAGCAGCTGAAACAGGAAGGTGTGGACAATCCAGTTCACAGCCATCATGCCCCTTTGTAGAGCCCTTGTTAAGTGGGCACCACTGTTTCATACATTTTTAAAAGTGTGTGTGTGTGTGGGGGGGGTGTTTGTGTGTGGGGTGCAAGGGTGTACATATGGAGGTGAGAAGAAAACTTCAGCTCTTGGACCTCGGTGTCTACCTTGTTTAAGAAGGCAGGGTGTCTTGTTCGCCATTGCACACACAAGGCTACCTAACCAGTAGGCTTCCGGGGATTTCCCAGTCTGTCTATGCCCCCATCTCCCTTAAGAAGGATGGGGTCACAGGTGTGCCTTACCAGATCTGGTTTTACATGATAAACACATGCAGCACTTACACACGAGTTATTCCCCAGTTTTGTGATTCACACATCTTTCGTAACCCTTAACTTCAGGGGCCAAAAGCAGTGTCCTCAAATCTGTTTCCTCCTGGCTCACTTTGACTATTATAATTTTTAGCAATGTTTCTCTACTTACTTTTTTTCAGGTATTTTATATCTGTACTACAATTACATCAAGAAACAAAGAAATATGCCTTAGTGGTGATTTTTGCCTGTATCTAGCAGTACTGTAAAAGAGATGCTTTGATTAGACGACTTTCGTTCCTTAAAACACTATGGCCCAATAAATTAATTTGATGTTGCACACTTATCTACTAGACACATGGCTATAGGAGTATAAAAATGTTAATTATTCGTTATCACGACTCTGATTATTTGTTGTGGCTGATAATTACATTGAATATATTTTATATCAGTAATAACCCTCTGTCTACACTTACAACGTGTCGTATCTTGGGGGCTTGTCAAGTTTTTTCCCCCAAGCCCTCCCTTTATTAAGACACAGCCCTCAAGAGTACATAACCTTTATGTTGGAGGCTGATTTTCTTCTTTCATATAAAGAGCAAATATTATAGATTAATTAATCCAGGATGATTATAATTTAATCACTCTTCCTTTGGCTTCATAAGGGATTTGGCTTGTATTCAGTTGCTCATTCATATTGTTATGAAGAATAAATGCAGTCATAAAATATTTGTGTGCAATGAATTCACATAACAACTAACCTAAGAGCCTGCAGGGGGATACTCCCCAGCCAAAATCTCACTGGAGTCCTCCACCATGCATTCTAACCTTCGGACACAAGCAGACACAAGCAGGTACCCTCAGGTGAATAGACTGTGCCAATAAACAAATCTTGCTCCCCAAGTGAACTAAATTTAAAATAGTTTAGCTATTAACAAAATACTCATAAAATCTCATAAAATCTCCGCAGTACCTCCTAGATACCATCTTAAATTCTGTGAATAAACTGCTTATTGACAGCTTGGTCTTGGTACCATTATTAGAGCTCCAGGTGTCTTGGTTCCTTATCCATGAAAGGGGCTAGTAGCATTTACTGAATAGAGAGGAGAGTAATGAAATGCATTTAACATTGCTTAGCAGGGGCAAGGTCTCAGAGAAGCCATCATGACTATTATTATTCTGATACTGTGTCTCTGGTCAGCATGGAGGCACACTTACATGAAATAAGGATCACAACTAATCCTTCAGACATGCTGAGTGCTCTGTCAGAGGCTCAAAAGGGGGCTGCAGATGGCCTAATCTCTAAAGCACTTGCCTTGGGAATTCCAAGGAGGAGCTGAGTTCTATCCTCGGGAGGACCCACATGACAAAGATGCCGGGTGTGGTGGCATCCTTTGATCCCAAGAACTCCAGCTGGAAAAAACGCTAGGGACCCTGGCTCAGCGTAGAGATGGGATGATAGAAGATATCCATTTCCAAGTTCATTTTCTTTATGGGTCTTGGTTTCTTCAAGTGTTAAATGTCATAACTCTACAAGATTGAGTTGAGGCCTGGTGGGGACCCAATGACTCATACAGTGACAGATAGATGTACTCCTCCAATGCTACCTCCCATTCAAGAGGGGCCACAGACAGCCAGCTTGCAGGTTCTCACTGGACACATGCTCAGCAGTACCTATCCTGCAGGAGAAGGGCTGCAACTGTAATTCTGGACTCCTGACAAGTGGCCTTGCCTTTAACAGGCCTTGAGACAGAGGTTTGGAAAACAGCTGAGGTTAATTTTAAAACCTCCTTGGTTATCAGCTCTCAGTTCTGTCTGCATACTAAAGATTGGGACTCAATTGGCCTTCGATAATTGAGTTATTAAACTAGGCTACAGGCATCATCACAGTAAACCACATGAAGGGAACAGCACAATCCAGCCACCTGGTAGGCCAGACTAGCCATTGTCTGCTCTTGCTAGGATATACAGCCACACTTTCTTCATTCTCCACCTCAGAGACCAGAGGACAGACATGAACTTCTGTGACAGTGCCCCAAGTCCTGAGTTTCATGACCTATGATAGAATGTTCTGTCCATGCTGTTCATGTACAAAAGAGCTACAGCGGAACCCCAACTCCAGCTGTGCTTATGATCCAAAGCTCAGGCAGGCCTTGACTGGTTTTGTCAATGACTATCTCAACTCTTCTCCAGAAGATAGTCCTGTTTATGACTATGTGCTATCAAATTTACTCCAGGCTATTTCTTTCCCATTCCTTTTTACTGTCTGCATCTTCCTCCCTCTTCCCCTATATAGATTCACAAACATTTGCACCCACCCAGGGCTCCTATGCCAGACTCATTATGAGGGCTTTAATGATGGCCATGCTACAGATGCTCAGTGTCCGCCCACAGCTTACTCCTGCAAGAGGTTCCTTTATAGCTTACAGAACAGTGTATTTTCATATTGTCTTCTTTGCTACCATGTACCAAAGAGAAGCATTGCTCCTGTTACTTTCTAGAATGAGTGATTGCCCTTAACAAGCACCAAACAGATCAAACGCAGAGAACAGAAACGTTTTCTTGGGTTAGGCATCTGAATGAGTTGGTAAAGTTTTCCATAACAAGCCCAAACCTAAGCCTGAGGGTCTCTTAGGAGCAGGCAGAGCTGCTCTGCTGCAACTGTGGTTGTCTTGCTCAGAGGATAGCACTCTCTGACAGTCTACAAACTGCTATTTGTCCTAAGATTTGGATTTGAAGAGTGAGAAGCACATGGGACATTGTCTGTCCTAGGAGTAATTGGAAGAATTTGTAGACCCTTAGGATGAGCAAAATGTGACAAGAGTTATTAAGTTATTCTTAATTCTGAGGACAGGGGCATTATTAGAAATGAAACAAAAAAAATCACATTAAAAATATTCTTTCCTGTGTTCTCTTATTTTCAGTGAATTGGTATATTTTAAGCTCTTTCATAGCATATGGCATTGTGGGAAATCTGTAGCACATTATGGGAACTCTTCTGTGTCTTCAATTGTATTTTATTCCTGACAAGGCTCTTCCCTATGTCTTTGCAAGCTGTGTACATTATTCATTTGCTTATCATGTCTGGTAGTGCTGCCGCCAGGGTATATATAGACAGTTTCCACTCAATTTCTTTTTCTGTGAGGGGTGGGCTATGTATGGGTTTGTGCTCTATATATGAGGTAGGTATGTGTGCATAAGTACGCAGACAAGTGATGTCAGATGTGAATGGTAGTGTCTTTTCCTATCTCTTCCCATGTTAATTTTTGAGATAGTGCATGTGAAGTTTTCCCATCCCTGGGAATCATTTCCAGATTACCACACAGAAGCTTGTATTAATTGTAAATGCTCCGCCAAAAGCTCAGGCTTTTTACTAATTAGCTCCTACATTTTAAATTAACTCATACTCCTTGTTTATGCTCTGCCATTTAGCCAGTACCTTTATTGCTTCTCCCAGTCTCCTCTCAATTCTCTGACTTTGCCCTTTCTCCCTGTATTCTCCATATGATCACCCTGCCTGTACCTTTTGCTTGGTTATCGGCCAACCAGCTTTATTAGCCAATGAAAGTAATACATATTCATAGCGTACAAAAGGATAGTTCCACAGCAAGATAGTGTCTCTCACTGAAACCAGGGTTCACCTATCTGGCTGTGATGGCCAGCAGTGAGCCTCTGGGGTCTGCCAAGCACTGGGTTAAAGGTGCCACTTCGCCTGCCCGCTAGATAGGTACTGCAAACCTCAATCAGCTCATCATGCTCGCATAGCTAGCAAATGACCCATAAGCCATCTCCCTGCCCATAACAGCAGTCTAGAAGCTAAGGAATCCAATCTACATTGCTTTCCTGATGGCCTGTCCACTGCCACACACTGGGCTTCTGCCCGAAGTGGAAGTGGTGCTATCTGAGGACTTGTAGGGACGCCTTGGCCACTTGTTATTCTCATCTCCACAAGGCCTTGGACATTTACACGTCTTGACTGTCAAGTATTTTGATCTATATTAATAGCTTCTTAGACCAGGAAAATCTCATAGAAGTTGCTTTGCTCCTGAAAAGGTAGAAATATAGACAGTTAGCTATTTTGAGAGGAAAAAAAAAATGGTTGTTTTCCTTGGTGCCATCATGGGGCTTTGCTAACAGAAAGCTGATTGATAGAAACAGGGACTCAGTATGATGCATCTCTGCCTCTCTCCAAATAGCTACCAAGTGTTCAATGAAGAACAGTGAGGAAGGGGATGCTACTAGTGCTATCTATCTGTCTGTCTGTCTGTCTTGTCTGTCTATCTGTCTGTGTACCTATCCATCAATTTATCAATCTATCATCCATCTATCAATCTATTTATCCATCCATCCATCCATCAACTTAACAATCTATCTATCATCTATCTATTTATCAATCTATCTATTCTCTCCTCTGGAGAGAGAGGTGCATGCACACGATGGTGTGAGTGTGCATCTGTGTATATGCATATAGACGTTAAAGCAGGACATCATCAGCCCATTTTCTTTCTATTCTCCATCTCATTGCCTGGAGGCAGGGTCTCTCACTGAACCCAAAGCATCTTGGTAGGCCCACAAGCAGCTAAGGCATGCATAGCCACAGTTAATAAGCAGTCATGAGTCACCTGACTAATTGAACTCAGATACTGTTTTGAGCAGTAAGCACTATTTACTATTGATAATCTTTCCCACCCCAGTGCCTCTTGGCTTGTTTGTTTGATTAACATGGGTGCTGGGGAATCAGACTCAAGCCCTCATACCCACATAGAAAGTACTCTTATCACTGAGACATATCCCCAGATGTTGTGTAACAGTCTTCTTTGAGACTGAAACATTCTATCCACAGGGAAAGTTTTTCAGCAAGAAGATAAACAACTCAAAAAGAGCTTTAGAAACTGATGAGACACTCTAGGCCTCTTCCAGCCAAAATACCAACAAAGACTGCTAAGAGCCACTCATGGAGGTCAGGCCAGAAAAAAAGACTCCAAGACCAGACCTGCTGCCTGGAAGAAGCAGAAACCAGATGAGCTGCCTGGAAGAGGTGTTCAGACCAGAATCACATGGAAAGAACACTCTCCAACCTGTTGAGCTACATGCTGGATGTGCATGGTGCTCCAGGTTCCCAGCTCTTGTGAGCTCTTGTCACCCATGTTGGATGACCACCATTACCCCTGCATTTGGTAACGCAGCTGTCTTTGTGCTATTTCTGCTCCTGTAAGTAACATCTCACTATGCTCCTGTAATTAATTCCAACAAAACTCATTGTCTCACCAAGTGGGACTTTGATAGTATGTGTGCATTGGTCTGTCTTTGGCTCCCAATCTGGGGTGAGCAGATGCATGTGTTGAGTCTCCCCAGGGAAAGTTTTGTCACACAACATGAGCTTCTATCCCCGGTTTTGTGTGTTATTCCTCTGCAAGGCTGAAAAACAGAAATGGAGTAGCATTGGTCCAGGTTAAATAAATGAAGTCAGGAGGCCCCTGCCAATCAAACCGAAGACATGTTTGCAGATGAACCTTTGAACAGTGCGGTACAGGTGTCCTCCACCTAACACGGGCTGACATTGCAAATGTTCTTTATCTCTGCTGACCTCTGTATAGCAGGCTCATTGTTGCAAAGTATCTTTGGATCGTGATTGCACCCAATCTCTTTTTTCCCACAGTCTCTTCCTCCAGAGCCATTCACAACCCCTGACTAATAAGCAGTGTAGCCTTCTTCCTTGGCATTTAGCAGAAAGTACATCTGCCCTTTGTATAGCTTGGGAACACACTGATGAGATCGCTTGAATCTGTGTTTTCCTTATTAGTTCCCAGGATTAATGAGCTAGGTTTGTTGTCGTTGTGTGTCTTTTTTTGGTTCACAACTATGCCGGAAGCCTGTGAGAAGAACTGCTGCACGTTCTTTTTCCTCAGCTGTCGATGCTCCCTGCTCAGAATGAGACTGCAGAGGCCAGGGCCCAGCAGCTAGCGGTTCTCTTACTCCGAGGTGCTTTCTCTTTCTCCACCTTTCCCTCCGCCTTCGCACCAGTGTCTGTCCTGGAATCCCACCAGACGACCTGCTCAGGGATGGGCATAATAAAGACTCCAGGGAAACGAGGATGGTGCCGTCAAAAGCTGAAGTGGAGGGCTGGGGAGAGGGCCACTTTATAGGCAGAAGAACATGAGTTCTCTCCCTAGAACCAAAGTGAGCATGGTAGCGGCCCTTGTACTGCCAGAGCTCAAGAAGTGGAGACAGGAATATATCCAGGGCTTACTAGCCAGCCTACCTGGCTAGCGCCAGGTCAGTGAGAGATCCGTCTCAGAAAGGTAGACAGCAACAACTATTGAGTTTGTCTGCTGGCCTCTGTTGATGACACGCGCACACACACACACACACACACACACACACACACACACACACACAATAAAACTAGAGTCTTGAAAATATTTTTTTAATAAAATGGAGGAAAGCCAGAGCTATGTTCACCTTTCTTATATATTTTTTATTGCCAGTTTAGTTTTTATGCAGAATCTACTGTAAGATCTTCTAGTTTTCATCATCCATTGGTGTGACATCGTGACACTGTTGGAGCTGACCCGAGGAAGGGAAGGCAAACAAAAGACAGATGTGTTCAGGAAAGCTGCCCAAAAAGATGTGTAAGGTTGGCCAGTCTCTGGAAAGATGTGCAGAGCTTAGATAGAGTAAGAGAGGTCTAAATCTTAAGGCTGACTTCCAACCGCTTTTGGTCCCTGGGATCTAATCACAGCTAGTGGAAACGGGAAAGGACCTTGTCCTTCGGCCCTAATCTCCTGGAAGACATTACTGCTGCTCTGCCAAGACCCAAGGAGGTCTACGGCATCTCTCTAGAACAAGGAGAAAGATCTAGCCCTGCCACTTTCCTCCACCATTAAAAGAATTCCCCAGCCCTTGTGGTGTCAAAGCAGAAAGACCCTGAGGCTATTGAATAGGTAGCTTTCAAATCCTTAAAAAATGTGCTGATAAAAGATGGTGAGGTGGGAGTGGAACTAACTCTGCTTTACTCTTCTCATCTGTCATTTACAGGCGTCATGTTTCATGGCCCATGGAGATGCTGTTCCTGGCTGTTTTTCTGCCTTGGAGTTCCAGAGGCAAGTGTCAAAGATGATAGGCATGGCTGCTAGTGGATCCTGGCATGTGGGCTTTGCAGACCTTCAGAGCACTGCTGGAGGCCAAGGGAGCACAGCCAAGTCAGGGAGAATGATAGCAAAGATCTGCATCACAGGGGGACCAGACGGAGCTCACCGTGGTAATATGATGAAGGACTATCAGTCAATTATCACTACTGCTCAATGAGATGGCTAGATTAAGCTAATTAACGTGTGATGTCTCTTATATAAAAGCTTCTTTATTTATGTGTCATGACTTTGCCCATTATAAACTTAGAATATCAAGTCAAAGATACGTTAAAAACACCTAATCTGTGAAGGCTGGTAACTTAGCTTAAATGTTCTTTGAACACTTCAATAAACCTCCAATTGGGCAAAATCACCCAAAACAAAACCCTTTTATTAAAAATAATAATGGTGATGGTGGTGATGATGATAGGTCTGGAGAGATGGATCAGTGGTTAAGAGTGTTTGATACTCTTGCTCGTGTGGGAACTCGGTTGTGGCATCCACAGAGTGGCTCACAGGTGTCTGTAATGCCAACTCCAAGGGATCTAGTGCCTTCCTATGGCCTCTAATGATGCATTTGTGCCATAAAACTACACATGATTAAAAACAAAATACATCTTTAAAGGTATAAATGAAAACCATCTTGTGCTATCAGTTGAATGCAGAATGCTATAGAATGTTAACTCAGAAAAAGGTCTGAATTAAAAAAAATATTCACTGTCATGTGAATGACGTGGCTGATTCAACCAAGAACATATAACAACTCGTGTTAGTTGCACAAGATGTTTATATAAAATAAGACATAAAAATAGGAGGAAACTAGCTAGGAAGGGGAAGGAGTCTGTAGTGTGGGGAACATGAAATGGTGATGGCTAGATATGTTCACAATATATATATTGCAGCTGTGTATGAAAATTAGCTACATGGGTGCATAGAATTCTAAATATTTAATTATTCTGTTGATTGACTACCACTTCATACCATTATAAAGGCAAAATATCACAAACTGAACCTTTGTAAACATGGACAGCAAGAAAACAAGGCCGTCTAAGTCAGCTGATGAAGTCTATATGAACCACAGACACGGAAGCAGCGAGCACAGAGTCTGCACGCACCAGCACTAGGTCCTTTGCTTATATATTGTGCCTCCCAGGTTCATACTTCTCTGGTACTCCTGAGTGTGCCAATGAGCAGATCTGATTTCTATGCCTTCTCTTGGGCTCTTCTCCTTCTGTTGTTTTGTCCAAATCTAATGTGTTAGTTTTTATACTGTATGATGTTCCCTTCAAATCCTGTTTGTTTCTAATGACAGCCAGAAAGGGAGTAGATCCACATGGAAGAGGAGGTGAGGAGGAGCCATGAGGAGCAGAGGGAGGGGAAACCATAATCAGGATATATTATGTGAGGAAAAAAAAATTTTTTTCAACAAAAAGGGGAAAATCCTCAAAAACGAATAACTAAAATTAAAATCAACTCTCAAGAATTTGGAAGTATACGTCCTGCTATCTGTCACTGTGATATACAACAGATGCTTTGAACTTTCTCCTCCTAAGTGAAACTCGATGTGTTTTGACCAGATTTCTTCTGATGTTCTCACCCTCAGACCCTAGTAACTGTCTTTGAACATTGTTTCTAGAAGTTTTAACTTTTATACATATACAAAAACATTATGTGTGCCGTAAGTAGAGATGATTTAATTTAACATACTAAAGAAATTATCAACATTTTAAAATAAGACAAGCAAACAAACCCAAGAGGCTGACAAGATGGTCCAGGCAGTAAAGAGCTTGCAACACAAGTGTGAAGACCTGAATTTGAGCTCCAGAACCCATGTTAAAAAGACCAAGTGAACACCCACTGCGATACAGCTCTAGCCTGTGAGTCTTTTCAACAGCAATGGTCCTTAGCATCTCTAACAGTCTTTTTAGGTAGAAGTCTAGCCCAGGCTCAGCAGAACTGTGTTATCTCTGCCCCACAGAATCTAGAACTTCAGTTGTTAGCTTTGGAGACAGGCAGCTAGGCTGTCTGGAGGGTCTTTCACTCACACATCATGAGGTAGGGTCATACTGACTGTGCCCTTGGTCTATAGCAGAAGCTCTTGGTTTGAATTCCTGTGGATGGTCACTTTATGCAGCCTGGGTCTTCTTGCAGTATACTAGTAGCATTCCAAGAGAGAAAGAGTCACGATAGATTGCCTGGAATTTTGTCTGTCTTGAAGTTATGCATGTATGGGTCTTGTGTATGCAGACACAGACACTGTCGTTGGATATGTGCAACTACCCTGTTTTAAGTGGAAAGTTGTTTCACTGTAGTCAACCACTGCCTCTGGCTCTTAAAATCTTTCTGCCTCCTCTCTCTTTCAGAATGAGAGGGAAGTAGTTAAGAAGATCCATCTCTAGCTGAGGAGCTATTGGTATAGAGGGAAGCTGGGAGAGGGAAGTCAGTCTCACCAGGGATGTAGCCTTGGGAGGTTCCTCTTACTCCTGTAGATAGCCATACATCTATGCACATACTAACAGTATTAAATAGACTCTGTGTGTGACACACACACACACACACACACACACACACACACACACACACACACACACACACACACACACACACACACACAAGGAGAGAGAGAGAGAACATAAAATTGGGCCAGGGAATAGTGGTGGTATCGATAGGGAAGGAGAGGAAAGGGTGATAGACTTGATCAAAACATATCATACAGCTGTGTGAAATTCTAAATTGATTAAAAAAATAATAAAATGTCATGCATGCTCTTCCCTTAGAGGTGTAGCCCTCAATCTACCACATTGTATCACTCACTATAATACAGGCAGCCAGCAGGATTCAAGGAAAAGAAATGAAGATCTCCATCCCTCAAACATCCATGCTTCTGTCATGGGAAAGAAAAGCAAGTGAACCTAGCAAGCTCAGTTAGTAAAGTGTTTTCTGAGTAAACATGAGGACTGAGTTCTATCCTGAGAACCCTTTAAAAAATCCAGACATAGTGGTAGGTGCTTGGAATCCTAGCACTGGGAAGGGGGAGACAGATGAATCCCTGAGGCTTTCCTGTGAGCCAGCCTAACCTACCTGATGAACTCCAGGCCAGGGAGAGACCTTTGTCTCAAGAAAACAGGGTAAGCAGCATCTAAAGAATGACTCTCAAGGTTGACCTCTAGCTTCCACATGCATAACAGGGCACATATGAGCTTGCACAATAAACACACAGAGAGCAAGTGGAATAGGGCATGCGTGTTAGACATTCTTTATAACAGTCTACTACCATGCCACAACTGTCAGTTGAAAAGATTTGACTTATTCTCAGTGTGGCCATGCCAAAGCATTTTATATTCACAATACCAGCCCTGATTTTGGAGGGAAATACGGATGCCTGGGTGCTCAGAACCAGGTTCTGCATGCTCCTACTGATGATTCCCAAAAGGTGACCATTCGGCTACTCCTGAGCCCTATCTTCTTCTGACCCTTCATCATCTGAGGCTCTGGCTAGAACAGAGGCCTGAGCTAGTCAAACTTGGAAGCATGAGCAGCAGATAATGAGCCAAATACAGTTGCCTTCCTGCTTTTCTCTGTGTGTGTCTCTGTCTCTCTCTCTCTCTCACTGTGTGTGTGTGTGTGTGTGTGTGTGTGTGTGTGTGTGTGTGTGTGTCAGGGGGAGATGTCCATGATCTTGTCTCCAGCTGTTTCTGCATTGCTATGCTGCCTAACACCTTTGGGCCAGATGCGGTATGAATTATTCATTTGATTTGGGGCAGGTGCACCCATTTCCTCCCTGGACCCCTGGGGCAGGCATAGGAAATTAATTCACAATGTCTAGAGCTGAAGTCAGTTGCAATTTCCACACTGAGGTAAAAATAAACTGAAGATATCGGACTTAAGAAAGCTCAAAGGTGTTGAGAATAGCCATCAGCAATCCTTCATTGCCTCTGCAGAGACAGACCACAGACACCGATCTCCACATTTGTGCTTATGTTAGCTGTCAGGGCAAGTTCCTAGGTGAGTCTGTAAGGTTTCACAACAGGGACTTTGGGGTATCACAGAATCTAAACCATAATAGCGAACTTCCCCCAAGTTGGGGGTACACTTGCCACCTTCTCAAAGCTTTGTTATTACTAATGGTGTCTTCCGGAATTGAAGGGGCACTGACCCTAACTAGATGTGTGTGAATTTGGGGGTGTCTTTTCACTCTTGGTGTTAGATGAACTTGAAGGTGCGTCACAGAGATGCACATTAACCACATCCCAGGCAAAGGGCCAGCCCTGGAACTCTGTATTTCCTAAACCAAGACACATTCTCTTCTCTGCCCTTAGGACCGTTGTTAGTTTCAGTCACTTGTGGCTGTTTTCACCAGTTTAGATTTCAGGTAATCTCTGTCTGGACTCTGTAAACACACTCCCAAGCAGGAAAGGCTGTAGGTGAGCAGGATGATAGCTGGACATGAGGATGCACTGTGGACAGCTGGACCTGCCCAGAATAGAAGGGATCGTCTAATGAAGGTTCTTACTGCATTTAGAGTTGCTCTCAGTTCCCACAGGGCCCCTCCAGTGCAAACAAAGGGTTCCAGCACCCCACCTTGCAGGTCTAACTGACTAGCTTAGGCTTATTTTTCATATACTGATCAGGTGATCTTACTAAAAGCAATTTAACAAACACTAATCCATCTCTCCTGATATATAGGAAGTAAGACGGATTGTAAAAAGAGGCCCATTTCTTACCCACACTCATATTAAATGGCTTTTACACAAAGGGAATCATCTAACCACTGAGGCCCCCACCTCAGCCATGCTTTCTTCCAGAAAAGTCACCTTCATGCTGAGTGTTTTGACGGAGCAGTGTACAGTTTTCCCATGACTCAAAGCCATTGTTTGCGGGAGATCTGTGTAAACAGCGGGTTTACAGGGTGCTGAGCATTCTTCCTGAATTGCCTTTGGAGGGAAGTTCTTTCTCATTTTTTCCTCTCTTTTGCATCCATTTTGTTGTTTTTATTTCAGTAATTGCTCTCCCTGGACTCTTGGGACACTGCAACACCTGACTGAACTGATTCTTTTCACGCTGTAATTTGAAAAGACTTTTGTGCCATAAAACACTTCGGTCCTGATTCTTTTCCTTATGGCCATTTTATTTTAGAGCTGTTTGGTCTTAGTGGCCTCTACAGACTGATAAGTGGGACCTACAAGGAGGCCATGCCACTACAGTTCTGAGCAGTTAGGGTTATTTATGGGGTAGAATTTAGCAGTGTGTCTGCTGTTAGAAATATGCAGCTCAAGAAGGGCTGTGGTGGTACTTGCCTTTAATTCCAGCACTCGGGAGACAGAGGCAATCAGATCTCTGTGAGTTCAAGGCCAGCTTGTTCTACAGAGCCAGTTCCAGGACAGCCAAGGCTACACAGAGAAACCCTGTCTTAGAGAGAGAAAGAGAGAGAGAGAGAGAGAGAGAGAGAGAGAGAGAGAGAGAGAGAGAGAGAGAGAGAGAGAGAGAGAGAATCAAAGGGAAAGAAAGAAAATACGCAACTTAAAAAACTCCATACTTTCAGGGAGGAGGCACGGAGGTGGCTGGGAGTAAAGAACTTGCTATACAGACATGATGACCTGAATCTTCATTCCTAGAACCTAGAAACACTGGACATAATGGTGTGCTCTGAAGCCCTAGTGAAGGCCAGCATGAGAAAAGAGACAGGAGACCCCTGTCATAATAGTGAGCTATAAGTATGAAGAGTCTCTGTCTCAAATGCACAAGGCAGAGAACAGAGAGAGACAGCAATGTCAACTTCTAGTTTCCAAATGCTCATACACAAGCACTTCCACACACTTATGCATGCATACCAACATG
The DNA here is from genome assembly GCA_033318265.1 of Phyllotis vaccarum. NCBI lineage: Eukaryota > Metazoa > Chordata > Mammalia > Rodentia > Cricetidae > Phyllotis > Phyllotis vaccarum. Next base: position 32,554,238 of record JARWLC010000016.1, on the reverse strand, counting down.
CGCATGTACCACATGCACATATACATATATTCATGCATGCATACAAAATGTTCAGAAAAAATAAGAATATCAAGGGCAGATTTGGGGGGATGAGGCCTACATTATGATCAACCCCAAGATGGTAACAGATCCAATTGCTATAATTTGAATACATATTCTTGTATCAATCTTGAGACTGGAACACTAGATATAAGTGATTTTTCCAGGTAAAAGTAATAAAGAACAAATTCCCTTTATATGTCAAATACCTTCTACAGCCACTGGAAATCAATATGGTTGCTTCTCAGAAAACTGAGACTCAATCTACCCAATGATTTCCCAGCAATACCACTATTGGCCATATACCCAAAGGATGCACAGTCTTATCCCAACGACATTTGCCCAACTGTGATCATAGCAGCATTATTCATAATAGCCAGAACCTGAAAACAACCTAGATCCCCCTCAGTTGAAGAATGGATTATAAAAATGTGGTACATTTACACAATGGAGTACTATTCAGCAGAAAAATAATGACATCCTAAAATTTTCAGGTAAATGGATGGAAATTTAAAAAAAAAAAAATCTTTCTGAGTGAGGTAACACAAACCCAGAAAGACAAACATGCTAGATACTCACTTATAAGTGGGTTTTAGACATAAAGTAAAGGATAAGCAGGCTACAGTCCACAACCTCTGAGCAGCTAGGTAACAAGGGGGACCCTAAGAGAATCATAGATGGAAGGGGAAATAGAGATCTCCTGAATAAGCTGGGATTATAGGGGAAGTGGAAAGAGAACATGAGGGAATGAGGTGGTTGAGCTGGGGGAGGGACAGAGAAGTAGAGTAACGAAATAGATGCCCTCATAGAGGGAGCCGTCCTGAGAAACCTGGTGCCAGGAACACACCCACAAGGATGACCCCAGCAATAATGGAGATAATAAAATTCCAAGCAATAATGGAGAGGGTACCTAAACTGACCTTCCCTTATAATCAAATTGGTGACCATCCTAATTGTCATCATAGTACCTTCATCCAGCAACTGATGGAAGCAGACGCAGAGATCCATAGCTATGCACTTGGTCAAGCTCCCAGTCCAGCTAAAGAGAGGGAGGTGAGTCTATGTGAGCAAAGGATCAAGATCATGATGGGGAAACACAGAGAGACTGCTGACCCGAGCTATTTAGAGTTCACTGGGAGCCCACTGCCTCTGAACTGACAGCTGGGGAACATGCATGGCACTGAACTAGGCCTCTGAATGTGGATGACAGCTGAATGGTGTGGGCAGTTTATGGGGCCTCTGGAAGTAGGACCAGAATTTATTCCTAGTACATGAAGTGGCTTCTTGGAGCCCATTCCCTACAGAGGAACACATTCTTCATCCTTGATAATCAGGAGAGGAGCTTGGTCCTAGCTCAACTGGATATGCCAGACTGCATTGACTCACCCTGGGAGTCCCTACCTTCTCTGGGGAATGGATAGGGGGATAGGGTAGAGGGAAGCTGAGGGATGACTGGGAAGAGGGGAGGGAGGGTGAACAGTGGTGGGTATGCTTAAAAAAAAAACTTTTAAGTAAAAAAAGAAAAAAAAATCTTCCTACCTTCCTAACAATACTTTTAAACTGATTCCATACAACAATAAATAAACAAACAAAATAAATAAATTTTGAGACAGGATCTCATGTAGCCCAGGCTGGCCTTGAAGTTACAGATGGCTTTCTGCTTCCTCTTCCTGCTTTCTCCTCTCTAGTTGCTGGGATTACAGCAACTCTCTGGTTGTATGTGGTGTTGAGGATGCCGGACAAGCTCTGTACCAATGGAAATACACTCCGCCAATTTTATAGTAATTGAATGCACTGAGATCTTGTCTTGACCAGTGGCTCACAGCTGGGAATAAAAAGCCTAGCTGTGTCACCCCACTGTGCCAACAACCTCTTTATGAAACTTCCAAATTTGTTTTTATTTGTATAAAAGATGTCACGTCTTTCTTCTAAAAGCACATTCAGTGCGTAAATCAAACAGTCTTTGATAATTCTGGGCTCTTATTAGGAATTTCAAGTCTGAGCTGGCTTAGCAGTTAAGAACACTTGCTGCTCTTGCAGAAGACCTGAGTTTGGCTGGTGGCTCACAACCATCTGCAACTCCCATTTCAGGAGATCTAACATTCTCTTCTGGCTTCCTAGAGCATGCACATGTTACACAGACATACATGCATGCAAGCACTCAACACAAAAAATAAAAATAAATACATCTCAAAGAGTAGTTCCATTCATTCAAAGATTAAAAACTGAATACCTCAAGGCTACAGGAATGGGTAAAAGAGCCCAGTAAGTCATGAGTGAGATATCATTAGTGTGTGCATTTAAAAAAAAATTAGATGCTTCGGTGGCTTTTATTTTTCATTTTTCCCCCCATCACTTCTAGTGTGGGGATATACATCTCCAGGCTTACTGTGTGTGCAAGGTTAAAGGTACAAAGAGGACAATTAGGTTTTTCCATCCCAGCACTAAGACATTCACCTGAACCTCTGAAGACTTCTCGTATGTTCTTGGGTCTCCATTTCCAGCTCATCCTAAATGACTGTCTTATTTCAACTGCAAGTACCATTCTTCTCTTTCAACAGTTACTGTGGTGCTTTAAAGAAATGCTGGTGAGCAAAGCACAGTGGCTTTTGTTACCTGTTTGTTGTGTAGCAGTTTCCTCTGAATAGAAATATTCCATTTAAGACAGAGATTCACTGAGACTCAGAAAGTAAACTCACAAATCTCAGAAAGTTTCAAGAGCTTACAAGAATTACACAAGATTGTCTTTCCCCTACGTATATATAAACAATAAACACTGCTGAGGTGAAGGAGACTGCTGACCTTGTCAAGCTGCCTACAAATTGTGCATAGAGCTCTGGAGGTGCAGCCTTCATTGTTAGTCCCCTTTAATTGTTAGTGCGGAGGTACACTTTTCTGTGATTCAGCTGACTAAGTTTTCCATGCTCCTCTAAGTCTAACCCCTTACTCACTCTCCTATAAGTAATTTTGGTTTACTAAGATGGATGAATCATTTCTTTTGGTCCTCAATGCTCTATCTGGGGTGAATAAATGTTTGTTCATGTCTCCCCAGGAAAAAAAGCCTCGTTTTTATAGCATCTCAATAGTAGTTATACCCCAAATTATGATTTTGTGCTAAGCTATAATAATTTAGCATTGCACAAATATTTATTCCATGATTAGCAAATGTCCATCACACCCCTACTCAGTATCAATTACTATTATAGAGACTTTTATAGTGGACGTATCAATATCTATCTTCATAGAATTTATAATTGTTTCAGAGTTCCCTGATGTTAAAATTTCTAAACACTTGTATTCTTCAGAAAAGCTTTGAGAAATATGCATGGGAGGTCTTCACTTTCCTATTTCACAGATGAAAATGTTTACATGGAGTAGAGATGTACTTAGTTGGTGGAATGCTAGTCTAGTATACATGGAGCCTTGCTTTGATCTCCAGATCTCTATAAACCCATGTGGTTGCATATACCTGTAATCTCGATATTCTGGAGGTGGAGGCAAGAGGACCAGGATTTCAAGTCAAAAGTTATCCTTGGTTATGTAGCAAAGTCAGCTTGAGATACATGAAACCTTGTCTCAAATGATTTTTCTTTGGCTTTTCCTTTTTTCGTGTAGTAGGTCTAGAGAAGGACTGGACATAATAAACTTCCTTAGAGGAGACAAGTGGGTTGTTTGTGATGGACTGTCCCTGGATGTGAATCCAGGTCTGAGCATGTCTGAGTCCTTTACAATGTGAAGTTGAGGTTCTCAGCTTGAGATGAGATGTGGGTTCCCTTGCCTTTTGGACAATTGCTTTTCTTCCGCGTCAACTTCTATTTCCTTTTCCTCTCTGTAGAAACCTGGACAAAACCCCAAGGAAGCTTTGGATGTGCCTGTGAGTGACTCCTTCCCTCGGTTATAACACAGCATGTGGAGTGGCCCAGAAGCACTTGAACAACACAATGTCTATTTCCACATGCATGTGGGTCTCACACAGTCTCCCACCCACAAGACTGGAAGTGCCCACAGTAAACAAGGCAATACAAAAGCTCTGAAGAGACTCACTGAAAAAGTATTTACCATCAGACATGAACAACACGTGTCACTTGTCAGAAACATTTCCTACATGCCCCAAAGTCCATCTGCAATGAGAACCCTAATTGGTCTTAATAAAAACCAATCAGATCCTCCTCAGCATGGAGTATGGGGAGCTACTAGCTCCCTAGATTGGACTTCTATACCTTCACATCCTTAAAGGAACTAGAAAATAATCTCCCATGCTTCTAGGAGGTAGAGACGGGAAGATCTGGGGCTCACTGGCCAGTCACACTAGTAGAACCAATGAGCTCCAGCTCCAGTAAGAGACACTGTCTCAAAACATAAGATGGAGAGATAGGAAGAAATGTAGTCAGCATCAACTTCTGACCTCTACATGAACATCCATGTTTCTGTACACACAGTATAATTGTAAGGATACACATGTACCACAATATATACAGACTCCACAAATCTTCATGCAGCACATGAGACATTGTTAATTATATTACTAGAATATTTAAAGATAATAAGTACTTATTGTTAATCTTAATTGTTTTTCAATTTGAAAATTATTTATTTACTGTTTGTAGGGGTACATGTAGAGAGCAAAAGACAACTTGTAGGAGGTGGGTCACTCCTTTTACCACATGAGACTCACACACTGAACTCAGGTTATCAGGCTTGGTGGCAGGCATCTTTACCTGATGAGCCATCTCGACAAATAGTCATTTAAAAAATGATATCTCAAGTAATCAACCAAAAATCATCCTGGGGACATTAATTGTGAGTTAACTTTACATGGAAATATGACACCAGCCTCCAGTGATCAGAAGCAAGTATTCTGACTTAGTCATCATTTGAAGGTATAGGAATTGAGGATCAAACAGTGACACCCTAGGACAGAGGTCGGTGGCTGGATGCTGAGCTGAGGACCATACACAGTGACCCTAGGCAGAGGGTGGCTGGATGCAGAGCTGGGGGCTATACACAGTGACCCCAGGTCAGAAGGTGGCTCAATCCTGAACTTCCCTTTCTTTAACATGTAGTTCTGATGATGAACTACTTAGCTGCCTCCCTTCGCTTCCGGGAGCTGTCATATTTGGTCTGGCGGGTGCTCTTATATGCACAACAAAACAATACTGAGAATAAAAATAGTTATTAGTCTAATCCAGTCTCTCTCTCTCTCTCTCTCTCTCTCTCTCTCTCTCTCTCTCTCTCTCTCTGTGTGTGTGTGTGTGTGTGTGTGTGTGTGTGTGTGTGAGAGAGAGAGAGAGAGAGAGAGAGAGTGCACGTGGGTATAGGTATGCATGTACAGATGCAGGTGTGTAGGCACATATGTGCACATACTTATGAAGGATGGCTCTGTGTCTTTCCTTAGATGCAGCCTAATTTCCTTCCCTCCCTCCCTCCCTCCCTCCCTCCCTCTCTCCCTCCCTTCTTTCTTCCTTCCTTTCCTCTTTCCTTTTTCATATCCCTTATTCCTTTAATTTATGAAACAGGGTCTCTCCTTAGCCTAGAAATCACCAAGAAGACTAGACTGTTTGGCTAGTGAGCCCCAGGGATCTTCCTGTCTCTACTTCCCCAGCACTGGGAATACAAATATGTTCAACCATGCCTGGCTTGGGTCCCAGGGTTCCAACTCAGTTCCCCTTTCCCAACCAGCACTTTATCAACTGAACCATCTTCCCCAGGCCCCACAGACCTCTCTCTCCCCTTAGGACTTTTTCAAGATGGTCAGATCATGACTCTGTTGGTGGAACTACTCTTGTGACAAGAACAGTTGTGTGCCACAGACTTGCTAACCAGAATTCTGGGAACAACTCCGTAGGCCATGGGGATGGATGGTCTGGCATGATTGCATCAGTCCTATAACTTCCTAAGGAGGAGCATTCAGATGAGAGGTGGACAGGAAACAGGAACCTTTAGTTTTGGATTCGTTGTTTGGATTAGAATCAAGATGACCTAGACAGCAACCGTCAAAGTCTGTGTTACTCTCAGCCTAGTTTTTTCAACTATAATTTAAGTTTCATTGGATCTAATTTGTTTAAAAGGAGAAGGGGAGGAAACCCCCATACCATCTGCTTCATTGTTTTGTGGGGAAATATATGCAGTTAGCAGGGAGGGGGCAACACTGTTTGCCCAGTCTGAAGCTTTTGGTGTTCCCCTACAAGTATTTGACCCGAATATATTAAATATTGTAATGTTTGTTACATGTCCCAGGGCAAAAAAGAAAAAGAAATGAGGCTATCACTTATTAGCTTTCTGTTTCTGGATCCTTCCATGGCTGATGCAACGGAGCAAAAGACAGTACTGAAATCCGAAGGTAAAGGTTATCCGCTCTTTTATTATGTTTGCAGGATTTAAAGGGTAAGTCAGGAAATGCTTACATAACACCCAGTCAAAGTGGTGGATTAGTCATCAGAGCGGGACTTAAAAGCAGCCTTAATCCTCCAAATCTCCAGGGGTGAAAGGTCAACCTCTAACACCAGGTTGTGTAAAGAACGGAGAAGTCACCAGCTTCTGTTTCATCATGGCCCTGCTAAGCCACTGAGGAAATGAGCAGCCAGCCGGGCTGTGGGGAGAGGGGACCACCTCCTCCATGGAAAGCCACCTGTGAATTCAGCCAAGAAGGACGTAATTAAAGTCAGAGAGACCCCTGTGTAGAGGATACGCAAGCAGACTCCAGACCCACACAGCCCTCAGCTGCAGTCCTATAAGACTCGGCTCCTTAGGCATCAGCCATGTACTTCTCCTGAATTAAAACCTGCTCTTGACATCCTGTGAAGTGGCCTGGTGGACCAATGACAGACAAGCATGCAGCCCTTCCCCATGAAGCCTAGTCAGTAACTTGAGATGGGGTTGGTCCACCTACTCAGTCTCAACTGTCAAACTGGGCCACAGTGGGCTGAAAACGGGCTCCATCCTGGGTGAAGTGATTATTGCACCAAGAGAGAAATCCTGACTTTGATCCCCAGCACCCACTAAAAAAAGCCAGGCCTGGTGGTGCAGACCTGAGATCTCAGTGCTGGGAAGACAGAGACAGAAGGATCCTTGTAACTCATCAGACAGCCTGGTCTAATTGGTACCCCAGTTCCTAATGAGAGAGCTTTTTTTGGAAAATAAGGTGAGTGGCTATGAAGGGATAATGCCCAAGGTTGATCTTAGACTTTGACACACATGCATGGAAATGTGAACTCAAACAAATAAACATACAGAAAGAGAGAGAGAGAGAGAGAGAGAGAGAGAGAGAGAGAGAGAGAGCGCCCCAAGTAAATAGACATAAATGAGTCCTTCCATATTCTCTGGTTTACTTACTTCTGTTCACAAAAAAAAAAGGAAAAAAAAAAAAAAAAGGTCACAGATTTTTCTTACTCCTGGATAAAAGACTTAAATAGGTCCTCTGAAATGATAGTAAGTCTAGGGGCCCGAGAGATGGTTCAGTGATTAAGAACAGCGGCCGCCCTTCCAGAGAACCTTGGTTCAATTGGCAGCCCACAACCTTCTGTAACTCCAATTCCAGGGGATCTGGCACCCTATTCTGGCTCTCATGGCACCCAGCACACACATGTGAAACAGAGTCATACATGCAGGGAAAACACTCATGAACATAAAATAAAAGTTTAAAACATTACACTGTGTCTTGTCATCCATTATTTTAAATGCTTTTGGAAGGAGCTGTCTGCACTATAACAGAGTATGTTTATACAGTTGTCCAGCTTTCTGACTATTTATGTATGAGGCCATCTCACTGCCTAGTTACTGTGTATGTGTGTATGTCCCAATGCAGAGGTCAATTTCTGTCATCTTCCTTTATGACTCTTCATCTTATTCTTTGAAACAGGGTCTATCATTAAAACCAACTGGGATCTTCCTACCCTGCCTCCGTGCTAAGATTTTAGGTACACATTGGTATTCCTGATTTTTGTTTTTTTCTAAATATGGGAGTTAGGGTTCTGAACCCATGACCTCATGCTTGCACGGGAGACATTTTACACTCCAAACTTTATTCCCAGCCCCCTAGCTATTTATTGATTGGATCTATGTTTAATACCTCTTAAGATAAAACAATAAAAACCGGCACTCATGGGACTTCTGATGGACAGAGAAGTTCTTATGAGAAAGTCAAGGAAAGAAATGTCAGGGACCACAGCCCTAACACTTCTTACCTTCTTGTTTCTCGTCAGCCATTCCTGACTCTGAAAAGCTGAAAAGTGATGTCAACTTTCAGATATCGTCCCCCCCCCCCCCCAGGCTCTACCTAAGGAGGTTTCTTTTCCTAACCTCCCTCTGACGCTCCAGCGTGTTACACGAGATGTTTACAGTCCGTGACTTAGTAAACATCTTTCTTCCATGCGTGGGCACATCGGAACTTGGATGCAATCAATTCACAGAAGCAAGTTCTATCACATTTCGGCGCAAAACTAAAAGAGGTTCCGGAGTAGCCGTTCCATATTTATCCCAAGCTGGCCCTTTATTAAATCACTCGTGAAAAACACGGAGATTTGTCGCAGCTGCAGTTTCATCATTGTACAACAGCAGAGGCATTTATCTTCTGAAATTGCGGGAGCCGAGCCCCGCGCAGACTGATGGCTTGGAGGTATTCTTTGCATTAGTATCCTATCGTCTCGCCTAAGGTGTTTAGGACGCACACAGCTGTTAATGGCTTGTGCTGTTCATTTTTTACAGAATTTGTGGTTTAAGCAGTATGCTTAGAATATCGAAAATGTTTTTTTCCTTCTTTTAACAAATGGTACCAGACTGTTTAACGTGAAATATGAAAAGTGCTTAGTTGCACATACTTGATTCTTTTCTCCCTACCTTCTTCAGCATCCTTGGATTTTTCCTCAGTATGTTTCTGAGCCTGGTTCATTCCTGTCAAGTATTTTATTCATTAAAAGTCAAAACTAATAACCTGACTGCATTTGGAAAATGAGGAGAAAGACTGAGTATCTGTTTCCCTTGGGGTGTGGCTTGAAAAAAAATAGAGCACGCATAGACTGGCTGCATATTGTTTGACTTAGGGCCTACCTGGTACTCAAGCTAGGGCAATGGTCTTATTCAAACACCCAAAAGAGAGCCCCAATAAAAAGATTCCTCTCTGTTATGCTTGCTGTTAGCTACAATGGATCATTTTGCCCTTGATATAAAAGCTAGCATAATCAAATTTGTCATTAAAGTGTTTCCAATAAACAACAGGCAACACCCCTAACCTCCTCTGCAGCTTTGATTTTATGGGGACAGTGAGCAAGGATCTTTAAAAACAAAGGTAAGAGGGCTGCAGAAATTGCTCAGTGGTTAAGAGCACATGCTGCTCTTACAGAGGGCCTGAGTTTGGTTCCCAGCACCCTCACTGCACGGCTCACCACTGCCTGTAGTTCCAGCCCCAGGGAATCCAATTTCCTCTTCTGGACTCATTGGGCACTGCATGCCATGTGTAGCCTTCTCCTACCCAATATACACACTTCCATACCCACATGCAGACACACCTATAGATAATTAAAAATAAAATAATAAATCTTATAGAAAGACAAAGTCAAAATTAAAGCAATGTTTAATCTCGGACTTGTACTCAGAAGTGAAGAGGTTGGAAGTATACTCTATTGAAGCCAAGAAGAAGAGCACTGTATAATGATGGGTACGGTCAACAACCAAAGGCAGGGGGAGTGTTATTCAAGAAGAAACTATATGACCCCCAAGCTAATAATCATTGGAAATGAGGCATCCCAAAAAGAAAGTTGTTTCTAGCGTATATAGTACAGAAGTTGTGGAGATTTGCTAGCAAGTCACCCTTGACTCCCAGCTAAAAAGGGCCAAAGGAGACTTATTATCCAGGTATGCAAAGGAGAGATTATTTTCCCATAATTTAAAAATCTTTCCAACCTTCTCCCTCATCTCCAGATTTGAAAAGAAGAGCAAGCCTGAGGGGAAAGAATTTGCATATTTTCATTTTGCTTAAATGCAGTGAAAAGGATATGAAGAGAAAAATAGCTTCATTCTATCAAATCCTCCATTTGAGACAAACTGCAGAAAGGCCTAAGCAGAAAAACAGCGTCTCAGACCAAAGAGCTCTAGATCTACATTTTAAGACTGTCATGGAAACCAGGATGTGTTAGCCAGAGCTGATTGCAGAGTTTAAGAAGATGAGACCAAAAGGACTCATGTGTCTAAAAGGTGAACTTTGCATCTTGTCCACAGTTGCACAGGGAACCACTCATGGAGCTGAGGCCTAGAATAGCTTGTTATCTGAGGCTGATGCCCCTGGGAAGCTTGTCACTCTCATTAAGAAGAAAGATGGGGAGATAGGCTGGCTTTGGTTCTGAGTTCCGGGGACTTGAGGAACTCTCAGATGAAGTTCCAGCTCTGTCTCTGAGGTAGCTGCTAATTGGAGCAACATAGTTCTCCTCTGGAGACTGAGGTGTGGGCAGACAGGAGAACCTCTCTAAAGTGCTGCTTCAGAAAGTTTAGAGAGGCCCTGTGTTCAAAGCATTTAGCATGTAGTAAGTAGAAAACCCTCCACAATCACAGCGTTTATCATCCATCATCCCAGATGAGGTAAACTGACTCAGTAGAAGCAGACGTCTAAGCAATAAAGTCTCCTGTGTGGGACAGAGACATACACACACAAACAGCATCCCCCAAACCCCAGCAGCACTTCTGGTCTCCCCTCACACTCCTGTCACACCAAAGGGGTGTATCTCTGCCCACACCCCCATTAGAGTAGTCCCTGCACCTTCCAGCCACTTTTAGTCCTTGCTTGGAGCCTTTGCCTGGTGTTTCAACCAGGGAAAGGTGGATGAATGGAGAGTGGAGAGGATTTGCCTGACAATTTTCAGATCTACAGATTAGCGGGAATATTTTAGAACAAGCAGTCAAGGGGGAAACAGAGAACTCCCATTTTCATACAGCGGTTTCCTTCTAAGATTAAAAAAAAAAAAAAAAAAAAAAAAAAAACCTCTGGGACTAAGAAGATGGCTTAGCCAGTCATAGTAATCTCAGTGCTGCAGTGCTGGAGCAGCAGGAATACACAGATTCTGTGGACTTACTGGTCGACCAGCGCAGCCTAATTGCTGAGCTCCTGGGAGAAGTGACAGAGTGAGAGATAATATCAAGAGAAAAGAAACAAAGTGGAGAACAACTGAGGAGGAGACCTTGAGGGTGACCTCTGGTAAACACACACACACACACACACACACACACACACATACACAAATGCACGTGTGCGCACCTGTACACATTCCCATGAACACATACACATACAAAGACAAAGTAAACAAATAATACTATGGAACTATACGATATGTCAGGAACTAAAGATATATCTGTGTCCTTTTTTAACAGGGACATAAGCTGCATATCAGTACATTTTGCATAGGATATCTTCACTGTGTCAACCAACATCAGTTTCTCCAAGATAAAAATGAGAAAAGATTCTGGAAGATTCTTGCAGTCAGAAGAAATTTTTTCATGGGATGGTTAAGCATGGTTTTCACCCTCCCTGTATCAGATCTCAAAGAGGAAGTGGCTGGAATCTTAAGGAACTAAGGACTCTGGTGGGTGTGATAGAAATGGTCCCTTCAATAGACGAGGGAAGTTTGCAGTCCAATTAGAAGAGCCACTCAGGTGATGGGGGTGCAGCTGGCCTTTGTGATGAGCAGCTAGACTCTCCCCTCCACCATCATCCTTCTGGTTAGCAATGGTTTGGTGCACTGTTGATAACCAACCGTCCTCAATACATAATGAAACTTAAGTATTTCCCAAACAGACAACATTAGTTCTAAAGCCTTGCCTTTAAGCTGCTGCCAGAGATGACAACTGAAAACCTAGAAAAGGAAGTAGCATCTACACAGAGTCTAATCCTGGACCAGCTGTTGTTAAGGTATCTCATCCTGCAATTGCCAAACCATGAGGAAGAACCTGGTATTGCTTTGCCCCTCGCTATGTGTAACATTCATTTGGATGAATCATGATTGACAAGGAACATGAAGTCTTAGTGTAGTCCAGACCCCATTCAAAATGCTCCACATATATGGGCTTCCTACATCCCCAAAGGATAACTCTTGGGGTAAATGATACATTAGAGCCGACTCCCAGCCTGTGCCCATTGGCTTTCCTCATCCACTGGAAGTGAGATAGACTTTGTTGGTCCTCAAGCCTGGGGATCATCCATAGCCCTGCTTCTCCTCCTATCTCTGTCACTAATAACTGGGATTTCTGCAAGCGCATTTCAGATCCTTGATTTTAATTTCCTCACCAGATAAATAAAAGCCAAGAAGCATCCGACATCTGCAGTACATTTATTACTTTCATAGAACCCCAAAGCCAAGAGCCTACAAAAAAGCAAAGTGTTTATTTTTCCAATTAAGTTGTGATCTGGATTCTAGGCTTGGGAATCTCATCTACTGAAGAAGCATTGCTGCAGGGATCTCCGGGGGTGGTAAGGGGCGCCTTACAAACTAGTTTGCCAGAAAAGAAGATGAGGAAGAAAGGGAAGGGGGGGAGGAAAGAAAAACAAAGGTTTCAAGGAAGAAGAGGGGGGTGAAAGGGAGGGAGGGAAAAAGAGAGGAAGCATAGAAGGATCTGCTTGTCAAATCTGATTTTCTCACATGTGGCTCCAGGTACCTCAAAGAGTACCAAGAAAATTTCAAAGTCTAATTAACGTGTTCACGTTTTTGAAAGAGTAAAAGGTCTGAAAATGGTCAGGGGTAGAACTCTGGGAGAGAGTGAGACTCCTGCAAAAGTAGAGGAGATCCATAGCCCTAAGAGTATGACTGCACCTGCCCTTCCCATCTGCCTTTGTGTCTTACCTGTGGAGAGCAACATATCCCTCTTTGGTGATTAATATTGACTTTCGAAAGAACAGGATCTCTGGTTGGCTGGGAGACAAACTTCTGAGTATGTCCATGAGGGAGTTTCTAGATTGTGCTACCTGAAGTGGAAGTGCTACCCGGAATGTGGGTGGCATGATCTCATAGGGGACAGGGGAAGGCAAGCTGCACAGAAGCGGTCATCTCTCCCTACTTCCTGGCTGAGGACACAGAGTGAGCAGCTACCTCGAGACGCTGTTGCCATGGCTTCCCTGCCGTGTGAACTTGACCCTCAAACTGCCAACCATAGCATACCCTCAACTCTTTCTGTTGCTTTCACCTAGTATTTTGCTGCAGCCCTGAGAAAGGAACTCAAAGGCAAGTCAGATCCCTCCACAGTGACACACCAGTCTTGAGACCTAAGGGTAAGGCCTGAAAGATAAGCCTCAGTATCAGAATACTCTCAGTTGGGAATAATGATGGTAGGGACTTAGAACTTGGATAAGTTCCATTGACTGTTGCAGTTGTGGGCCTGTACTAGGAAATTACAACCTTCACGGAGTCTAAACAACATGGATGTTCACTATTTGCCTCTCCTTGAGGAGGTCACTCCCTGCCACTGAGCCTCTGGTTTTAAAGAGCTAATATTGACATCAGAAGATTCTGATAAAAGTCAGAAGTGAACCTGCCTATCCAAAGCACTCAATGAATGCAAGTACACCACGGATATCCAATTACTTGTTTTTGTGTGTGTGTCCTCTTCTCCTTAAATAAAAACTAAGGGTACCCCCAAAGTTTTGACAGTTGAAGTAAAAGTCATCACCCTGAGGGGTCTGGGTTAACTGATAAAGGCTTCTGTAAGCAGCAGAAGGCAGGGTTTAGGAGATGGGTATGCCAGGAAAATGCCTGTTAACAAGCTTGAGGACTCAAGTTCAATCCCCTAAAACCCACATTCAAAAGGCCAGGAACTGTACTGCAGAGCTGTAATCTCAGTGCTAGGGAGGCTGACAGGGGGATCCATGAGTTTGCTGGTGAGCTCCAGATTCAGTGGGAGGCCTGTCTTACAAAATAAGGTGGAGAGTGATCAAGAAAAACAGTGGGTATCAATCTATGAGAGAAAGGGAAGGGGAGAGGAGAAGGAGGGGAGATGGGGGGGGAGGGAGATGATGGAGACAGAGGGGGAGAGGGAGGAGAGGAAGAGGGAGAGGGGGGAGGGGGATAGAGAGGGAGAGGGAGGGAGGGGGAGGGAGAGGGAAGGGGAGAGGGAAGGGGAGAGGGAAGGGGAGGGAGAGGGAGTGTACAATATGGCCTTTGTCTTAAGTTATTTGGCATGAACAATAGACCATTCAAACGTTGGTTTGTCTTCTTGCCCTTAAATTTTTCTTTAAATATAGAACAACAGCACATAAACCTGAACCTGCCCCTTTCTGAGTGACTCAGTTACAAGAAGGTGGGGATGAGGTGGTGAGAATAGTGTGTACAGACAGTCAGAAAGTTGTGCACCACAGCTAGGATCATCCATGTCTTCCAAAAGCTGGTATGTTGAAGGCTTAGTACCTCGTATCCTGGTACGACTGGGAGATAGTGGGACCTTTATGAGGTGGATCTTGGAGAGAAGTCTGTCCGTCACTGAGCAAGAACTCTCTCTGCCAGTCATTGGAAAGTTTACTCTTTGGTAGGAAGTCTTCTAGTCATAAGTATCCTGAAGAGGGATTGTTGGTCCCGTTCTCTTCCACACTGAGCGGTGAGGTGAACCTGCCTTCTCTACTACAGAACTGCTCTCTATGCACTGTCATAGACCTAAAGCAATGAGGCTGGCCAACCCGGAACTGAACTGGCATGAACCTTTCCCTCTCTCATTTGGTTCTCTCAGAGATTCAGTTCTGCGAAATGATCTAAACACTGTCCCTAAGACACAGTCTCCTCAGACTTGTACTTAGTACTAAACACATAGATTGATGTGGCTCTCAGCACTCATCACAGAAGCCTCTTTGTGGGGTGAATGGTGACTAATAAGGAGACTCACAAATGTCCAAAGCGCAGAATTAGTGATGCAGATGCACTGCACATGTGCACACACACAACACACACAGACACAGACACAGGAGAGGGAGAGAGAGAGAGCTCTGAGAACATTCCAGAAGAGGTGTCAGAGAGAATGTAAGAGCCAGAAATCAAGGAGGACCATCATTGAAATGCTACTGTCGAGGGCAGGGTCATTGCACTCATGAACTGGAAGCATTTGCTGTTATCAAGCCACTTCCCATTCCATCACAGGGTGGGGACACATGAAATCCCACCTCTCAATAAGGAGCTATTGGTAGTTAATGGCTGCTGGTAGGCCGCCTATGCTCCAGTGGATGACCATATAGCAATGCACGTATGGGCAGCCCTAACTGAACTCAGTGAAATAAAGTAAGTAAGGGAAGAAGTTCAGCTCTGGTCCCATTTTACCCATGCTCAGGATGCATTGTTAGGGTGTTCTATTTTTATTCCTCTGACATGATGTTCACTTGAACTATTTTTTAAAAAGTTGTTATGTTCATAATGGCTAAGGAAGAAAATTACATGCAAGGACTTTATAGTTCTTGAAGTATGTCTCCTCTCCTGTACCACACCCTAATAGTAAGAACAATAATTTACTCACAAAGATTGATACTTGGCATTTGTATGGAAGTTATTCAGCCATTGCATGAGAATTAAAATAAAATTATCTTCTCACCAAAGGAGTTAGTCATCACTCTGGGCTAAGGCTGAGGCAGAGTTCAGAGAAATCTGAGTTCCAAGGATCTTTATTTCTCTGTGAAATTAGTGACTTCCTCATATATTAAAAAAAAATTACATGTAATCTTAAGCACCTATTTTCAAAACATAGCCAGCCTTGCCGGACAAGGTCTAAAAATAGACATTTCTTCTCAAAACTGCTTTATTTTAACCACTTTTGGCCAAAGTCTTGAATGTTTTTAACACACCCAAGGTTGGTGCTCTGCTGCAGTACTGCTTGAGGCTAAACAGCTCAGACGCCAGTCTGAGGGGAGGCGAGACAGAAAAAAGGTTTGTGTGTGCATGTTCGTGTGTGTGTGTGTGTGTGTGTGTGTGTGTGTGTGTGTGTGTGTGCACGCATGCCTGCCCCTATGAAATGGGTTCATTCATGCCTGTGCTTAAGTACGTATGGTCAAGGAAACAGAAGGACTCTGCACTAGTTTTCATTTTTCTGTTTCTTAAACTCTGTGCATTTTAGAGAAATGATTTATTTTACTAAGATTGCCCTGGCTCCTCTCCATCTATAAAGTCCTTTGAACTTTCTAGAACATAAAACATAAAAGTCTGTCCCATTTTATTCCCCGTTAGCTCATCCCACCTGATACTAACTCAATTTTTTCCCAATATAGTTTTTGTGGTTCATACCATACCAGTGATCAATGAGTTAAAGAAAAGTTGTGTGGATTCGCACACAGGTCTTTTAACATAGTAGTTACATGTGTTGAATATCTTCAAAATTGTCAGAATCGGGAAAAAGAAAGGACAATCTGTTATGAAATCCACAAACCCCGGAAGTTACTGTGTACTTTTAGGAAATACTTTCATAAACGTGAGCATATCATTAAATTTGTAAATTCATTACCCTTCAGGATAGAGGCTGCTTACAGTCATGGAATCTTTTGTGTGTTTATGTATATGTGATGTATGTGAAAGCAAGTGTGTGTGTCCATGTATGTGAGTGCAAGTGTGCATATGCCATGGTCTATGTACGTTGGTCAGAGGACAACCTCAGGTGTTGCTTGCTCTTTACCTTGCCTTTTCTGAGAAATAGTTTCTCAATGTTCTTGTTCATTGCTAGGTGTCCAAACTCAGTAGCCCGTGAGCCTCTGGGGATTCTCCTGTCTCCACCTCTGAGGTTGGCTTTGGAGCACTGAGATGCAGACACACACCAGCATCCTCATCATCCTCAGCTCCTCACATTTGCAATGTAGGTACTTTACTCATGGAGCTCTCCCTTCAGCCTGGCCACAGTCATTCTGAATTCAAAGGACAAAGAAAACAGAAAGCAGCATTTCACAAGCCCAGTACTTAGACAAAGCTGCAATTAACAGTCTAGGATATTTGTTCCTGGTCTTTAGATGAGGCTTAAATAGATTACATTGGGGTTTATGGAATCCTGCATCATGATCCCTTTTCACTAAAATTAGACAAAAGTACTCTGCTTTGTTATTCTGATTTTCAGTTATGACAGATGAATACATTAACAGGATATTATACTGCGCGTAACTTCCCAACCTTCCTCTTAGATACAGAATTTCTTCTTTAGATTATTCCAGCTAAGTGCTTGCTGTTTTTGTCTCATAGTATTTTTGTGTTTGCCTCTGTCTAGTTTACATATTCTTCTACTTACTCCTTAACCACCCACATCATTTTCCTCATCCCCTGAGCAAACTTTTCAACACTCCCTTCACTGAACACGGTTCTTTTGAGCAGCCATTTAATGCTTGGCAGGAAGAGGACAGGAACCGTACATGAAGATACCACCCTGACAGCCATAGGCTGCATGTTCTCCAATCTTCTTAGAGAATGCCCTAGGATGAGCACAGGGCTTCTGGGATCTATAGGTTTGCTGATAAACCACACAATGTGATGCATCCCTAAAACTCAGCCAGAACCAGAGAGAAGTCCAAGGCGGTCCTTGAGTTCCCTCTGTATGTGACACACAGTGGGGATGACAGAGGCACAGTCCTTGTATATTTATCAGCCTCTCTGTTGCATGTTCTCTTTTGTATTGGTTCTCTTTATAGTTTTTGAGATTTTTTTTAAAATACAGAATTTTTATTAATTCTTTCAGAATTTATTACATATAGTATATTTTTTATCATATTCACCCCAACTATCCCTTAACTTTTTTCTAAATCATCTTTCCTACCTTCTCTCAACATTATGTTTCTCCTCCTCCTCTTCCCCCTCCTCCCCCCTCGTCCTCTCTCTCCTCCCCTCCTCCTCTTCCTCCTCCTCTTCTAATGAAATACTGTGCCCAGTCTTTGTTGACAAAGTACTGGTGTGGTTGGGATCTTCCACAGGAATATGCTCCATCTAATAGAAGCCATGGCCTTAAAACTAATTCTCCTTCCTCAAAGGCCATTAGCTATCAATAGCCCTGCCCCCATGCATGCTGTTGACTAGCTTGAAAGGCTTGGGCAGCCTTGTAGAGGCAACAATGGCTGTTGTGAGTTGTGGGTGCAGTGGTCTTGTAACGCCCAGAATATACAACCTTCCTGCTCTCCTTCTCCCTAATGGTCCCTGAACCTTGGGGGTTCAGAGCTTTATAGCTACAATCTAACTTCTGCGCTGAGAGTCATGGAGGACATAAAGCGTCACTAAATAATTTTGCCCCAGTCAACCAATCAGGAGAAAAGATGAGCAAGATTCAACGGGAACTGTCATATGAGACATGGGGAGAATAAGCAACGATGCAAATACACATACAGGCTTAGATGGGGTTTGAGAGCATTTTCCAAAGTGTGGGCAGGAAGCTTGGTCTAGAGTGTGGTGGTGGAGAGGTGGTTGGACTTTTAGGATATAGACCATAGTGGAAGTTTACAAGGCCACTGATGCACTGCTCTGGGATGACAATAGAATTCATTCTTAGCAGATGCCCATTGGCCCCCTCAAGAGTAAGTTATTTCAAGAAGCAATACTGCCCTAGGATCCCTTTGTTTTCCCTTTTCACCAAAAAATTATCTCTCCCTCTCCTGTGAGATCCTGCCATGTCATCTACTATGTTGTGAGGTAGCCCGTAGGTGGGACCAATAGTCAAATTCTCCACCTGATCTAGATCTGTAGCTCAGTAGCAGAGTGTTGACAGGAGTCTCTAGACTGGGTTAGCTGAAGTGGAAAGCCTCTCCCTGTCTGGAGCAGAACCATTCTGTGGGAGTCTAGATGAAAGGGAAAGAGAGCGGATCACTGTCCTTCATCTTCCTGCCTGTAGACACCAGGTGAACAGCTGCCTGAGGCTCCTGCTGGCAGGCCTTCCTCCAGCCATGGACTGCACCTTCAAACAATGAGGCAAACACACCCTTCCTCATATTAGTTCAGTGTGGCATCTGTCACAGAAACAAGAAAAATGACTAATACAACATCCCTGACTACCAAGGTCATCTCTCTCTTTTGCTGTCTGTTTTAAACACCCACTTCTATAGTCAAGAAATTAAATATGAATACTTGACTCTTTGAACAATTTTTTGGTTGCACTCAGTTGGCCCTTTTCCACCCTTTGCCTTTTTATTTAAGTGGAAGAAATTCAGTGATTTCTTTTAAATTGTCAAAAGCATACTATCAGCCCAGGCCATCACCACATAGGTATCATCCTGCTATGATTGGATATTGCTCAACAGGGTCTTTGGTACAGAAAGACTCAGAAGATACAATATTCAATATATAACAGATCCTTCATTGTCTCTTCGGTCAACTCTCAAGTCTGTGTGCGTTCATGTGTGTACAGGTGCAGGTATATGGTTGGTGTCCATGCATGTGAATGTGTGGGTGTGTGGGTCCATATTCATGCACACGGAGGAGGTCATAGGACAACCTCGAGTGTGGTTCCTGACGAGCTATCCACCTAATCTGAGATGCTGTTTCTTACTGGCCTAGAACTCACAAAGTAGACTAGACTGGTAGATTAGACTAAGCCCAGGGATCTTTACCTCCTCATTACTGAGATTACCAATGTGTGCCACCATGGCCAGCATTTTATGATGTGGGATTTTGAGATTAATCTCTTATTTGCTTTCAAGGCAAGAACTTTATTGGCTAAGTTATCTCCATAGCCCAAGTCTCAATGTCAAAAATAGACAGGGAATGTACTGGTAGATTAGTGACAAAGGAATTAGCTGAGAAGCTGGGTGTCTGGGCCCTGTTAGGGATGGAAGGAGAAGTGTTGAGTCCAATATCCCAGAGAAGACGGTGCCAGAATCTTCTTAGAGATGGATTATGGCAAAGGAAACTCCTGCCTGGGGCAGCAGAGTGGGAGCCAGGCTGCAGACTCAAGCTGGGAGAAGTAAAAACAGCTTCATGTAGGTGGACTGCATGTCTCCAAGTAGACCTTCCACCAGAAATGAGGCCTTTAGCCACTGGCTGTGCTGGGCTCACTTCCAGCCACAGGGATTTGCAGCCTCAGGTTTAGGGAGCCCAAGCCTTTGTTGCTCACCAAAGTTTTGCCCGGTTCTCATGTCAGTGTTTGTCAATTCTATACTTTTCTGATTTGAAAAGTTTTTTACCTTACTATTCCTTACTACTCTTGTTCTACTCCATGTGGAGTGTGTGTGTGTATGTGTGTGTGTAGCTGTACATGTGTGTTTCAGTCTCTCTCTCTGTGTGTGTCTCAGTCTCTCTGTGTTTGTGTCTCAATCTGTGTGTGTGTGTGTGTGTGTGTGTGTGTGTGTGTGTAGCTGTACGTGTATGTCTCAGTCTGTGCGTATCTCAGTCTCTCTCTCTCTCTCTCTCTCTCTCTCTCTCTCTCTCTCTCTCTCGTGTGTGTGTGTGTGTGTGTGTGTGTGTGTGTGTGTGTGTGTGTGTGTGTGTGTAAGGCAGGTCGATAGAAATCAGATGTCTTCTATTCCTCTGCCCTTCTTATCTGAGACAGTCTCTCACTGAGCCCTACCTTGCATTTTGCCTAGACAAACTGGCCAGCGGCTCTCAAAGATTCTCTAGTCTTTGCCATAGACACCTACTACCACCCTCAGCTTTTTATGTGAGTCCTGGGGATCTGAACTCAGCTCCTCTTGCCTGGCAGCATATGCTTTACTCAATGAGGCTTCTCAGTCCATAAAATAGCACAGTGTTTACAGCCAGCATATGTTTACCTTCCCATCTACTTCAGCTTACAATAAATACGTAATGCAAAGTAAATTCTCTTTACTGTTCTACTGTGGTATTTAGAGAAAAAGACAAGAAAAAGTTTATACCTGCTCAGTACAGATGCAGTCATCAGGGCCATCCTCAACGGAAGACTGGTTGAATCCCATGATGCAATACCTGAGAATTTACAGGCTGTTCATCTAAGTCCAAGGGACTCTGGGGTTGGTGCCATTACCACGTACACATCCAGGTGGATACATCAGGACACACAAGGTCAGTAAGTAGTCGGAATCCACAGGCAGCAAGTAAATGTAAGGCTCTAAATCTGCATGCACTCCAGGTACTCTATCTTCAGAATCCACACTTAGACCACTCTTCTTCATGCCAGCCCATAGTAACAGGCACCACCTTCAGGCGCTTGCTATGGATTAGCCCTTGTGAAATGTTGTGCATTCTGAATGCAGTGAATCAGTTCATGCATGCCGCCATAGAGAATGCTGTTATCCCTGCTTACATGTGAGGAAGCCACAGCGGAAAGTTTGAAGCCCTGGCTCTGATTTGCATGTGGGGGATAAGAAGGTAAGGAAAGGACAGGTGAGTCTACCGGAGTGGTTCTGCCCACAGTCATCCTGAAGTCCATCCTTCTGTCCTTCACATCTTTTAGAATAGCTGTTCAACTCAGTTCCAGTTTGCTTTCTCTGTGCCCTGTGTCCAAAGTTTGTGTCATCTTCGACAATAGGCTCCTATGACATAGCTCAGGCGGTCACAGAGGATCAATATCAGTGGCTTGTATTATTTGGGAAGCTCCTGGGTAATAGTTAAGGGAGAAAAGTTAACTGTCTTCTATAGTAAGAGGTTTCTGGCCCAGACTTTTGGGCCTATCCTCATGGTTTAGACCCGCAGACCCACAGACCCGCAGAGACACACAAATGCTTAGCACACTGTTAATCCCAGCACTTGAGAAGCAGAGGCAAGAGAATCTCTGTGAGTTCAAGGCCAGCGTGGTCTTCAAAGCAAGTTCCAGGACAGCCAGGACTGTTACACAGACAATTCTGTCTGGAGGAAAAAAAAAAAAAAAAAAGACAGGAGGAGGTGGATCTGTCCTCTGATATCTCCGACTGTTTTTATTATATTTGAAAATATTCTCACAGTCTTCTACATCCAGGACCACACATTAGCAATACTAACCTACCAGGGTAGGGATGAGCAGTGACTTCACTGTGTACTATCAGCCACTTTCTGATTGGTTCTGAGGCCTGCCCCCTTAGGAAAGAATATACATCTAGAACTTTAAACCTGATCAAAAGCCTGTAGCTGGGAAAATCCCAGGCCAAAGTGAGGAATTCACCACTGATGCTTTATTAACAAACATGTAATTAAATTGCCTTCTAAATATTTATGTTTCTATCCTTAATCCAGTGCTGCCTGCTCTTAGCCTTCATCATCGTCTTCTTACTGTACCCCACTGTTAATACAGAGACACGGAACTGGTCAAAATATTGAAAATTAATTGACAATTATGTCATTCATAAATGGATATCTATATCACCTCCTCCACAGTTCAGGGAATACAATAGGTGGATTCAGAAGAATCCAGTCTTCTGAATAAAACATGTTGGTTGCAATCAGAGCATACAACTGAACCTGCAAATATGCACATATATGCACACACATACACATATACATATACACACACACATGTAAGTGCACTTGCACAATAAAATGAGAGATGAGAGGGAGAGAGAGAGAATAAAAATGGAAGTGGACACTTGTGAGGATATTTTCAAATATAATAAAAACAGTCAGAGTTTGTTTGTTTTTTCTCAGACAGAGCTTTTCTGTGTAACAGTCCTGGCTGTCCTGGAACTTATGAGGATCAGGCTGGCCTTAAACTCACAGAGATTCTCTTGCCTCTGCTTCCCAAGTATTGGGACTAACAGTGTGAGCCATGGCTTCTTCTGCCTCCACTGTCTTTCTATGCCTGCCTTAGAGACTAGTTAGTAATCTGAAGGAAGGAAGTAATCAAGAACAGAAGTGAGAGAATGGAACTGAATATGACCTTAAAACACAGTTTGCATTTATGAAATTGTCAAAAAAAATTAAATGTTTTAAGATTTTAAAAAAGAAAAAAGATCTGCACTCAAGAATTGAACTCAAGTCATCTGAAACAAGAATCATGAAATTCCAATGGAAAAGAACAAGTTAGTTCACCTTAAGCTTCAACAGGGGCCATAAGACTTGCCAAATAATTCCGGGAGATTCAACAGAGTCCGAGCGGCTTGCCTTGCGGCCTGGGCGGTGCTCCTTAATAGAGAGCTTGAGTTTCCAGGCTCCTGGCTCACTGAGGAGTTGAAAGTCTACCCACAGGTTTGATTGAACTTCACCACACCCAGAGACCCCCCAGGTCATGGGCGTGTGTCTTGTAAATTAATGATGAAGAAACTGGGATTGCCCAAGAGCAGGCTCAGCCTGGGACAGCTTCTGGGGACCTGAGATTGGGCAGTAGGCATAGAGCATACGGATGTGAGGATTCTTGGAGGAGGCAAGACTGAGGTTGAAATAAAGTGATCGCCTTCCCTCCTCTCTCCTCAACACAGCAAAAAACCAAAAACCGAAACTAGGAACGAATGGAAATAAATGATGCAAAGTCTAAATACAAGGGCTGACGTGCATCCCCGGGACCCACATAAGATACCCTGACACTGAGACATATAACAAAGATAAAGACAGACTGATTTTTTTAAAAAAAAAAACAAAAAACTAAAAACTAAAATCTAAAACCCAGCCACTAAACAACAACAAAACCAAAGGGCAGGGCACCTGAAGAATATCTCAGGCTGATCTCTGTCCCTAATAAATATGCATACACACACACACACACACACACACATGCACACACACACACACACACACACACACACACACACACACACACACACACACACGTACGCACGCACGCACGCACGCACGCAGGAACAGGACCAGGACCAGGCATGTGGGGAAGCAAAATCACAAGCCAAGAGCAAAGAAAGATTAAAGTCCGTTGGTCAGCTATGAAGGCTATTTTATTGAATAGCTTTAGCAGAGATAGGAGAAAGATGATATGCCCATTTTACCAGAGAATCCACTGTGGCCTAAAAAAGTGATGTGGAGCCATGACACAGCCAGGGCAGCTTCTAACACACCTGGAGGACTCCTTGATTTCTGAGTCACTATGCTTCCAGCATCAGGAGGGGGAGGTTTGGAGGCAGCTCATTAGCAAAGAACAGGCCTAGAGAGAGCTGCTTCCTCGAGAATAGATCTGCCATCCAAATGAAGGGCTCCCAGAAGCCAGGTAGACAAGTGTTACTGAACCACAGATGGTCAGAGCAGGGTTCCGTCTGTGATGAGAAAGGGACCTGAAAACAGCACGGGTGGGGACTCTGAACTAAGGGTCTGGGAAGGAGAGGAGCTACCAGAGACTGGAGTCAGGACCTGGTGGGTTTAAGGGGTAAAGGACCAAGATAGGAGGAGACTGGGAATGTTTTCCTTGTATGCACTGGGCTCTGGGTTTCACCTCTACTATAGCAGAATCCTGACACAGTCTGGCAAACCTTTAATCCCAGTATTGGATGGAGGCAGGGGGACCAGAAGCTAAAGGTCATCCTGAGCTACACAGTGAAGTCAGGGCTAGCCTTGGCTACAGGAAAGCATGTAACACAAACATACCCAGAAGTACCCTGAAATCAAACCAGTTAACCCCTGTGAGCATCATGTCCCCTGCCAATGTCACACCGTGTTTTTTTTTTTTTAAATATTTAATTACAAATAAAACAAAGACTAACCTTCCATCCTAAAGTCCCTAAATTATTTGAGCTTTCTTTTGGGTGGGGGGGGGGAGATAGAAACAATACATTGTAATTAAAAGTTTAGAGAAAGCAGAAAGTGCAGCTCCAGCTCCGCCCCACACCAGTCCTGCTCAGTCTCAGGCCAATCTAACAGAAATGTACACACATATCAGTTTTTACGATCCCCTCTCTATGTAATATATGTGTATTTTGAACATTTTGCACAATATCTTTATATATTATGTGCATATAAAACATGTTTATATGTATTGCACAGGAGACTGACATGCACTCCCCGCTACGTGATGTTTTCTTTTTATTCACTTTCCACATCTGCCCACACCTTCTGGCTCATGCCTTTTACTGGTTGCCCATTAGCTCATCTTGTGGGCACGTTATAAAACTTTTATTTCATCATTATTATTTTTTAAAAGGAGTTTCTTATATCCCAGGCTGACCTGAAACTAGATATGATGATAAGCAATAGTGATGTATTATGAAATTGTCTACAATATACATATATTTCCAAATGAATCAATCCCTGTGAGTGCTCACAGCCAGCAGGAAGCAAGTATGAGTTTCCAACTGACCTTGTAAGAGTCCACTGACTGATCAACCCTTTCATTTTTGCACAGTTGACAAATTATAAAAATTATCTGTGCTTTCCTTTAAAATTATAAGAGAATTGTCTATGTTTTTTAATTACTTGCCTATTCAGAAGTTTTTTTTCTTTTTTTCCCAAAATCATTTGTTATTATTCTGGGTGGGAGACAGATATGTCATGGTTGGATATGGAAGTAAAAGCCAGCTATTCTGGGCCACAGGCTCATTGCATGTTGGAATATTTGGCCTGTGCTCAGTGGGGCTCTTTAAGAAGGTTCTGAGACTTTGAAGAGGTGGAGCCTCACTGGAGCAAGTGAGTCACTAGGGGTGGGGTTTGCTTGGCCCCCCTTCCTCTTTCTCTCTGCTTCCTGATTGGCATTGTTCCTGACCCTCCTGCTGCCTTGCCTTTCCAGCCATGATGGGGTATATCATCTGCGGAATTAAAGGCAATGTGAACTCTTTCCCCTCATGGCATTTTTGGGTATTCTACCACAGCAAAAAACAACATTTCTGCCTTTGTGGGTTCTGGAGATTGACCTAGGACCTCCAGGTTTGTGCAGCAGACATTTTTGTAACCAGTGAGCCATTTTGTCAGCCCTAACGTTTTACCTTTGGGCTGTTACTTTTTTATACATAGATTTTTACAAGAGCCTTTTTAATTAAAAGCCCATTCCCTTGTGATACATAAAACAAAAGCTTTTCCCCCCTATGTCTTCTTGGGATTTCCTTAGGGTTACTTCGATTTGCAAATGACCATCATGATCACAGTATGTATTTATGGCCTTGAAATCAGACATCTGCTCTGTAAGAGCTTCTTACATATGTGTTTTCTGGAACACACACTGTTTTGCATTTGTACATGTTTAAACTTACAGTACAGCTACAATGTCTTTTGTTAAAAGAAATTATATACCTTACTTCCCCCCAACCCCAAGATTATTCCCAAACCAGTTAAAGTAATCTCCCCAAGAGGAGAGCTGAGGTATTTACCCATAATTCCACTATCTGGGAAGGGAAAGAAGTAGAATTAGTAGTTCAAGGCCAGCTGTGGCTAATGGCAAATTTGAGATCATCCTGGGCCACAAAGGAACCTATCTCAAAAATAACTAACAAATAATAAATAAATAAAAATAAATCTCCCTTTCTGTCACTATTTTAAGCATTTCTTTATTTTGTATTTATAATCAACAGATAATTGTGTGTATGTCAGTATTTATTTTTCATATAAATGTTGTCTAATATTCTCAAATTCCCATGGGGTAACAAGAGCAAGCCTCTCTTGGTACTTTCAGTTTGCATGTAGAAGTTTTAAGCAAATAGTTCTACGAAATTCAAGCTTTGGATTGTAGACCTCAGTGGAGATTTTGTTGATAGGAATGATTTCTGCGACTCTTGGATTTAAAATGATCTCATTTAGGGCCTGCACATCTATTAGTTAAGTTTACATGGAGATAGGATATCGTCAATTCTAATTACTAATAAAGTTCTCACTCTTCTCTGAATCTTGCCTCTCCTCATGGGGTGATATTCATTCTGCACATTCCTGTGTTAACCAGTGCTCTATCAGATTTTTCTTCCATGTTCTATTTTTTTTCTAAAAGTTTTAAAGTCTCTTGATATTTCTGTTATGTTACTATGTCATTAAAATAGTAAGTTTAGTATCTCCCTTGCAATATTTACATCCATAACTCTCTTTTATCCAGCTGTAATGGTTAAAACGTCTAACTATGATGTTAAAATTATAATAATAACTATTTCTATTTCATTTATGCCTTTAAAGAAATATTTTTATTTCTTTCAGCCACCACAGGCAAGTTTGAAGTTTTGCCTGGACGTTATTTATCTATCCCTGTCTATCTAAAATACTTTGTTTATGTTCAGAATTAGAAATGTTCATCTTCGTTTTACAATAGTCAAAACTCTCTGAACAGCCCAGCTTTTTAAGGTGGTTATTTTTAAATCAGAAGTGATTGTTTACTTGATCATATTTCTTTTCAATACACATCGATACTATCAAGTTTGTATCAGGTATCGTAACATGATGTATATAGTAGAACATTTTAAGGTGTGTTACTTTTGTTTAACTCTGTGAAGCTGTGTTACTTGCCTGTCTAAAACATCGTATTGTCTAATAAAGAACTGAGCAGCCAATAGCAAGGCAGAAGAAAGATAGGTGGGACTGGCAGGTAGAGAGAGTTAGGAGAAATCTGAGGGGAAAGAAGGGAGAGAGGAGAATGAAAGGGGCCAGCTATCCACTACACAACCATCACCAGTGTGAGAGGAAAAGATGTACAGAAATAGAAAAAAGTAAAACTCAGAGCAAAAGATAGGCAGGATAATTTTAAAGTTAAGAAAAGCTCGCAAGAAACAAGCCAAGCTAAGGCTGGGCATTTATAATTAAGAAAAACATCTTCTGTGTGATTTATTTGGGAATTGGGTGATGGGCACCCAAAAGACCAAAGAGCAAAAGAGTAGAAAAACAAACAATAATATTTTGGCATTCCAATGTGGGGCTAGAGTAAATGAAAATTCAAGAATGGATACAGATAGTAGATAGATGTTTACATTTTGGTGATTTGTTTTTATTTTATGTGTATGAGTGTTCTCCCTCTTGAGTGCATATACCATATGTGTGCCGGTACCCTCAGAGGCCAGAAGAGGGCATCAAATCTTCGGAAGCTGGTGTTACAGGCACTTGTGACACCAGATGGAGGTGCTGGGAGCTGAACCCATGTCCTCTGCAAAAGCAGGAAGAATTGTTATTTGTTGAACCCCTTCCTCAGCCTTGACATTTAAATTGTGAACTCTCTTTGCCTTCCAAAGTACAATCCTTATTGATAGAAATTCATTATTTTGGGGTAGTGGGAGTCTTCATCAACATGCTAACATTTTTAAATGCTAAATGCTCTCTCTCTCTCTCTCTCTCTCTCTCTCTCTCTCTCTCTGTGTGTGTGTGTGTGTGTGTGTGTGTGTGTGTGTGTGTGTGTATTTGGAGGTCAGAGGACAACTTTCTAAAGTTAGTTCTCTCATTCCACCCTGGGTTTTAGCAAATCAAACAAAGGTCATGATCAGGCTTATAAGGCAAGAGGTTAAACCACTAATCCATCTCATTGGACCAAAATCCGTGTGCATGTATATGCTTACTCTCATAAATGGGTATGTTATGTGGGTGAGTGGCTGTATATGAGCTGTGATCCTATGGACTTCTATATTGACTTGCTCCCTACAGGCTCTGCTTTTCTCTGCTTTTCCTAGCCTTCGAATCCATCGTGGCAAAAGCTATCTGTTGGTGCCCAAATCCTTCACCATGCATACCATGGAAGTCTTTATTGTTCATAGCACTGAGTCTGTGGTAGTATTATCAATATAATACTATCTCAGTAAATATGTGGTCCTCAAACTATGTGGGCAGTAAGTAGTCATATGAGATATTTATTGTGCCATACTTAAGATATAACGGAGTGTCGTGTACTTTGATTTACTAAGTCTGGCAGCTCAGTTGTTGAAATAAAGAGCTGATGCAATCAGTAACATACAACAAATGACAACGGCACACTGTCAATCATGCCTGAGTCTCAGAGGGACTCCCTAAGAGAGATGCACTGAGATTTCCCAGGTCCAGAAGCCAAATGCACTGGATATTTTAGAGAACTTTGGGGGTCTCTTTCCTCTGTTGTTGATTTTTAATTTGGGGTGTGTGTTCCATGTGTGGGTAAAAACTAGAGAACAATTTGAAAGAGATAGTTCTCTCCTTCGCCCATGTGAGTCCCAGGCTTGGCAACAAGAGTCTTCACCCTTTGAACAGTACTGCTGTCCCTGTTCATGGAGTTTTAACCTCTGATCTTGGAACATGCCTGCAGATCTGTCTTGTGGTTTGAAATGCTTACCTGACGTTAGAATATTACAATCATAAAAACGAAAGAAAGAAAAAACCAAACAGATTCACTAGGTTTATAGCTGTGACTAATACCATAAAATAGGGAAGCAAGTAAATGGGCATGTTTAGGGAATGAAAGTAGTGATTTTTATTTTTTAAAAAAATTTGCCGTTGGCACTTGGCTGAGACATCTACAATAAAGCTCCTAGACCTTGTCACGCTCAGTGAAAACAATAGCAGGCCAACAAAGACTTAAGTGTAGGCTTACAGACATGAAGTCATCTTTTATTAGGCCCGGAGAAAACCATTTGCTGGGTGAGCCTGTAGACCTACTGTGGAGGCTAAGCCTGGTGGGTGCCTTCCCTGCCTAGTCTAGCCCGGGGAAACTTAAGGCTGCAGTTATCTGTGGCTTGCTCCTACATGTCTGTTCACCAATCTATAGAGTAAAAGGGTTGGTAGGTACATAGAGACAAGTCATGAGAGGAGAGGCCACAGATTTCCCAAGCAAAAATATGTGGGAACCTCAGGCTCCTGGCTATGCAAGCAGCTTTGGTGCAGTACTTCCTGTGGGTGGGACCATTTGTGTGTGTGTGTGTGTGTGTGTGTGTGTGTGTGTGTGTGTGTGTGTGTGTGTGTGTTGGGGGGGAAGTTCTCAGTCTTCTTAGTTCTATGTTGTTTAGCCAGAAAACAGCACATTTCACCCTCAGTGGTGGCCCTAACCTCTGTATTAAACACTTTGCAGAACACACACAGGTCACAATTTATTTTACCTCCCAAGAGGTGCCCTGTTCTCCCATTGTAATGCTTAAATTTAATTGTCAACTTAACACAACCTAGAATCACCTGGGGAGAGTCTTAATGAGGATTTCTACATCGGGTTAGCCTGTTGGCATGTCTGTGGGTAATTGTCTTAATTAAGATAATTGATGTGGGATGATGGAACCCATTATGGGTGGCATCATTCCCTAGGCAGGGGTCCTGACTGTGTAAGAGAGGAGAGATTTAGCTGAGCACCAGCAAGCAACAGTGAACATGAATTTACTCTTTCTTTCTCTGTTCCTGATGCTGGATGGACATAACAGCCACTCAACCTCTTCCCTAGACTTTCTGACTATTATGGGCTGTAACCTGGAATTGTGAGCTAAAATAAGCTCTTTCCCCCTTATGATTATGTACCAAGGTGCTTTGAATGAGATGTCCCCCCATAGTTTTAGGCAACTGAACACCTGATCCCCAGCAGTGGCACTGTTTGGGGGAGGGAGAGCTTAGGAGGTGTGGCCTTGCTGAAAGAAGTATGTCTTTGAGGGTGGGCTTTGAAATCCTAAGGTCTTACCCTGATCTCAGCTTGTTCTCTCTGCTTCCTGCTTGCAGTCTGAGATGTGAGCCTTCAGGTTCTCCTCAAGCCACCATGCCTATTGCCAGCTGCCTCCCTACCATCAGGGATTCTAACCCCCTGGAACAGAAAGCCCAACAAACTTTCTCTTCTATAAATTGCTTTGTTCGTAGTGTTTGATCACAGCAACAAAAACATAAATAGTACCTACATTGTTATAGCAAACAAAAAGAGGACCAACCCCCTCGACCAGAGATTCTCAACTTTCCTAATGCCACAACCCACACACACACCATAAAATTATTTGTTATAAACTGTAATTGTGCTGTTATGAATGGAAATATCTGACATGCAGGGTATCTGATATGTCACACCTGTGACCCTCAGGTTGAGAACCTATATTCTAAACCCTGGAGTTTGC
Organism: Phyllotis vaccarum; assembly: GCA_033318265.1. Classification (NCBI taxonomy): domain Eukaryota; kingdom Metazoa; phylum Chordata; class Mammalia; order Rodentia; family Cricetidae; genus Phyllotis; species Phyllotis vaccarum. The sequence continues at coordinate 32,523,472 of JARWLC010000016.1, read as the reverse complement.
ATTTAGTTGTGCTACAAGACTTCACCTAGTCATTTCCAAACTCTGTGGACTTTGTAAAAGGCAGAATCCATGCCTTCCTTTGCTTCATGCCCTGAGCCAACCCCTGGCCAGAGGAGCTTCCATAGATAACAAATATTCTAAAAGTTTCATGAGTAATAGTTCAGCCTTCCCTGAAAGATGAGGGCAGGGGGATTCTGAATGAATGGTACGTAACACTAATGTGAGTAGGTCCGTATTCAACAGCAAACATTTTATTTCATATCCCTTGGCCACTGTGACCACCTAGAATATACTCAGCTCTGTGCTGCTTACCATGTAATATATAAACTCATAGATGAGTTTGACTTAGTAACACATTATAATCTATATTCTGTAGATTGTTCCCAAACATGCATAAGAACCAAGATTTAAGTAAACTATGTATGTGCTCACATGTACCTGTATTACACATTCAAATATGTTCAGAGGTGTACGTGTACATGTGTGTGTGTGTGTATAGGAAAGAGATCAGTCTAGAGTTAAGTCATTCTCAGATGCTATCTACTTTTAAAATTTCTATTTATTTGTTTATTATTTTTATGTGTATAGGTGTGTGCCTATGTGAGTTTATGTGTACCATGCACATGCAGAAAGCCAGATTAGCGCACTAGATCTCCCTGGAATTGGAGTGACAGGCATTGATTCCTACCAAGGCTCCTGGAAACCAAACCCAGATCATCTGCAAGAAAAGAAAGCATTTTTAACTACTGAAATGACGGACAAGGATAGAGCAGTTGGTCAGTGAACCCCCAGAATCTGCCTGTCTGTAGAGAGCTGCGTGGCCGCACCTTAGAGATGGCGCTGGCTTCTGCCTTCCACCTTCTGCATGGTGAGCGCTCTCTGAGATAAACAACTCCTTATTTGGCTGGGGCTAAGCTCTTGGTTTGCTCCTGTGTATCCGGACCTATTGGCATGGCCCACGTGGCGCCCCGTGATTGGCAGTCCAGAAGGTATTTAGCTGGGAGCGGGAACCCCAAAAGAGGAAGAAGCCATGTTCAAGGTTCCTGAATAAACCGCTGAAAGAAGAGCCTGGTGTTGCGTCATCCTTGCAGGCAAGGATGGGCGTGACACCTGTCTATACCCCTTAGTACTAGGATTATAAGCACATGGCATGACCCTCAATTTGTCTCCAGTCCTCGTCGTCTTCCTCCTTCCCCTCCTCCCCTCCTCCCCTCTTCCTTCTTCTGTCATGGGTATTGAGCTTTGATCCTCATGTGTGCAAAGTGACATAGTTCCTTTTCTATTGCTCTGATCAAAGGAATTCATAAAATGAATCATTTAATTAAGCTTATGGTTTTAAAGTGTTAGAGTCTGTGAAGGCAGAGAGATCTGAGATCTCTTATATTGGTCCACCACCATGACACACAGAAAGAAAGCACTGAGATCACATGAATCTTTAAAAACCTCAAAGCCCTCACCCAGTAGACACACTTCCTCCAGGATATACTTTCCAATCCTTCCCAAACAGTTCCATTAACTGGGGACCACACATTCAAACATATGCGCCTATGGAGGGCTATTTTTATTTAAACCACTGCATGTAGAAAGTGCTTTACTGCCTGAAATATCTTCTGAATTCGTTTTTTATGTTTAAGGAAATGTATTATACAGCCAGCAGTTCATTAAAAATACCCAGAATTATATCTACCAAATTTGAAAGTTTCCAATGCATTGGGGGAGAAAAATATTCATATTTGAATATATGATGCCCAGATTGCATGACCTTTGACAAGTTTAAACTCATCTGAATCTCAGCTTCCTCAAGGATCAATAAAGAACTAGAGAGAGAGAGAGAGAGAGAGAGAGAGAGAGAGAGAGAGAGAGAGAGAGAGAGGGATTGAGTGGGCCAATGCCTACAGAGAGCTAAGCACTTAGCTATCAGTATCTTTCCTGGCACTTAGAACCATCTCCAGAAACAGCAACTGATGCCTGTTACAATGAGGTTTCTTGGCCCCATCCAGCCAGAAATCCAGACCCACAGACCTGCCGTTCCAGACTGCTTAGCTTCTTGCTGCTGCTTAGGCCCCCAAAATGACTCAGATGCTTATATTAAATTGATGCTGATTGGCCTATGGCTCAGGCACATTGCTAGCTACCTCCTTCATCTTAACTCAACACATTCTCATTAATCTGTCTGCCACATGATCCATGGCTCACCTGTCTTTCTTACATGTTTTCTTCTTTGGGCATCTGGCTCAATCTGTCTGTAACTGCCCTTCTTTTCCTTCCTATTCTGATTCCCCACCTACTTCTTCTACAGTGCTCACCAAGGGCCAAAACAGCTCCTTTATTTAAAGATTGATATTCATAGCACACAGAAAGACATTCCCACATCAGATGCCTTTGCTCTACAGAACACCCAACTTCATGGCATTTGTGAACACTCATCCTTGATGGTCCATACACAAAAATATTTCTTTTATCTGTGAATTATGTTTTTAATTTATGATGTCCCACTATATGCTCATATTTCATGATGGTAGAAGGTTGTTTTTTAGTACATATTTTTCTTTCTGGATCCTTCTAACTGGTGAGAGAACTTATAAAGGTTAGTCCAAGGTGGTGCATATGTTACCAACAGCCAAGTTCAAGTCTGTACAGGTTATGTGTGCCTCATGCTTGCTCATCTGCTCTCCCAGCGAATGGGAAGGTGAGGGCTAGAGAAGAGGAAACAGAGAACTGGAGTTCTAAAGAGCCAAGCCTGCTGTTTTCAGCTCCGCTGTAGGATTGCTCAGATGTCTGCATGCCCATCTATTCCATGACCTAGTGAAAGACAGGAGCTGTCTTTGTGTTATTCCCTGGACCAACCCCCAGCATTCAGGAACATCAGCAATGACTGCAAAATGCTCAATGAATAATGCCTCTGTCTTTCCTTCAGAAGGCATGGGATTAAGAATTCAGAAGGAGCAGCACAACCCTAAACTCACAGCATAAATGCCTTCATCATCTGTCTTCAGGGACGTTGGGAAGGACTATTGTTTTGGGGCATAGCCATTGAGTCCTTCTCCTGTGTGGACAATTGTGCCTCCACCTGTTAGTCCTCATTTACTCTATCCTTCCCAGATGTGGGATTCCTTTAAGGAGAAGAATAGACTCTTCTTTTTAATGATGTATAAAGGTAACTTGCAAAGGACCAAGCACCTAAAAGATCTTCTATGCCTATCCAATAAACAAATGAAAAGCCAAGTAGCGAATCAACTGACAAGTGACTATTTTGGGGTTTTTGTGTATATACGCACATATGTGTATGTCACTCGGCACCAGGAAGCTAGAGGACAACCTCGGGTGTCCTTCAGGTGTCATTCCTCCTGCTTTATTTTTAAATATTTATTTTTATTTTATGTATTTGGTGATATGCCCGTATTTACATCTGTACACTGGCCAAAGAGGCCAGAAGAGGACATCAGATCCCTTGAGCTGACTGAGAGCTAGTTGTCAGCCTCCATGTGAATCTAGGAACAGAACCTGGGTTCTCTACAAGATAAACAAGTGCTCTTGGAACCTCTGAGCTATCTCTAAAGCTCTTCCATCTTGTCTTTTGAGGCAAGGTTGATTGCTGGCCTGGAGCTTAACAATTAGACTGAACTGTCTGACCAGTAAACCCTAAAGTTCTTCCTGCCTCTGCCTCCCCAGCACTAGGATTACAACACCTCCCCCCCCCCCTTCACCACACCTACCTCATTCATGTGAATTCTCTAAATCAAATTCTGGTCCTTAGCAAGGCAAGTACTTTTCAAACTGAACCATTCCTCCATTCTGGAAGTAAATTTGAAGTGTGATTATGGAGTGTAGCAAGGTGGTAGATGTTTGTTGAAGATAATCAGTTTTAATAAAACAACTAAAAAATATTTCAGGTTAATTGCAGAAAGAAAAAAAAAAACACATTGTGTCTGCAGAGGTATAGAGTGTTGGCGAAGTAAAGAGAACTAAATAGAATAAAATTCCACAGAAGATGGTAGATTTCTGCGAAGAATGATTCCTTGCTGGCTGGTAGCTCCTTCCTCCCCCAATCCATTCGCTGGTTTCAAATTTGGTTGAAGATCTCATCTGGACAAGGGTACGAAAAGGAAAAAAAATAAACAGAGCTTTTAGAAACTGTGCTGGGTTAGCACAAACATCTGGGAACCTCAGGAGCCATTCAGACAATAGCTTTCACTGCTCACGGCTTCCAGACTCCCAGGGTTGTGTGAAAGGCTATGGAACCTTGATAACTTGCAGTGAAGTCTGTTTGTCTCACAATCCTTCGCTGTGTCTGTTCTCCCCCAAAACATTTTCCAAATTTAGAAGGGGCAGAGCTCCAAACCTGTGAAGTCTGAGACCAAATTCCCTGCCAATGTTTTAAGATAGAGAAGATAAAAAGCTGCCAGCCTGTCAGTCAAAGGATAGATTAGTCTTAGAAACGGAGAGGAAACAGAGGTGAGAGAAATGAATCCAACCGTACATGCAACCTAGGCTGAACCCAGCCCAGCTCTGATTAGATGGAGGCGCTGAGCCCCTTACTGATCTGGTTGACATAGACGCAACTCCTGCCAGCGGGAAATATTACCCAGAGCTCTACACTTCTGTAGTAAGATGTCTGGCTAACTGTGTGATCCTATAAAAGTAAATCCAGTGGATATTCCTGAAAAACAAAACATGATATCTGGAGTGAAGAATTGCAGGGATTTGAAAGTAGGTGAAAATGAATATTCAAACTGACCATTATCAACACACAGATTCAGAATCCTCTAGCAAAGGAGACACAAAGAAAATCAGCAAAAGAGAGAGAGAAGGAGGAGGAAGGAGGGAGGGAGAGAAAGAGAGATGCATTGGAAGCTGGCATGTTACTACCAAATGCTCATTGAGGACTAGCCCTTTAGCAGAGCCATGGCAGGAAGAAGAAAATAATAATAATAATAATAACAACAACAACAACAACAATAATAAAGCAGCTCTGAGATACCAGGGATGGAAGGGACCTTGTATTCTTTGGTGGTAGAGCTGCTTCCAGCCCTGCTCACACAAGCAACCCTAAATAAACTTAGATCAGTGAGTTCTCCAAACAGGACCTTCCTGGGGAGAAGAGGTTTGGCTGAACGATAGAGGTCTATGAAGGATGAAAATGACCAAAGTATACATGTATATGTGAAACTGTCAGATACATGAAAATACATAGCTATGTTTTAAGGCTGGGGAAAATGTCCTCAGAATTTTCTTCCCACCAAAAAATATATTATATTTTTTCAAATGAACTTAAAAAGAATAATCACAGTGCTCAGTCAAGACTTCAGGATAAACTATAGATTTGGCACTATAAGCAAACTAAAGCCTTAACCCATATTACATATGAAAAAATAAAGACAACCAGTATTGTAAGCAGAGGCCAAACCTTCCCTTAGAGAAAAATCCATAGTTTCAGTGCACTTGGAAAAATGTAAAATAAGAGGAGGAGAGATGGCTCAGCAGTGAAGAGCATCTGCTGCCCCTGCAGGCGACCCAGGCCTGTTCCCAGCACCTGCATGGGGCAGCTCATAACCACCCATAACTCCAGCTCCAGGGAATTTGACACATCTTCTGGGCCCTGCAAGCACTTGCCCTTTACATGCACAGGTCTACACATAGACACAATTCAAAATTAAATACAATTTTTTAAAAAAGAAAAATGCAAAATGTTCAGTTTAAAGTGGTAAATAACAAAGCTCAAGTAGAATGGGGGTGAGTGGTAACAGAGCAGATCTCGGGGTCCCAAACAGATCAACAACTCGGCAGAGTCAAAGCTCAGTCACTCATATGTGGATAACTTTATCAGCCTTCGGTAAATAGCAAAAGACGAGGAAGAAATATTGGGAATCATGCGTAAGACAAAACTATAGGTTAAGTGAAGATTTTTCTCCATATATATATGCACATATATTTATATATTACAAATATATGTAATTTTATCTCTGCATATATTCATACCTATTTATTGATTTATAACTCACACATATACATGCTTCTTGATTGTATACATGTGTAGTGTATGCACTAGTGTGTTTTCACATGGTTGTATATTAACATGTATGCATGTGTGCATGCTCCTATCTGCATGTATGTGTGGGGCCTGAGGTTGTTGTCAAGTGTGTTCTTTGATGGCTCTCAATGCTATATTTTGAGTCATGATCTCCCAAGAAGCCTAGAAATTGTACATTTGGCTAGTCTGCTGGCCACTTTGCCCTTGGAGAATTCCGGGTTGGTAGACATGCCCACCAGTCTTCATGTTTTTATTGAAAGTCTTGTATCCACCAAGCCACCTGCTCAGCCCATTCATTTCCAAATAACTAGTAAATCTATTCTTATAATATATTCTAAAGACCTAGGATGGTCAATTGTCTGGAAAGTATGAGCTATAAAAATGTTTAAGAAGGGAATAGAAAAACTAAATGGCTCATCACTAATATAGTTGAATTTGCAATAACATATCTTACCCTTCACAGATACCAACAGGTAAGGTTTAAGAGTCTTCCAGGAATAGATAATTCTGTACTTAAAAATACTTTCAGAGACTCTCAAAAGCACATAGGTGTCCATCTACACTGTATGAGTCAGCTCAAATTCAAGAGCTAACATGAACAGGAAAATATGCTCATGACTTGTAAACATTCACACAAACAGATCCTGCATAGGAGGGTAGTGAAACATGCTCAAAATTTTAAGAATAACTTTGTTGTAAGGGGTTGAGAACACTTGATCCTCTTCCAAAGGACCAGAGCTCAATTTTTAGCACCTACATTGTGTGGCTCATAAATGCCTTTAACTCCAGCTCCAGGGGATCAGAGCCATCTTCTGGCCTCTGTAGGTAGTGCACTCACATGACACACATAAATAAAAGCAAGTGTTCCCAGATTAATAAGGTTTGTCTTTAAAAATAAAGTATATTTAAACACCAGAAAAATATTTATACCTTTTATACTAGCAGAAGAAATTGTACACACTTTCTTGAGATGTAAACAAAATCAATGTTTTAAACTTCAATATTCATTCTTGCTTTTCAAGAAAAACTGTTAGCGGTCCCAACAGATTGTGGTTCAGCAATAAGGCGCCTGTCACTCAGCCTGATGAGCTGGCTTGGATTCTTGAGACATGCATGGTGAAGGGAGAGGGACATCAGATCTTGAAAATTTTCTGACCTCCAAACATGTGCCTTGGCGTGCACACACACACACACACACACCACTTAAACACACTACTCACACTTAAACACAAAAACCAACTTAAAAATGTAATTTGGAAAATGTTACCGTGTTAGAGATTGAGAAGCCTCTCTAAGCTAAAGGCTTTCTCTGTCACAGAAGAAGGATAGCAGATTTGAAAGAGGAGAGGAGAAAGACGACACAGCAAAGCAACTGAGAGGAAGGAAGTCAGTCCTCAGGAAGATTGTCTTAGTTAGCTTTCTGTTGATGTGATGTAAGCACCACAATCAAAACCAGTTTGAGGGTAGAAGCATTTGATTGGCTTATATATCCCAGTCTCTGTCCATCCAGGGAAGTCGGGGCAGGAGCCCAAGCAAGAGCAGAGGCAGAAACCATGGAGAATTGTCACTTACCAGCTTGCTCCCATGGCTCACTTAGTTTGCTCTCTTATGCCAACAGGAAAACACGCAGGAACAGTTGTAAAATTTCTCTGTCTGATCTATTTGAGTGTGGAAAAGAGAGATGCCTGAAACTCCAAGAGATTCAATGCCCCTGCTCATCTCATTCTCCCCCCTCCCCACACACAATTAAAAGTGAAATAACTTTTGAAAAGGAAAGCAAGGAGTGCTTATGTCAAGATATTGGGACACAGTTGTATGAAGTTTGACTTTTCATTTTTTAAACAGAGGCTAAAAAAAGTTAGATGGAAATTTACAAAGGCCAGCCGTGCCTGGCCACTCCCTCCCCGAGCTCTGCATCATGACCCTCTCTGGGAGCATTAGAGGGGAAACAAATTTACTGTATCAATGTGGAATAAAGACATGGATGTTATGGAATGTGTGTCATTTCAACAAGGGCCTAAAAAGCTCCTAAGTGACACATCACCCCAGCCCCCAGATATGAGAGGAATGCCAGCCTTCGAAGGGCTGAGAATGCAGTTCAGCTGAAGTGCCTACCTACTGTGTGCAGGGCCCTGACTGAGTTCCATCTCCAGCATTGGGTGTGGTGGTGTCAACTGTAGAATCAGCACCTTAAAGATGTCCACAAGAGGAGCACAAGTTGGGTCATCCTTGGCTACACAGAATGTTGGAGACCCGACTGAACTACATAATACCCTGTCTTACAAAAAAAGGAGGAAAGAAGGAAAGAAGAGAGAAAGAGAGAAGAGAGAACAAAAGAAAGAGAAGGAGGGAGGGAGGGAGGGAGGGAGGGAGGGAGGGAGGGAGGGAGGGAGGGAGGGAGGGAGGGAGGAACAAAAACCTCCGCACTTGTGATGTGTCTGTATTTGACTTCAGGATAATGACTCATTTTTCCTCTGTGACCCTCCCTGAGACTAAAATCTCCTGGCTGGGGTAAGCATTAAACTGACTTCATGGGATTCTTCAAAGGCCCCAGAATCTGACAAGAGAAGTCTTTACACCAAGCACATCAAACCACAGAGCAGTCAGAACCTATTCCGCTCGGAGTCAGGGAAGAGTGGCACACTCATCTTTATTCAGGCCTGGCTCCCTCAGCACTGAGGGTCCTTTCAATACTCTCCTTCTCCTTCCCCAGCGAATTCCCAAAGGCTTGGAAGACCAGATGTGAGAAGGGGCGAGAGGCAGATGCAAACATAAATTCTTCCCTCTGCAACAGCGAGTGCTCGGCCATGCGTGCCCCCACCCGTGTCAGATGCACGGTTCAGTCTGAAAAATCAAGTTCACACGGTGCTGACATTGCCTGGGTTTCCAGAGACAAGGCTGGGACAGCAGGTAGCATGCGCGCCTCCGTGTGTGGGAGGAGAGGGGGGCGCATGACGTGTGGCTATGAAGATGCTGACACAGGTGCTATGGAGCTCAATGAACAAAGTACAATTGCTTGTGTGACTTTATAAAATTAACATTAATATATAACCAAAGTCAGAATTGAAGGCAAGAGAAGGTAAAGGTTGCATTTAAAGGGAAATTGAGTAAAGAAACAATATTGTCTCTGGGAGTCTAGAAGATGTGTGAGGGGTTGTGTACTAATTCTGTTAGAGCTGCTTGACTTATAACCCGTCTTGTAACTCCACTAGACATCTTGTTCTTGTATTAAAGGATGTAGTGTGATGGTCCAGCCACCATTAGAAGCCATGATGTAGCCTGTGTTTTAAAACAAGCCTGGTGTAGTTCAGAAACCAGGTTGCACCTCAAGTCAGACACATACCACATGTATACGAAGGAAATTAAAAATAGAAATGAATTTTAAAGCAAATAATTTAAAAGTGGTGATTTCATTTGTGCAAGCTGTTCAAACTTCAGAGGAAATGTCCTCTACCTTTATCTACACATTTCTAGCAGGGGCCCTGCAGGACTCTATGCCACAGCCCTGTTCCTCCTGCTTTGCTCATCTAATCTTCTTCCTGGGCCCCTAATGCCTGAGTCATCATGCGCTCCTGATTCATCTTGTTGCCCGCAGTCACCTCCCAGACAGCAGTGCTGGCCATCTCATGACCATACTTCCTAGAGCAGGGTCCTCCCCACGGCATCCTCTTACCTGTCTCCCTCTTGCCCTGGGTAAAGAGCCGGTCTTTCCAACATGATGACATGAGTTCAATCCCCAGATTCACATTTTTTTTTTTTAAAGCAGCATGCACTTGTAGCCCTAGCGCTGAGGAGGTGGGTACAGGAACCTTCTCCAGCTTGGTGGCCAGCCAGCCTAGTTAAATTGCATGCTGCTGACTCTAAGGATAAAAAAGCAAAGATTTACCTAGAATCACATGGATTTTCAGCAGTACTGTCTGGCTCTGCTGTTCCCTCATTCTCCCTCATGTGACTTTTGGTTTTCCAGTGATTTAGTCAGACCTTGGGCTATTCTTTCCCTGGGGTCTATATTTCTTTTTAGCTTTCCTTGAACTCTTAGCTAAATCCCTTAGCTACAGGGAGCCCTCTTTAGTTTTCCTTTGGCGATCCAATCATCTCCACGTTAGTTACTTGTTGGCCAAGGTGGCAGAAGCCCCTCACATTGTAACTGCACTAGGAAGCTGAGAGAGCAGGAAGTAAGGCCAGGATGTAAACCGTCAACGCCCACTCCCAGGGATATACTTTCTCCAGCAAGGCTCCACCTCGGACAGGTTTCCTCCCCAACAGCACCAACAGCTAAGGACCACGTGAACCTGAGGGGACATTTCACATTCCACCCACAAGATCCTCTGCTATAGTTTGTCCAAGAAGTCCTTAGTTTCTTCACAGCTTCATTTTCTGCCATAATTCAAATCCTCTTTCATGTAGTCACCTGTTTTATATCTGCCTCTCACATTAAGCAAAACGCTTTATAAGAGTCATAACCCGGTGTAGGCTGGCACCTGGAGCATAGCAATAGTTCAGTTAATATCTGGTGAGTGCTAGTAGAAAGTGCAAATACTAAAGCCTCAGCAGCTTTGCAGAGCCTTCTCCCACTGTCCAAGACTTAACAGCCACAGGATTCTAAGCAAATTGTCTAACCTCTCTGTGCCCTGAACACTCTTAATCTATAAAATGCAGATAATAATAATCATTTTCTAGGGCTGAAGAGTGTATAAATAGGCTGATGCATGTGAAGTGCTTATAAGAGTACATGGTAATTGCTCAATAAATGACATCATTAGCGTCATGATCATCAAGCAGTCATTATATTATCTTATTGTTGACTGGTTATGGGTGGTGACCTTTGTACTTACCAGGGGGTGGAGTAGACAAAGAGACTGTTGACCTTAGTAGCCCTGGTTCTACAGTCCCAGCCATCTCAATTCGGGTGCATCCAAAGTTTCTGAGAATAAGTCTTGAAAACAATTTAGCTTTTCTCTTCTTGTGTAATTAAATTCTAGGAAAGAGTTACTTTGTAATTAAACAAGTCACTCTGTGACATGAAATAATAATACATCTGTGTGTGTGTGTGTTTGTGTGTTTATGTGTGTATGTACACAATCACGAGTGTGCAGGTGGACACATGTACACAGTTAACATATGCCTGTGGAGCCAGAGATCAACCTCGTATGTCATTCCTCAGGAGCCAGGCATCTTGTTTTGTGAGACAGGCTCTCTTACTTTTACCTGGAACTTGCCAATTTAAGCTCCCTTATGCTTTGAGCTGACACAGGGATCCTGGAGCCTTCCTTCCCTCAGTGTTCGAATCTTACTAACTATAGAATTCTAAGCAACTTATGTCACCTCTCCATGAGCCCTCATCTATAAAATGAAGATAATAACTATTTAACAGTTACTGTATAGAGGGAGACTGACCTGGACAGGTCAGTTTTCTTTCTGTTGCTGTGTTGAACATCATAAACAAAAAAAGAGAAAAAAGAAAGAAAGAAAAAGAATAATTAATTGAAGGCAGGAAAGAGTTTATTCCAGTTTCTGAGAATATTCTATCCTTTGTGGGGAAGTCAAGCATCCGGTCACATCATAGTTCCAATCAAGCAGAGAGGAAATGAAGCAGCTGGGCTGGTTGCTGGCTCCGATCTAGTTTTCTCCCATGCTGTGTAATTCAGGATTCTATGCCTGGGGAATGCTAGGTGTTACCTACAGAGAGTGCTAGGTCTGTCTACATCAGCTCATTGTCGAAACAACCCACCCCCTAGGACACATCTTCAGACCAGCACGGCAGAAGACAATTACTCATCTGAGACTCTTTTCTGAGGTCATTCTAAGCTGATATTTAAAACTAAGCATCCAAGCTGGGCAGTGGTGGCACACACCTTTAACCTCAGCACTCAGGAGACAGATGCAGGTGGATCTCTTGAGTTTGAGTCCAGCCTGGTCTACATATTGAGTTCCAGGACAGCCAGGGATACACATAGAAACACTCTGGAAAAAAAAATAAATAAACAAACAAAACTAAGCATCTCAGTCTACATCAACTAGTTTCTTTGGCTTATATCTGGACTTGATGCATGCTATCAGAGGACAGCCAAACAAGGGATTCCAGATGCCCACTCCTAGGCACCTTCAAAGCCTGGTCTTATTCATCTCCACAAGACCACAGCTGCCTAAGCTGGCACAATCTTTCAATTCGTGCAATACTCTCCAATGTGTTTTCATTAATCCCCCCAAGAGACCAACTTGTTCCTCTAGTTGCCCACCCCTCAAAAATAATGCTACTTGAATTCCATGTTCCATGAACCACTGTGCTCTGCACACAGGCAAAATCAACTGGTTTTCACAATTCCCCTTAAGGGGCCAGTCAAGAGTGGCTGAGTTACTCTCTCACCTTGATTTTTGGCTCAGTGTTGTGAGTTCTAGGATGCACAACCAGCCCAGGCTCTCCCTTCCCCTTGCCCATTTTTTTGGGGGTGGGGGGTGGGGGGGACAGGCTTTTTCTTGTCTTTCTCAAACAGATCCTCAAACTCACTGTTTAATCAAGGCTGCCCTTGAACTTCTGATCTTCCTGTCTTCATCTCCCAAGTGCTAAGACTGTAGGCAAATGCCATGTCTTATCCGCAAACACAGGGACCTGAGTTCAGATCCCCAGCACTCAGATAAAAGCAAGTATGGGGACATCCTTCTATAACCCAGAACTGGAGGAGGCAAGGACAGTGGATCCCAGAAATTTGCTACAAGCTCCAGGTTTAAAGAGAGACATTGTCTTTAAAAATAATGGTGAGACAATTAAGGTTATAGCAAAATGCATACTTGAACCTTTTGAAGCAAAGTGAGCAAGTGGTGGTAATTGATTAGTGACAGCTGTCTCTTTTAGGATAGTAAGTAATGGAGACATGTATGCCACTCATCTGTCTTCTGCTATCTTTCAAGATCCAAAAGCCAATAGCTCTCCCCTTGTGCTCACCTCTGGCCAGCCTGCAGCTTGCACTGACTTCCAGTGGTACTAAGTCTAACTGGAAAGGGGATGTTGTATATTTTTCAAACAGGATTTATTTCCACTGTTCTGTAACCCAAGCCAATGATCCCATTGAGAAAAATCACATACAGGGAAAATCATCTTTCGTGAGCTGTTGTGTGTACTCAGCAGGCTGACATCACCAAGATTCAAGGAGCTGTTTACACAATGTGTCACTCAGCCAGGGAGACAGGACCTCTTCCGTCCTGCTGTTCTCTGGACAAGTCTAAGATCTTTTATAGAATAAAAACTAGGAGGACAAAGAGAGACTTGAATGCCACTGTCCCCCAGACAAGTAGCTTAGGACTCTGGTGAGTGTCCTCTGTACTGTACAGTTGCTGATAAAATAAAATTGATCCAACAGTTCTTCTGGGATGAGAAGGCAATTCAGAATAGTGATTACAAATACTTAATTTCAGCTACATATGAATAAATCTAGGAAGTTGCAGACTGTTTCCTGATATACCCGTATCTGACTTCAAAGGATGACAACATATCATAAACAGTATTGCATGGCTTAAATACGACGTTCCCCATTTGTGTGCCTGTGTTAAATTCTCAGTTCCCAGCTGGCAGTGCTATCTGAGGAAGTAAGTCCTAGCTGGAGACCTAACTGGAGGAAGTACATCACTTTGATCCCCGATTCTTTCCACTCTCTGGTGCTTGGGTACCATGAAAAAAATGAGCATCCTTGGCTACATTCTCCTCATATTGAGACATTCTGCCCAAGTGCAGAAGACCAAGCAAACATGGAATGAGCTGCCTGAAACAGTGAGCAAAATGAACCTTTCTTCCTTTGGGTCTTTTTGTCACAATTTCATGCAAAGCCAACATAAGCATCTTCCCTGGCTACAGTTGGAGCATCAGTTCACTCACAGACAGGGGCAAAAACAAAGAGAAGAAGAAGGTCCCATGAAGTCATGACCACTGAATTTACAACAGTCACAGAAAATGGGGTATGTGTATAGGAGATTGCTGAAGTCCCATGAATCCCAGGGGACTTTTAGAGAACTAGGCTGTTCTGAGCTTACAGTATGCTCAAGCAGCTTCACTAAGGTGTTTCTCAAAATCTCAAAATGAATTGCGGATCCTAAAACACTGGTGCTCAGATTTCACAATAACATAAGCACAGTAGGAGCTGGCTAAGGTGATGTACAGTTGGGGGGAAAAAAAGAGCCTGAATTCAATTTCCAGAAATCATGAAGAAAAGGCTGGGTTCTGTGGTATTTGCTGCTCATTCCAGCACAGGTGTGCCAGCAACAAGGGGACTCTTGGGGCTCACTGGCATCTAGCTACTGCACTCACGTGCACACACACCTAAACGTATATGAACGCACATAGGACATAAATAAAGTAAGCACAGTGAAGTAATTACTTCTGAGGCTTTTAGAAAGGTGAAAGTAGTATGGAGCCTCACACATGTAAGGGCCCAGTAACCATCGCCTGTTATCAGCATTATACTGATCTTATTGCTGATACTTATGTCGTTGCCGATGTGGCTCAGATGGGTGGCTATCTAACTCCTGGTGATATTCAGTCTCTGAGCAGGTGCTGCTTTGTAGCTCTGATGACCAAGAGCTTTCCATGTCAGTCGCATTTTCCATTTACTGTAGACCAGATTTATGCAAATAAATATATCTGGCCCTGTTCTAGAGCTACTTAGGTGACATGGACACTAGCTTCTAACAGTTTTTCCTTACTTCCATTTGTGTGCAAATTATCTGTTGTCCCAACTGCATGTCAGAGAAGGTCACCTTGCATTGCCTACACTTGGGACCAGACAGAATAAGCTAAAGGAACAAAGGGTCATTTGCTCACTGTTTCAGAGGTCTTGGTCTCCTGTGCCTGGGTGAAACATCACAGTGTTGGGAAAATGGCACAGAGGAGGCTCCTCATGTCATGGTGTACAGGGAGCAGAGCAAGAAGGTGGAACTGATGAACTCAAGTCAGGGTGCCCCCTTTCCATTCTGCAATTGTCATTTGCTAAAGAACAGTGGCAGGTACACATGCATCAGAGTTCCAGGTAGACAATATTTCCACATGGCTTTGATTTCATCCAGAACAGCATGGGCAGGATCAATAGTTTTAAATGTCCTATCTTTCTTCCAGTTTCTTCCTGGACTTATAGACTTTTGCTGTGGTCAGAAATAGCAGTAAGACCATGGAGTTCAAATCTTTCCTCAGTACTTTCTTGACTGTGAGTTTAGGCAACTTGTCAAATGCCTTATTGTCTCCATTTCCTAATCTCTCAAGCAAAAATAATATTAGCACTAAGCTGACTGCAATGGAAGCCAAAGGGTGGCCCTAAGAACAGTGAAAATGATCCTGTGGCTGGGCACGGAGATAGAGGTGGAGGGTTGTAGGAAGGGACAGAGGGTGATTATGAACATTCATCATCTTGGGAATGTTTGGGTTTTTTTCTGTCATCCGCTATCAATGTAGCTATGTCCACAGCTGGAGAAGGACATCACAGGAAGCCCTTTGGCTGCACAGTCAATGGTGTTCTTCAACCAAACTCCACTCCAATCATCCCAACCCCATTTAACAACCATCACTTTTCCAATGATGGAAAAATTCGTTTCGTCTGCTTTAGAAAGCTTTGCTCCACATTTCAGATGCATTTACACCTTCCTCATCACAATTTTAATTGGAGATGGCCTTGGGAGACTGGGGACATTCTAATATTCCTTCGTTTTCCTCTTTGTCCCCTCAGTTACCACCTCCCTTCTTCAGGGAACTTAGCATCTTCTTTTAGCCAGCCATAAATCAGCTGCACTCAAAGGCCGCCCTTGAATTCCCAGCTTCCAGCCTAGGATGTTTCCTTGGGTTTGCTCTTTGGCCAACACACATTCATTCTTTCAACCCTATAAAATAGAAAATCCAAACAGAAACCCCCTCCTACCTTTCGACCCCCTCCTGCTACCTCCTGCCCAGCCATAGCCATTGCACCAACATGACATAAAACAGATGTGCTTGGAATTGTGCCACACTCACTGGTTCTTCCCCATGCAGCCACCTCCAGTGCCTACCTCCAACCCCATGACTCCCACACTGGAGGAAGGCACACACATAGGTGCTTAAGGGGTCTCCATTGTTAATTCTTCTGGCATCCCAGGACAGCACAGTGCATTTCTTTATGTATTACAGAGTTAAGTGACAGCTGCCAAAAGATGTAAAATCCCAGTCCCCAAACTCTTAGAGTAAATGAGATAGGTAGGTAGACCCAACAGAGGAACACATTAAAATGGAAACTTAAATTCCTGCAATTTGTGGCAATCAGAGCAAAAGTCTTATGTAACAAACATCTTACTTAAAAACCATTCAAGTGCATGTCCGTGACTCCATTTTTTTTTTTTATCTTGTTCTCAAAAACCCCTGAAAATAACATGTGCAAGCATACCTCCCAGGGTTAAGTTATCAATTTCATGGTTTGACCATAAACTAAAAAAAAAAAAAAATAAGCCATTTGTAAACCCAATACAATTCATAAATTCCCAGTTACAACACAATCTCTGATATCCACTCCGAGGCTCTGGGGACAGCTCAACAGAACCACTTTTTTTTTTTCTTTTTGTGACCTGGTGATGAAAGATATATTATTGAAACCCAGGAAACCTTGGGAAAAAAATGTATTGCTAAACTATCTAAATTGAAATGAAATGCAGATTGTTTGGCTGCCAGAAGTTACTTCCTGCCTTCTCTCCTCCTCCCTGACAATGCAGTATGAATGTCTCGAGGCTTAAGGCATGCAATTAAAAGATTTATATGTACCTAGAAGCAGAAACAATTGCCTGGGCTTCAGGATCTGTGGCAATTTTGAGATGGATTAGAGGGGCTTATGGAGGGTAAAGACAGAAATGTGACCCACTCAGGTTTGCCCCATTCACCCTGGCGACATCTTCCCAATCTGAGTGAGCCTGGGCCATTCTCCCTCATGGCTAGAACTACTAGACTATCCGCCACGTAGGGGAGCTTCTCAAGGTTGCCTTGCCTGGGTGGCTCCTTTACACTTACCATTAAGAAAGTGAATGGAGAGGCTGGGGAGACGACTTGGTAGATAAAGCTTTTAGAGAGCAAGCATGAAGCAGACTTTTAGATCCCCAGAAATCACAGAAAAGCCTGGGCAGGCACAGTGGCCCATCTGTAATGCCAGCACTTCCAAGAAAGAGATTTGGGGTAAGTGGCTAGTTCATCCAGTGTATGGCTTCTTTGCCTTGATAATCACAGTGGAGAGTGATTAAGGACAATACTCAGCATTAATCTTAGTCCTTTAAATGCACATGCATCTGTGATCATGCAAACCTGCAAACATGCATACATGCACAGGAAACGAATGCACAGAGGGAAAAAAAGATTCTGTATCTGACACAGCAGATGCAGCTTTTGTGGGATTTAAAAAAAAAAAAAAAAAAAAAAAACAACTTTATATCAGGACCGACTGTCTCCCCTCAGTCCTTTCCTACCACTTTCTCCCCTGACTTTCCTTCTGCCACCTACCTCCTTTTTCAGTCTGAAAGAGTAGGCCTTCTGTTGGCATCAGCAAAGTATGGCTTATCAAGATGCAGCAAGGATACACACACACACACACACACACACACACACACACACACACACACATGGCATAATAAAAAGGTTCTCAAGAGCCAGCCAAAGCACTAGAGAGAGTTCCTGCTCCCATTGCCAGGAGTCCCACAAGTAGACCAAGCTAACAACTGTGTCACATATGCCTAGGGCCTGGGTCAGGCTCATGCAGGCTCCCTGGCTGTTGTTTCAGACTCTGTGAGTTCCCATGAGTCAAGCTATCCATTGCTGTGGGTTTTCCTGCTATGTCCCTAATCTCCCAGGCTCCTACAATCCCTCCCTGCTCCCCTCAGCAGGACTCCCTTAGCGCTGCACAATGTGTGGCCATGGGTCTCTGAATCTGCCTTCAGCAGTCACTGGATGAAGGTTCTCCAATGACAATCAGGATAGTCACCAACCTAATCAAAGAGGATGACCATTTCTGGCTATGCATCGACCACATTTTCTTTATCCATTCTTTAGCTGAGGGGCATCTAAACTGTTTCCAGATTCTTGTTATTACAAATAAAGCTGCTCTGGATGTAGTTGAGCAATATATCCTTGTGGTATTATTGAGCATCCTTTGTGTATATACCCGAGTGGTATAGCTGGGCCTTGAGGTAGATTGATTCCAAATTTTCTGAGAAACAGTCATACTGATTTCCAAAGTGGCTGTACAAGATTGCATTCTCAGCAGCAGTGGAGAAGTGTTCCCCTTACTCCACATCCTCTTCAGCATAAACTGTCATTTGTGGTTTTGATCTTAGTCATTCTCACAGGTGTAAGGTGGAATCTCAGTTTTTGATTTGCATTTCCCTGATAGCTGAGAGTGATGAACATTTCTTTAATTGTTTCTCTGCCATTTGAAATTCTTCTGTTGATACTTCTCTGTTTAGGTTTGAACCCAATTTTTAAATTATATTATTTGTGGGTTTGATGTCTAGTTTCTTGAGTTCTTTGTATATTTTAGAGATCAGTCCTCTGTCAGATGCAATGTTGGTGAAGATCATTTTCCTTTCTGTAGTCTTCTATTTTGTCCTACTGACAGTACATTTGTCTTACAGAAGCTTTTCAGTTTCAGGAAGTTGTCTCCTGTGCCAATGCAATCAAGGCTGTTTTCCACTTTCTTTTCTATCAGGTTCTGGGTAACTAGGCTTATGTTGAGGTCTTTAATCTACCTGGACTTGAGTTTTGCGCATGGTGATCAACATGAATCTATTTGCATTCTTCTATATACTGACAGTTACCCTGATACCCAAACCATGTAGATATAACCAAGAAAGAAAATTATAGACCAATTTCTCTCATAAACATTGATGCAAATATACTCAATTAAGATACTGGCAAACTGAATCCAAGAATACATTAAAAAGATTATCCACCATGACCAAGTAAGCTTCATCCCAAAAATGCAGGGAAAGTTCAACATATAAAAATCTGTCAATAGAATATACCCTATAAGCAAACTGAAAGGAAAATAAAACATATGATCATCTCATCAGATGCTGAAAAAGCCTTTGGCACAATCTAATACCCTTCATGATAAATTATATCCATTCCGGGATACAATGAACATATCTAAATATAATAAAAGCAATATATAGTAAACTGACATCCAACATCAAAATACATGGAGAGAAACTCGAAGCAATTCCACTAAAATCAGGAAAAAGACAAGGTTGTCCACTGTCCCCATATCTGTCCCGTATTGTACTTGAAGTTCTAGCGAGAGAAATAAGACAACAAAAGGAGATTGGGGATACAAATTGGAAAGGAAGAAGTCAAAGTATACTATTTGCAGGTGGCACGATCGTATATACATAAGCGACCCCAAAAATTCTACCAGGGAACTCTTACAGTTGATAAACACTTTCAGCAAAGTAGCTGGATACATGAGTAAGTAAAATAATAATAATAATAGCCTCTTATATGCAAATGATAAAAGGGTTGAGAAAGAAGTCAGGGAAACAGCATCCTTTACAATAGCCACAAATAATATAATACATCTTAGGAGAATTCTAACCAAGCAAGTGAAAAACCTGTGTAACAAGAACTTCAAGTCTTTGAAGAAAGAAATTAGAGAAGATAGGAGAAAATGGAAAGATCTCCCATGATCCTCGATTAGTATGATTAACATAGTAAAAACGGCAATCTTACCAAAAGCAATCTACAGATTCAGTGCAATCCCCATCAAAATTCCAACAAAATCTTTTACAGAACTTGAAAGTAAAATACTCAACTTCATATGAAAAACAAAAACTCAAGATTTCCAAAACAATCCTGTTCAATAAAAGAAGTGCCAAAGGTCTCACCATCTCTGATCTCAAGCTCTACTACAAAGCTATAGTAATAAAAACAGTATGGTATTGGCGGAAAAACAGACACATTGGTCAGTGGAACTGAATCAGACTCATATATAAATCCAAACATCTATGGACATTTAATTTTTGACAAAGAAGCCAAAACCACACAGTGGCGACAAGAAAGCATCTTCAACAAATGCTATTGTGGAGTTTTTATTCCAGCACCTCACTTCCCAAGCCATTCAGCAAGCCAGACTTAACAACTCAGACAAGGAGCTGCAGGTCTGGCAGCTGTTTTCCAGGACATCTGTATTAGTTACTTTTTCTGTTGAGATAAAACGCCACGACTGAAAGCAATTTATGGAAGAAAAAGTTTCTTTTGACTTATAGTTCCAGAAGGATAAGAGTCCCTCGTGACAGGTAGGCATGGCAACAAACATTGGGCTTGGCAGAGGGAGCAAACGCTGAGACTGCATCTTTAACCACAAGCTGGAAGAGTTGAAGAGTAAGTGGGATAAGGCTAAAACACTCAAAGCCCACATCCAAAATATCCCCCAAACAATGCCACCTACTGGAAACCAAGTATTTAAGTACCTGGGCCTCTGGCAGACAAAAGGATAATCAGGTCACAGATAAGTATCTCCTGCTCAATAAGAAATACATTATGGTCACTGGACAGATGTAAAAAGGCTTGGAAGCTTTTGGGTATAGGCCCATCCCTTATAATAAATGTTGGGCCCCATTTTCTGTTTCCTTGGCAACACCAGGAAAGGGGAGCATCTCTGTCATCCTGTCTGAAGATTTAAAGTACCATATGAAAAGGTGGGAGTATCTGGGCTTAGTTGAGGCCTGTAGTAATTTGAATGAGAATGGGCCCCATAGTTCCAAATCTGAAAGTTTGGTCTCCAGTCAGTGGAACTGTTTGGAAAAGATTCTCTCTCTCTCTCTCTCTCTCTCTCTCTCTCTCTCTCTCCCTCTCCCTCTCCCTCTCTCTCTCTCTCTGCTCTGCTCTGCTCTACCTGCTGCCTATGGATCAGGAGGTATCTCTTAGCTCTAGCTTCAACACCATGCTGCCATGCTCCCCACCATAATGACTATGGACTAACCATCTGGAACTGCAAACAAGTCCCTGCTTAAATGCTTTCTGGAGCCTTCATCGTGGTATTTTGTCACAGCAATAGACTGCTAACTAAGACAAGGCCTATTAAGGAAGTGCTACTTTGTCCTAGTCAAAATTAAAGGACTAAATTCTACCTGTGGCCCTAGGTGGAGACATGACATATTTTCTCTCTTTAAAATTCATGAACCATTTTTATAAGTATTTAATACATGCATATACTGTTATTTCCAGTATTTATCCCACTCCTGATCCAATTCTTCTTGTGCTGTCTGCACCACCGCCATAGCCCTCTCAAATTCATGTCTTCTACAACTGCACATGCAACCTACTGAGTCTCATTAGGGTTGCTCACATGTACAGTGCTCTAACATTGACCACTGAGGCTTTGGCGACCTACTTAGGGTCTCATCCCAGAAGAAAGCTGACTCTTTTACAGCATCAACTGATTTCCTGCAGCGCTTTATCTAGGGTGAAGAACTGGGAACCTTTACATTCAAGGTTTCATGTCTTTGCGGGGAGGGGGGTGTCTTTGTGGGTTCTGTGCAGGCAGCCATACTGTTGGGAGCTCACAGGAGCAGCATTTCATCATGTTTAGAAGTCACTATGTCGCAGCAGTGCCCGTGGGTCTCTGGCTCTTACAATCTTTCTTACTCCTCTTACATCGTGTTTGCTAAGTACTGGGTATAGGGGACTTGTTCTAGACGTCCCATTTGGGGACGAACACTCCACGGTCACTTATTGTCTGTGTTTTGAAAAGTTATGGATATCTGAAACAATCTCTACCTGCTGCAAAAATAAGTCATAGGTGATGAATGAGAGCTTCACTTTCCTACGGGCGTGGGGATCAGTATTTAGAAGGCAGTCAGAACTTAGATTAGTTCAGCAAAGTTGTAGTAGTATATTCTCCTCTGACATCTCCAGCTACAGATTCTCGGCTAGGTTTACAGTACCAGTTGTGAGTTCCCTCCTACTGAGTGAGCCTCAAATCCAATAAGACAACTGTCGGCCACCCCTAGGGTGTGAGTGCCACTATTTCATAACTGGACATATCTTGCTGGACAGGTTGTTTGTGTAGCTCGTAGGATTTACACATGGATTGTTGATAACTTTCTCTCTGGCAGACAGAATATGACTTTCTAATACTCTGAAAGGAATCAGGGAGGAAGCTTCCAGATCAGTACCAGCCTTATATCTCCAAATCCCATGACTAAAGTACGCATCTTCATCAACAAGGTCTAGACATCACCTTCTGGCAGGCAAGCAAGGACAATGGCAATGGTCTGTGTTGTTGTAGGGGTTCCTTAGACCCCCACAACAACGATTCAAAGGGAGGGACCTCTTGCATGTCATGGGCTTCTTGTTATTTTGTTAGTCTATGGCTCCTGAAAGAGCATTTTCCTCAAAGTGAACTCTCTCTCCCCCTCCCTCCCTCCCTCTCTCCCTTCCCCCCCCCTGTATCCTTAGTGTTATTTCCCCTCACCATACCCTTTCTGCTCCTTCCCTATTCTTCACTCAAGTTCTGTCTCCCACCATGTTCCATTCTACCTCTTCATTCTAAGTTGTTGAAAACATTACATACTATTTTGCTCTCCTTTAAGAGTTAGTCCAGTAGGATCTGTCAGTCACGTGGTCAGGAGACCAGCCCTCAGGAAGGCTCATTTATCTGACGCTACACTAAGGACAAGGGAGGAATAATTATCCCCTTAATGGGATAATGTACTTATACTTCCCAGTAACCCTCCATTCACCCAGTTGCTTGAAGATTAATGCTAAGCTTCACACTTTAATAAGTTTTATGAGCTGATAAAGTTTTAAGTTTTTGTAAGTTTAATCTAGTTTTTAAAAATGCCAAAGTTCCCTTTTCTTTTTTATCTTTCTTTCATCAGATAGTAGTAAGACACCTACCCGCTTTCCCCGACACTCTGGGCTTCATCTTTGTTGTTTGTTTTGATTTTTTTTGAAAACTTCTCTCTCAATTTCTACGGCTGCACGCTGACCTCCATATCTAACTCAGAAAGCATGACTTCCTCTCTCTTCTCCATCTTTTTTATTTTTTCCCAGCAGTTTCTGGGATTTTCAGTTATCCACTCTGTTGTTTTCTCTCAAACTCTCATAAAATAATCCTCAAGCTTCCTTCTGAGCTCGTTTTTAATATTTTTAAATCAAGGACAGTAAGAACTCACAAAAGGGAACCCAGGTTTCCCTGTACAGGATTACCTGGGTGGCCTATGGCTCAGTGGCGTTGCTCCAAACTACCCTTCCATCTACCCATGAGAATTAGAATTCTCTAGCCTTTGGCACTGTGATTATTTTTTCCCTCGGCTTTGTCTCACTACCAATAGCTCCCCCCATTTCAGTAACGAAACACCGGTGTGGAGTAGATTCCTTCTGGAAGGAGATATTATGAGCAGAGAAATGTACTCTGACTTGTGTAGTGTCTGCAGAAGGTTGGATGTGATTCAGTGGCCATGTTTTCGGAACGCTCCATCAATGACAGTTGGAAACATATGTTTTTTATAAATTTCTCATTCCCAAACAAAGACTGACAGTAAAGCCCAGGGCTTTGATATTTATATAAGTTGTTAAGTGGTTCACTGGGGAAAGTACATTTCAATTAGCATGTCACTGCTCATCATGCTGGCTTCAAGAGAGGCGTCCTGATTAAGCTGGTGGTTGAACAATACATCAAAAAGTTGGGGCTTACTAAAAAGCTGTTTCTTTCAAGGTCGCTCATGTCACCTGATGCCTGACTGAATTTCCTGAGCTTTTACTTAAAATCAAATGAGACATTCAAAATCCCACTTTAAACTGAATCAATTCAAAAAAAAAAATCTCATTCAATTTTGGTTCCATAAATATTAGCCAAACCACTAGTGAGGTAGAAGGCTATGAGGAAAGACTGGGCTAGTCTTAGCTTCTCTAGGGCTGTCTTCTGGAGTGGCCCATGATGTAACAAATGCTGGTTAGCATTGTGGGAGAGTGCATGTCCTTGCTGTGCACATGCATATCTAACTCAGATGTTGCCTTTCAGGTGTCTCCTCAGTAGCCTTATACTTTTTAGAGACAAGCTCTCTGGCTGAGCCTGAGCTCATCAGTTCATCTAGAATGGCCTGTCAGCAAGTCCAAAGGATCCTCCTGACCCTGCCTACCAAAGCTGGGATTACAAACGTTCAACCATGCCAGACTTTTTACATAGGTTTGGGGGCTCAAACACAGGTCCTTAAACAGAAGCACTGTGCCAGCGGAACCATTTCCCCAGCTCCCTGATATTTTAAAGCTATTTCTGATTGGGAGAGGGGGGTGAAGAAATTATGAGCTATGTTCAAAACAAAAGAAAATGAACTTCTCCTTTGCTGTGATAGTTACAACTCCACAAGCTTCAATTTCTTCCCTATTGCCCACATTTAGGATGGGGCTTCCGATTCCAAATAAGCTGATCACAGAAACACTTGTGTTCTGAGTGGCTCATCTTTTAGCTGATCCCAGATCTAGACAAGCTTATGTTCGTAAGCTTATAGTTCCTTACTCAACAGTCAATCTTGCTGTGAACTTTGTGTGTTCACACACACACACACACACACACACACACACACACACACACACACACACCATGTGTGTGCTTCCCTCTTTTATGTACTATGCTGCAGCTTTTAGGACGTTATACCTTAGGAAGTTTTCTCCAGGGCTCTGTTTCTGCTATGTCCCTGTATCTTGTTAGCTCACACAGCTGTCCGTAAGATTGACACTACAATTTTGTGCAATTCAATCCAGAGGAACATTCCAATCTTTCCCAGCCTAAAGAGTCCGGGAAAGACAAGAACACCAAATTTGTTCCCCTTATCTACCCAATTTAGTAGCTATTTGTCACCGTCAATTAGTCAAGGGTGAAATAATTACCCGTGGCTTGAGTGAGAGGGGTAAAGTCTGATTGGCAGCAAGTGAAAAGAACAATCAGATCGTATGAGGAGGAACATGAGATGAGTGGGTGGTGTGGTTGGTTGGAGGACACAGGGCAGGCCTTCACCCAAAATACCTCTGAGTCACGGCTGCACTTCTGCGCTCTGACTCATTCCTTCAGATGAGCCTGGCGTTCTTCCTGGAGCTATTTTTAAAAGCATCCCAGAGCCAAGATAGGGGAACAAAAATTCAGTTAATATGCATGCCTTCTTTTCTTTTAATTTTTATTCTTATTTTATCTATTATCATGCGTGTGTGAATGCAGGTGTTCTGTGAGTGCGGATTTGCATATGCTATGGAGTGTGTGGGGAAGGCATCAGTGGGTACTGCCCACATTTAGGATGGGGCTTCCAATTCCAAGTAAACTGATCAAGGAATCACGTGAGAGGTGTTCTAAGTGCCTCATCTCTTAGTTGATCCCATATCTAGGCAAGTTGATAAACAAAATTGGGTTTTATGCATGGTAAATATGTAAATATAAATATTCATTTATGTACATTCATATTACATATTAAACACTCAGTATCAAGGTGATATTTTTGGTAGCCAAGAAAACACCCCGAGAAATAGATGATTGGCTTGGTCCTGTCCCATTTCCCGTGCAGACCAGTGTTCTGTTCTGATGGGCTGGCTTCCAGGCTGGCTCCTGGTCCTTACCGTCTTTCCGGTTCTTCTGCAGACCACCTCTCAGCTTCGCAAAGACAATCTGCTTCCTCAGATTTCTGACTGGGAGCTTATTTCTCTCCGCCTTTTCTAGCATCTCATTGTATTTGAGCCCATTCTAACCAGACCTTCTATGTTGCTTGTTCTCATTACCTACCAAAGACTACATTTTTTTACCCTGTGGTCTCTATCTCACTTGGTTTGGTAGCAGCACCTACCCCCTAGATTCACATATCCTAGACAGAGGAGACCAAAAAAGGAAAGCTACATGACCGTAGAATACTATTACAGGATCAAGACGGGAGGTTTGGATTCAGTGTGGTGGCTCAGTGGTTGAGAGTGCCTTCTGTGGAATCATGAGGACTACAGTTTGAACTAGTACACTCACACTGCAAGTGGGATAGCCTGCAAACACTCTTTTCCTGTATCAGCATGCAGAGCCATGCATTCATATATTCATACAACATATGTAAAAAAAAAAAAAACTAAATCTTTTTCATAAAAGAAACAAACTTTTACCATGTTAAGAGAACTCCCCTGGTTTCATTGCTACTGCTACAGAAAAATATCCTGACAAAAAGTAACTTGTGGGATGGAAGAGCTTATTCAGTTCATAATTCCAAGTTGCAGTTTGTTAGAGAAAGGATGTCACAGTGACAGGAGCTGGAAGCAGCTGGTCACATCATAGCCACAGAGCAGAGAAATAAATGTGTGGATGCTTCTTTGCTTGACTGGTTTCTCCACTCTTATACAATCAAGGACCCCTTCCTAAGGAGTAGTGCTACCCACAATGGCCTGGGTCTCCATACATTAATTAACATAAATAAGAAGGTATTTCTCCAGATATGTCTACAGGCCAACCCAATGTAGACAATCCCTCAATGCGAGCCTTCCCAGGTGATTCTAGGCAGTGATGCATTGACAAATATACCATCACCAAGACTAGACAGATTTGAGAAATTGGTAGATAATATGGTGTGCACACCTTCACCTCCTGCCAAGAATCTGTGAATCAGCTTCTTTACATGGCAAAAGAAACTTCAGAGATGTATATGGGCTTTGAGTTAGATGATAAACCTTGCTAATATGATGCACATAAATCCTCAAAATCAGAAAATTTGGCCAGTTAAATCAGATTCTAAGTGGAAGAGCTCCACATGCCATTGGGATTCAGCACAACGTATATATTTCCTCCTTGAAGTAAACTGTAAAAATGGGGTTCCTGTCATCAGCTGTGGCTAAGGCAGAAGTTCCTCGGTGGACTTACATACTTGGGTGCAGTAGAATCACCTGACAGAGAACCAGAACCAGAAAAATATTTCTATGTCTTGCTGACCGTCAGGTCTATGAGAAAATAACTGGGGTGAGATCAGTCAAATAACAGCCATCACTCCAGATGGTGCCAGCTGTGCGGAGACACACTTTCCTACTCTGTCAGTCAGTATTCTAGGACTGTGACAAAATGCCTAAGGAAGGCCAACTTTAGGAGGAAGGGATGAAGTTTCAGTGCATGGTCATGGCCTCTCTGCTTTGGGGAGCATGTGGTGAGGTTGTTTACTTTATGCCAGAAGCAGAAAGACTGGAGATGTTAGCATCCCCAAATTCCATTCAATGGCATGCAGCTCAGTTGCACAGCTTTCTCCATTGACGACCTTCTTCCCAAAGTTTGCACCTCTTCCCAGGTGGGGAAAGAGCCTTGAATACATGGACTCCTTTTCAAATGCTGTTTATTCGGAGGCACATGTATAGTAGTCTAAGGAAAACATCGGATTCTCTTCTTACCATGCAGGTACCAGAGATAGAACTCCATTTGCCAGGCTTGGGGGCAAGCACTTTAATCTGCTGAGCCATGTCACCAGCCTAACTGGGGCTACTGAGGGAGCATTTAAAAACAATTGCAGTGTCCACTGTCTATGATGTCTCCAATCCAATCCTTACCATACTTTACATTTATAAAGTGTTCAAATGCCTCTGGTCCTCTGTGAAATTCTCCAAGCTATCTCTTGAGATCCAAGGCCATGAGCAGCAGAATTGAATGTTATCTTCCTAAAGAAAAGCAGAATGCCCAGAGTTCTTCACTTAATTTATAGCCAGCAACTTTTTATTTTCTGGAACATTTGCACAGAGAAAGATTTTGGTCTTTGTCTGTCCTAATTAGCATGCAGCATAAAGTCACCTAGGGGGAAAAAGTATCAATTGAATAATCAAGTTGGTCAGTGGGTATATTTATGAGACACTGTTTTGATTGCTAGTTGCTGTAGGAGAAAGGGCCCTGGCCACTGTGGGCAGCACCATTCCCCGGGCTGGTGTAGTAGAAGGTTTCTGACCCTGACTTTTGGGCCTAACCTCAAGGTTTAAGCCCACAGACCCACAGACCCACAGACCTGAAGAGACACACAGATGCATACGATAGTTTTAGGCTGATTGGCCTAAGGCCCAGGCATATAACTTGCTAACCCTTAATCTAACCCATGACTTTTAACCTGTTCAGCTACAGGGCTCAGTACCTTTTCTCACAGCAGCATGGTTGTCCTCTGCTTCTTTTGGCTTCTCTCTGGTATCCTGCTCTGTGCTTCCTGTTCTCAGAGTTTTCTTAGTCTGGTAGTCCCACCCACACTTCCTGTCTGCCTTTGGCCAATCAGTGCTTTTTATTAAACCAGTGGGTGGGACAATTATTTACAATGTAACAACATAATCTCCCATAGGCTGGTGCTCCTGGACTATACAAGAAAGTCAGCAGAGGATGAGCCTGGGAGCTAGAGAATGAGCCAGCAAACAACATCCTCCATTATTTCTCCTTCATGTTCCTGCTTCAGTGACGGACTGCAGTACAGAAATGTAAGCCAAATAAACCCCTTTTCTCCCCTAAGTTGCTTTTAGTCAGAGTGTTCTTTTGTTTAGTTGTTTGTGGTTTTGTTTTGTTTTAACAGCAACAGAAGAGAGCTAGAACACTGCCCTTATCACCCTCTGGGGTATGACTATCATAAAAAAAGCAATAATCCCTAGGCTTCCTTTACTGTCCCCAAACGATTCACCGCACTTCTATCATGTACCCCAGCTTATTTTTGAAAACATGAGAGGGATAGAGGCAGAAGCACCTGTAGTCTCTCCTTACCAGCGTGCTGCCTTTGGCTGGAGGAACAGCTATGGTAACCATGGAGACTGCTCTAGATGAGTCAGAAGGATGAGTTCTGGTCCAGGTCTGAGTCTCTCAAGACACTGATGCACCTGAGCACCTTCTTCTGGTTAGTATAATTATTGTGTAGGCTTGACTTTTGCATTCTTTTCTCTATTTCAGAGAAAGATCAGAAGGAAATATCAAAACCGGAGTGATGCTTTCCTTTGAGTGTGTCAATAGGAATGTCTTTTCTGTCTTTTTTGTTTATGTGCATTTTCCAATTGGTCTTAATACAAAGTGGGAAACAAATCATAAATTTTTTAAGGTAACAAATGGTAAAGTGCTTAAAGTCAAAGAGGCTTAAGGACCTGAGTTTGATGCCCAGAACCTGGGCGTGATATTACCTTTTTGTAACCTCAGCATTTCAGGATGTGCCTGGAAGAGAAGGTGGCAAAGCCTAGGTGGGCAAATTCCTGGCGCTCACTGACCAACCAGCCTTGGAAAATCAGAAAGTCCCAGGTTCCAATGAGAAAGAGAGTTCCCAAAAAAACGAAGGTAGATGGCTATTGAGAAACAACACTTAAGGCTGACCTGAGTGTGTGTGTGTGTGGGGGGGGGGTGTTTATGTACCATGTACATCAAATGAAAAGTACCTACCTGCCCATGTGGATGTCAGGAAACTCTGGGTTTCTAATCCCTGCAGTCAAATGTCTAGAAAGGTGTTCTTTCATACATAAATGCACAAACAAGTTAGGCCTGGGGCTGGTGGGATCACCTGTGAAGGCTTTTAAGACACAGAGGACTACAGTTCTTACCCAAAGCAATGCTAGTAAATAACAAAGTAAAGATACAAAGTCTCCATGCTAGTCTTCCCCTGGGCCATTCTGTTACATTTTCTACTTTGTGAATAAGTAAGATCCCCCAAAGTATATGATCACCCTAAAAACCTACACCAACTCTTATCAGAAATTTTTTGAAAGAATAAAGCACACATAATGAGCCAGTTTCCTTTCACTAAGCCACCTTCCCTGGGAGTTTCCCCCCTTCAGACATTCAGACTAACTTCTTGAGGCTGTGTGTTCTCCAAAAACATGAAATCGTGATCATCATGGCTGTGAACTGTGAAAGCTGGCAGGAGCTGCCACAGCAAACACATGCTCCCCAGGAATCCAGGCACTCCAGTCAAGGTTTAGAGAAAGCCATGAATGCCGGCCAGTGTTCTGACCGAAGCATGGGCTTTTGTGAAATCCATACTCCAGGGTTTTAAAGTCCTTCATGCATGAAATAAATGTGTCCCTTATTTTATCATTACTTCTTAAAACACACACATGGGGCCTTAAACACTTCCTCTGTTTTCTATAACAGCTATAAAAAGGGACATTGGGGCAGTTTGATGTAGTGAAATTTTCTCACCATGCTTTCTGCCCCGACCCTTCTTCCCCATCACAGCAGGACATTATGGATGACTAAGAGATGAAAATAAACCTCTTTCTTCCTGTGGCTGCCATCTCTACACGGGCCTACTCACCAAATTAAAAATTGAATGAGGTTTGGGGGTTGAAGACTAACTCCTGTCCAGTTGGTGGTCTCTCTCTCTCTCTCCCTCTCTCCCTCTCCCCCCCCCCCCCCCTCTCTCTCTGTCACAGTACACAATTCAAGGTCAGACGCAAACTCTCCAGAATTGATTTTCTCCTACTGTGTGTGAGATCTGAGTAACTCCAGTCATCAGGCCTCTATTCAACAGGCCCTTCTGGTTGAGTCATCTCTAGGCCTTAGTCTAAGGGTCTTGTTTCTGACCCACAGAGATCTATTCTTGCCCCTGATGGGATGTCATAACTATCTACCTTCATCTTTTGGTATTGGGATACCCATACTAGCTTCTCTCAGCCTTCACTTGTGAAATTAATGTTTTTGTTCTCCAAGATCACCCCCCCTTCCACCTCTGAGAGGTCTCTGATTACCTTGACCTCTGGGACAAAGGCCACGGTGCATTAGTACTCTGTTCCTAGGATGGACACCTTGCCCAGCTCACAACCCGGAATTGATCATTGACAGTGACATTTCATAGATACGTTATGTGTTTGATTTTGAATTCTTTTTTAATTGGCGTCTTTTAAAAAAACTGCTGTCAATTTTCTCTAGACCTCACATCTTGCTACATGACCATGTCAGAGCGGCAAGCAGTTGAGAAGACCATGGCACTTGGGCTTCACTGAGTTTGCAGCTAACCATAGGGTATCTTTCTTTAACCCAGGACTTCTTTTACTACTCACAATCTGTTTTCTCTTTTCACTCTAGAAATTTTCATGCAATTCTGGATCAATAGGTGGGTGTAAAAAATGCAAGTTAAATATTCTCTGACAACGAATAAGAGGTTTGATTTTTAATTCTTTGGTATACATGGAATTATACTGTTTACCAAACTTGAAAGCAAATCCACATGCCTAATGAGATGGATGTGCTTATTTTTACACATAAATCATGGTTGAGTATTTGATACTGTAGCATACAGCACACTCTAATTTATCAGAATCGATCTATATTTTAATTTGTGAATCATCAATGCTAAGAATGCTGCTTTGCATAAATACATAGTACAAAATGGCAAAAATATGTCTGAGGTCATTTTAGAAATTGTTGGAAATTGCCTTAATCCCAAATCCAAACTCATAAATCCAAATCAGCAACATTCTACCATAGTGCAGGCCAATGACACATGAGTTTGATCATTATATGATATGAGGTAATAGTAGAAAAATATGGAAGATCTTTTACCATTAAAATACTGTGGTTCAACCTTCCAACTACTGGGGCCCAGAACCAGGGTTATGAGTTGGCCTACCCCAGTATCCTTCCCATCTGTGGTCTGCTAGAGCATCTGAAGGTCCCGTCCTACAGACCCAAAGCTGTAGGATCTCTACAGCACAGGGCAATAGCAGGATAACCAATAGCAGTTCCAGTGAGGGCCCAGCTTCAATAGTGTAGCAGATACCAGAGGCCTCAAACCAGACCAATGATTCTGCAACAAACAATTGCAAGTAAAGATATATGAACAAAAGGGTTTGCTGTATGGCCCACGATGTCACTCTACCGCTTCCATGACGAGATTCCCCTTCTTTTTGTCTTTTTTCTCATAAACTTTATCTGGGGTGGGACTGCAAGAGCAGAGGGTGGATACTCAGGGACAAGACATGAATGGGATCTAAATGCATGATGTATACAAAAAATAAATTAAAAAGTTAAAACATAATACTGTGGTTCAGGGCTGGAAAGATGTCCAGTGTTTCAAAGCACCTACTGCTCTTGCAGAGGACCCAGATTCAGATCAGAGCACCCGGAGCTCATGAGTGTCTGCCTGCCTCTAACTCCCAGGAATCTGATGCCCTCTGGTGGCTCCACAGGCACTTACACCTTTGTGCACTTACCCATACAGGCACACATACATAATTAAAAATAAAATAAAAAATAGTCAAAGCATTGAGGTACTACAAGAAATGCAGCAAAAAAAAAAAAAAAAAAAAACACACTGTAATTCATGACGTACGATGGTCTTAAACCACGGCGGGGTGTTTTCAGACAGGCTTCATTGGCACTGCATGGCATGAAAGCAGTGTGCACGGCAGCGTGGGTGTGTTTTATGTCCAGAACCAAGGTTTCCATGAAGTCACATGGCACAACACAGGGGAGCACTTCAGAGATACCTCAGATTCAGTTTGTGTTTGATTTTAGGTCGGTTCTTCATTGCTGTGTGTCCAGAAACATTTTTTATTGATACTGATCTTTCTCACAGCCCCTCCCTACATTCACTTCTGAGACCCTCTGTGGGGCCATGACCCACAGTTTGAGAAGGGTGCAATAGTAGATGCTTGAGGCTCACAGTCCACCTCATGGGTACCCTTATTCTCCTTTACTAACAGTCCCTTCAGGAGCTAAAATCTGCCCTACTCGAGGCTGAGAGAGAATAAAACCAGGAAGATTGGCAGAAGCTAGCATTGCCTTCTGCTGCCCCTTCTGTCCCAGCGCGTGGCTGAGTCCTCACACTCCCTGAGAATTGCCTCCGGCAATGAAAATGCATTTGTAGGAGACCCACCAATTCTATATATACAAAAGATCACAATGAGTCATAAATAAAAGAACAAGGGTCCCACAGGTTAAATTAATCTTCTTCCCTCCCTCCCTCCCTCCCTCCCTCCCTCCCTTCCTCCCTCCCTTTCTCTCTCTTCTTTCTTTCTAGGTAGGCACACACCCCAGCCCTTATCAGAGGTAGGAGGACAGCTTGCAGAAGACCCTTTCTCAATGTGGGTCTTAGGAACCAAGCTCAAGTGATCAGGCTTGGTAGCACACTGTCTTTACTCTCCAAGCCACCTCACCAGCCCATATTTTTATGGAGTAAGTTACTTGTATTTGTCTTAGAGAAATGTGAACATGAGGATTTTCTGATTGCCAGTGCTGGGGAGATGCTGGCTCAGTCACTGACAGCACTTGCTGCACAATTGTGAGGAGCCGAGTGGCCCGGGGCACCCATGTAAAAAGCTATATGAGATCCTATGTACTAGGGACCTCACACTTGGGACTGTAGAGACAGAAAGATCACTGGGGCTCATCGATCAGTCAACATAACTGAAAAACGGCAAATTCCTGAGTCAGGAAAAGACTTTGTCTTTTTAGAGGACACGGACTTCTGTCCTTTACACATATCTTCATAGGAATGTTGACATGTAAATAACACATGAGTGCGCCAGCATGTGTGCGCGCACACACACACATAATTTGAAACAGAATCAAATGAACAAAACATTATAGGCTATGAAATGTACTTATTTTTCTTTTTCTGAAGTTCTTTTCTCCCACTGTGGCTACTGGCATAGGGAAACCACAGTGACTCACTGAATAGGATTTGTGTTGGTTGGTGTCTGCTGCGGGGATTCAAACCATGGCTTTCTGCATGGCAAGAAAGGACCCTACTACTAAAGTCTACCCACTCACAGCAAAATAGATCTTCTAAAAAAAAAAAAAAAAGTGTGTGTGTGTGTGTGTGTGTGTGTGTGTGTGTGTGTACACCTCTATCTATTGCAAAAACACTCTTCTTGGATAAAAGCTGAGATCTACCTGAATTTATGGTTGTAAAAATAAGGATTTAAAAGGTAGTTTGATGAGATGTCTATTTGGCAAAATAATAGTAGGTTCTTCCCATGACTACCCCTGGGCTAATTGGACTCAGTAGGTTTAAAAAAAAGAATGTGAAGTGGGGAGATTGTTGTGGAGGGTATCTAGGAATAGTTGGAAGAAGGTGGGGAGCATGATCAAAATACTTTGTTCATATGTATGAAGTTATCAAAGAATAAATAAACATATTTTAAATGTTCTTTGATAGGGTCTCACTATATAACATTTGTTGATGTCAAGCTCATGGCAACACCCCTGTCTCAGCCTCCTAAATTCTTAGATTACAGGCATATGCCCCCATAGCCAGCTACATATGTCTTTGTTTTGGTTTCATTTTTCCAGTGCTGGGATGAAACTCAAGCCTAAGGGTGCCAGCTGTAGTGTTCATCTTGCTTGTTATCTTGATGAGCTCTGGAGCTAACTAAGAGACACAGCTCTGGGTGGGTCTCTGTGGGCATTTCCAGGTGGGATTAACCGAGTGGGGACGAGCTGGCCCTACAGAGAGCAGCAGCCCGGATATCCACCAATAGGTCCAAGCAGAGAACATCTGGCTTGCTGGCTTCTTACTGATGAGGGCAGCTACTTAGTTGTTACTGCTGCCATCAGAA
Organism: Phyllotis vaccarum; assembly: GCA_033318265.1. Classification (NCBI taxonomy): domain Eukaryota; kingdom Metazoa; phylum Chordata; class Mammalia; order Rodentia; family Cricetidae; genus Phyllotis; species Phyllotis vaccarum. Next base: position 32,488,952 of record JARWLC010000016.1, on the reverse strand, counting down.
CCCAACTTCTCCAGCCTTCCTACAAAGAACCAAAGACCAGCAGACACCCTGGAATCTTCCAGACCTTCAAGACCGTAATGAGACTGCTGAAAGATTCTATCTCATAGACTGAGCAGTCAGTGGGTTTTAGCCTCTCCAGCATGGAGGCAGACACTTAGGGGCTGTGCAGTCCACATTATGTAAGTTAATTTAATAAATTCCCTTTGTGTTGTTTAATTGTTCTATCCGTTCTGTTGTTCTAAAGAACCTCAAGTAATACACTAGGCAAGTGTTCTACTCCCAAGCTGCATCTTAGTGTGGGGTGGCCTGCTTTGTTAAAGATACCTTTTATAAAGATAAAAACAGGTACAGCAGTGGTATTATTTACAGGCATAGGTACTGGACATGTAGAGTAGTCTCCTGACTTGGATATCACAAAAAATGTTCCAGAGATAGTGAGGGCAAAAACAGAAAATCCAGTTTGAAGGCAGCCCACCCTGAGGTAGTCCTTTAGTCCAGATGAGCTACCATACAAAGTAGGGGTAAAATGAAAATGCCATGAGCTGACCATGAAGCTTTGGAGAATACTAATTCTTGTATAAGGTTTTTAACCATGTCAAGTTTTGGTTGGTATGGAAATCACATCCCTAGCCTTGATGTCATTAATGCGGGTTCTTCAACGCATGCATGATGTAGACAAGACCCAAGCAAGGCAACTCCGTACTACTAACTCTGGACTGAAAGCTTGTGTAAAAGCTACTCATAGGCTCAAAGATAGTTAGTTATTTATTTAAATATTTAAAAATATGTGCGTATCTGTGCTTTGCGTGTCCATATTTATGTGTGTGTGTGTGTGTGTGTGTGTGTGTGTGTGTGTGTGAGTGTGTGTGTTTGAATGTGAGTACAGGTGCCCTTTCAGGCCAGGAGAGGAGTGATAGGCAACTGTGATCAACCTAAGATGGGTGCTTAGAAGCAAACTTTGGCCCCTGCAAGAGCAGCAACCCATACTAACTGTTAGTCTGTCTGGGCTTAACTCAGAGGTATTTAATTTGCCTTATTACATAAAGAGGCACGTGTGTCAAGGCTGACTGCTCATTTTTATTTGGCATAAGGCAGAACTCCTTTGAAGGGAACTCTCTTTCTTAGTTTTGACTCCTAAGTAACTTTATCCCTTGGTTCTCTGGAGAATGCCATAGGTAAATTGACAAAGCACATAAACCCCAACTGCCTGAGTCAAGGCTTGGTTTCTGTTCTTTCTTCAATTATAAGTAGTGATCTCAGGGGAGACTGGGGCTCAGAAGACAGATAGAATTTATCTAAATACTGTCAGAATGTAATTTAAAATGAGTCCAAGAGGAAAAGAGCCTTCCCAAATATTCCCAGAATGGGGCAAGGAGAGTGGGGGCGGAGGCTCAGCAGGGCCAGCCTGGAAGGGTATTTCTGCTGACCACTTTTGGGGAAGATTTTTAAAAAGCAGCTTGTACAGGTTGGGAATACGGAGCAGTCAGTAATGGACTTGCCTTGCAAGCATGAGGATCTGAATTCCATCCCCAGAACCCACATATCAAGAAGAAAAAAAAAAAAAAAAAAAGGGGGGAAAAAAAAAAAAAAAAGCTGGGCATGATCCTCACATTTGAGATCTCAGTGCTGGGAGGCAGAGGCCTCAGCTCATCAATCAGTCAACCTAGCTGAATTGGCAACCTTACTGAAAAAAAATAAAAATAATTAAAGGAAGGCAACACTTGAGTGACATGTGACATATTGGCATACAAGGCTGTCTTTAAGTTCTGCACACACACATGCATAGATATCCACACAAATAAATACATGCTGCCCACACAAGTATACACACACACACACACACACACACACACACACACACACACACACACACACACACACACACACAGAGTGACTAATGCAAGTGAGGTTTTTTTTTCTACAAAAGTTCTATCTGATGTATATTTAGGCCAAACAGTAGAGTTTGCAGTTTAGAGTACCTGCACCGAGGAATGGTTGTGATGCCATTCTTTACAACACAGGCCTGGTAAATGTCCCACAAAACATTTCTCAGCTGCACTGAGATCTCCCTGGGACTTGCACTTGAATTTCTCGCATCCAGCTTTCTCTATGCTCCAGGTAATTTACCTCCTCGTAACGTGGAACATTTCAGACCTATAGAGAGACTTTTCTCGTTGCTGGGACCAAACTTGACAAGAGGTAATTTAAAGGAAGGAGTGCTTTTTTTGGTTGGTGGTTGAGAGTACAGTCCAGCATGATGGGATAGAAATGAGGGCAAGCACTTGAGGCAGCTGGTTACATTGTGTCCGTGGTCAGGAAGCAGGGAGAAACAACTTTGGTGCTCAGCTCCCTTTCTCATAGTCTCATGGTGCTGCCCCCAAAGAACTGGGTCTTTCTGAATCAGTTGACTCAGTCAAGACAATCTCTCACAGACATTCCCATGGGACAACCTGATCTAGGCAAGTCTTCACTGAAAATCTCTTCCCAGGTGAGTCTAGGTTGCTTCAAATTGGTAATTTAAATGAACAATCACCCAGTCTATCATGATAGAAAAAGCATGGTGGCTTGAGTGTTAGGCAGCTCACCCTTATGACATTTATGGTATATGGTATGCCAACATTTTTACAAAAAAAATAATAATAATAACAGTGAACATGCCAAAGAAACTAAAATGTGACAATGATTTCCTTTTAAGACTTACTTATAAAAATAAATTTTTATATGTATGAGTTTTTACCTCTGTGCATGCATGGTGACCAAGGAGTGGGGAGAGAGGGCATTAGACCCTCTAGAAATGGAGTTACAGGAAGTTGTTTGTAGCTATGAAGGTGTTGGGAACCAAACCCAGGTCCTCTGCAAGAGCAGCAAATGCTCTTGCCTACTGAGGCACCTCCCCAAACCCAGAGACAGTGTTTTTAAAATTCAATTTATTATTTAGCATTTTTTACACACACATATGAATATATGTGTGTATATGTGTATATATATCGTTCTGATCACTCCCATTCCCCTGTTTTGTCTTCCTCCCGTATCTACTCCACCTTCTCTAACAAGTTCCTTTCTCACGTTCATATCTTTTTGTTCATTTCGTGATCCACCTTGCTCAACTAGGGCTACCCAGTTGACCATAAATGCGGAAACTAGCCTTTGGAAGCTAGTGGGTTAGCTAGCATGCACACAGCAGAAGAAAATGACTTACCCTCCCTTGTATCCATCAAAAGCCAATATTTCTCCCAGGGAAATGTAGATCCTTGTGAGCCCCTCCCCATCTATAACTGACAGGCTTACTCTTGAGCAGAACCATTGCAGGCAGCTACAGCCACTTCAAGATTATGTTCACAACAGCAGTGACTCTAGAAGGGAATGTTTTTCCACTCTCTCTTCTGTGGTATTGTCTGAGCCTTAGAGTGGGTGGAATCGATGTCATCTTCAAAGCTGAGTAATCAACAGTGATTCTCAGAATCTCGAGGAGCCATGATCTCTGTGCATTGCCATTCACTGCAAAGAGAAGCTTCTCTGTCTAAAGCCAAGAGCAACACTAAGACAGGATGTTATCTTCAGTCAAACTGACCTTCACATAAATACCACGTGAATGGTTATTATCTGTAGTAACTCAGAAAACATCGTTTCCAGGTTACACATAACAGGAAAAACTACAAGTATGTGGATGAAATGCCGATGGTGTTTTCAGCTACATAACTGAGGCTAAGTAATGAGGATGGAATTAATATGACCCGCATGCTTGACAATGATCTGCTTTAGAAGTAGAGATGCAGTACAGGCCTCAAAAATGGTCCAGGTAAGAGAAAATATACAGAAAGCAAATGAGCTTGTTAATTGTCTTATCAGTATCAACTGGAGGAGAATATTTGCTGAAGTGGGAAGGAGAGGGAACTGCCTTGTTTCAATACTTTTTGCAGGCAGAAGCAGACAGATAGCATCTAATAAAAAGGAAATTAAAAGTATTGTCTGAAGATTTGTGGGAGGGGGAAGAGTGATGAGTGTAACCAAAGGGGGGGGGCATTTGAACCTGTTCAAATAGCAAGAGGAATATCAAAAGATAGAAAGTAAGCCCCTCCCCACTCACATGTTGTAAAACATGTGAACACATATGCTTATAAAACACCTATATGCACACATACATATGTAAGTATAACCCAAAATGTGGCACACTGAGAAAAGAATGTCCATTCTCTTCAGGAATTGTAAACTGTCTATCAATTAAAGGAGAAAGATTTTCAAATTCATCCACAGCAAAATCCAACTCAGTTCTGTATAAAAATCGCCTAATATTAAGATACTTTAAATGTTTAAAATTAAAATAGTAGGCGAAGACATGCCAGTAAACTAAAAATAAAAATAATGCAGATATGGAGACCTTGATATTTCATAATGAAGAGCATAAGCCAACAGGCATATTTTCAAAAGGTTATTCTCATAAAACATAGAAAGGGTATTATTCACAGTACAAGATGTGATTATTGTAGAACTTATGCATTTAATCAAATATCAAAAACTTGTATAAAACCCAACTATAGGAAAAGCAAGAGAGAGGAACAGAAGTCCACTAATAATAGACTCCCTGACATGTTTTTCTTGTCCGAGGATGACGAAATTTAGTATCATTAGAAATAACATGATAAACAATGTAGATTTTATGTAAGATACCAAATTCTGAATTCCAACAGCTAAGAATGAATCTTACTAAAAGCATGTATAAAGGTGGGTATTTCCTGACTCACATATCTGAGAAATGTAGGGTTAATCACCTTGCGCACACTAATTGAAGTATCCAGCAATATCAAGAGTCCATTACTGGTACCATTTGTCCCAGAGTAGTCTAATTTTTGTTTTGCTTTAGGGGCAGGCTTTTCCATGAGATGCCATCACCAACAAGAGCTCTATGCTGATGTAGCAGACTCTTGTCTTCTGATATCCTTATGAAGCCATAGACTTCTCAAAGATTATTTTCTCATGAACCCACCACAGTACTATCATGATAGCTGAGGTGCTAAGATGTTCAACTGTTATCATATACCAATCTCAAAGGAGAGGAGGTAATTCCCGGTTCACATAACAGAAACTAGAAGAGACTTGTTTGTTTTTGATATAGGGTTTTGCTGTGTAACAGCTCTGGGTATCACGGAACTTTCTTTGTAGAACAGGCTGGCCTTGAACTAATCCTGAATGCTGAGACTAAATACATGCACCATCATGCCTGTCTCGTTAGAAGTTGACTTGATAACTTGTAGAGGAAGTAAATAGGACGCAGGATTAGAACAGGTCAAGGAGTGAATACTGGTATTTTAGAAAGCCAAGGAGAGCTTCAGTCTGAAAGGCTGGTAATTTTACTAACTGTGAGTTCTCTAAATGGAGTAAGAAATGGTGATTACAGGTTGAATGAAGACCAACAGCTATCCAGCTATTAAATTATGAAAAAGAAAGTTGCATTTGGAGACCTCTAGGTGGCTCCACACAGTTGGGAGGAGAAGCTGGGGAATAGCGGGATTTTCAGATGGTTGGGACCATGAAGATCATTGTCTGTCATCATTTCCTCCTCACCTTCAGCCCCATCCACTCTTCTGTTCCCAGGGAACTCCAGAGTAAAACCTTTAGTCAATGGGCTTTTCAGGAAAGTTTGCTGAATATGGGTGCGATGGCTATTCTTGGTTTGTCAACTTGACTGCATCTGAAATTGACTAAAATCCAAGCTTCTGGGTACACCTGTTACAATGTGGTTTCTTGGTCACGGGCCACCAGAGGCCCAGTCACACAGACCTGCAGCCCCAGACCCCTTAGCCACCCACTGCTCCTTCTCAGGCCCCAGAAATGACTCCGACACTTATATTATTTACTTCATGCTGTTTGGCCTATGGCTCAGGCACATTGCTAGCTTGCTCTTACATCTTAAATCAACCCATTTCTATTAATCTTTCCTGCCACATGGCCCATGGCTCACCTGTGTTCCTTACATGTTGCTCCTTTGGGCTTCTGCCTCCTTCTGTCTCTGACTCCACCCTGCTCCTCCTACCTATTCTGATTCCTCCTCCTACTTTTTCTATGGTGCCTGTCATAGGCCAAAACAGCTCCTTTACTTAAAGATTGCTATTCACAGCATACAGAAAGGCATTCCCACATCATACACCTATGAGGGATTTGTCTTGATTGAATCATTTGAGGTGAGAAGATGCATCCTAAATCTAAAGCAGGCCTTCTTGTGACAGCCTATAAATGGACATGAACAATAGAAGTACTTGCTCTTTGCCTGCTTGCCCTCAAACTCATTGGCAAGTGCATCCTTCACTGACCTTAGATCCTATTTCTTCAGGACTTTGGCACATACTGAAGACCATTTGAGAAATCCAGCCCCATGGACTGAACAACTGATGGATTCTTGGATTTTCTGTCAGGAGACAGTCATTGTTGAAATGATCCAAGCACAGCCCTTAAGCCACTCTAATAAGAAGCACATCAGTTCTTTTCTAAAGAACCCAGACACAAGAAGTTACCCCTAAACAAACAAACAAACAAACAAACAAACAAGTAAACAAACAGGAGAATGGGGACTGGAGAGATGGCTTTGCAGCCGAGAAAGCATACGGCTCTTATGGAAGACTCATGCTTGGTTCCCAGCAGCCCCATCAGGAGTTACACAAATTCCCTGTAACTCCAATTCCTGGGGATCCGATGCCCTTTTCTGGCCTTCATGAGCACCTGTATTCACATGCATTTTCCTACACACAGTTACATATGTACAAATAACTAAAAATTAAAAAGCACAATGCTGAAGATGGAAGGCTGATATCTTCTTCCTTAGCCTAATCTTTATAGCATCAGGTTGCACCATTCCCTCTCTGGTCAAGGCTCCCTATAGAGTTTCTCCTTCAGTCAGCTCCCTCTTCCTCTCCCTTGCTGGTGTCTACCTCATTCCTTCTGCTTTCTTGGCGCTTCAAGTAGCTGTGAAACTCCTTTTCTCTTAACCACAAACTCCCAAGAAATTAAAAATAAAATTATACATTTACAGCATACAATGGCACAAGCCAGAAGACTCAGGCCTGTACCTCAAAGGTGGTTACTCTGTCTCACTAACCCATAGCCAGCAAGAGAAAAGGGGGTACAGAGCACTGCAAAGGCATCCTGTCTCCACCTCACTCTTCCCAGTTCTGCATCAGCTGAGCTATGACTTCATCTTTTATGGGTCTATATTTTGGTGGCTTAGAACTACAAACATAACCTGGCTGAAGCCAGATGAGCAGGTCCTTCTGTGTTCAAACACACTCCATTGATTGATGATGCAGTCAGAAGCCCACCTATTGCCTAGGAGAGGGAACGTAGATACCCACCCTAGGTCTTGAAGGAAGAATGGGGACTTCACCTAGAAAAGATGGATGGAGGTAATTAGGTTTAGCCCTCTTATGTATCCCCACCACGTATTAGTCTTAAGAGTTTTAAACATGTGAGTGGTGGGTTAGAATTCCAAGACTAACATGGTAGAAATTGCAGAGGCAGGTCCTTCTGTATCCAGAGCACATTCATGTGTTAATGAAACGGTCATACATCCACTCAGACTCAAGGAACAAGGACACAGGCCTCCAGCCTTGAAGAAAGGAGCGTCAATAAATTGAAACCATCTCAAATTATTTCATTTTCTTTAGACACACATGTTGTATTTATATTCAATAAAATAACCGTTGAACATCTGTGCCATATTTTTCCTTTACTCTTCAAACCGTTAGAGGGCCTAACTCCCTTTCTCAGGATCTGGGATACAACTTATTTGCCCAATAGATGTGGTATGTTTGGACACAGAAGGACCTGCTCACCTAACTTCTTCCACATCGCCTTTCACGTCTGAGTTACCATATAACTACACAGGATTAATCACACAGAAGTGCATTGGTCACTATCAGTAGATAAGCCTACAAGTCTGGCAAAATGCTACTGCATAATATTAAGCAGTTTTCTTAGTGCCCACAGCAGAATCCTCATTTATCCTCTGAAGGCAAAGAACCACTGCAAATATCCAAGAACTGAACATGGCATAGATTGTTTCTCAAAGTGTTTGACACTGGAATGCCCTCCAACCAGTATTCTTTAAAATACTGATTTAAACAATGTCTGAAACCAAGGGAGAGGATTCTGTCTTCTAGATCCTAGAACTATATGGAGAACAAAACAAATAACACAGCAGAGAGAGAGGGGGGAGAGAGATTTTCTTCAATGGCCTAGCCACAGATGAGTTGTCCATGCTATTGTAAGCCATTAATCTCATTGGATCACAAAAAGGCATGTAAATGGGAGAACTCATTGGAAATAGGGAGGGGTCAGCATGAGGAGGACAGGAAGGAGTAAAGGAGATAAATATGATCAAAATAATTGTATACATGCACAGAAATACCATAATGAAATATTATTATTGTATTAAATGTGCCAATAAAAAAAAATCTTTAAAAAAACAGCATAGCCAGCACAGTTTGCCAAGCTGACTTCAGTAACTGGAAAAGGGCCCACAGACTGTGTGGACAGAAGCATAATCATAGGTTAGAGACCCGTGCATATAAATGTCCCTGAGTTAATATGGAGGCAAACACAGGTCTCTACTTCAAGAAACATTAATTATAAACTATCCAGAATCTTTTATAGGCTTTTCTTTTTTTCTGAACATCTTAATTAAAAGTCAAAATGACTGACAGTATTGGCTTTCTTGACAACAAAAGGGGCATCTACAGACGTCTGGTGAATGTGTGATGGCTTGTGATTCTTACAGAGGGCAAGGCACCCCCATAAAAACAGTCAGATATTAACTATTTATTCCAGGGCTGAAGAGTGAGCCAAGGTAAGGACTTTCTTTCTCTTGAGGAACTGGGTTTGAATTTACAGGATCTCTTCACTAAATGACAAGAAATCAGAGACAGGAAATTTTAGTTTTGGACAGGAAATTTTAGCTTTGGTCAGAAGCTATGCTGTCTCTTGATGAATGCCATTTGATAAACCTTAGTTATCATGAGGAGGCTGTCTATGAAGCTGATTTAAGATCTACATACATTCATCTGGGAAGATGCATGGTTGTGTGTTAATCTTAGCTTATGAAGGTGTTTTCATAAGCAGGATGACATATGCCTTTCATCATTCACAACTCACATCTGTGTAGATTGGCAACAGTATCCCCCACCAAAGAACCTTAACATCCATACAGGAGGAGTCTGGTCTTGATTTCAGAACGAGGTGAGCCGGCAGAAAGATGCTCCAGTTTTGCATCAATCTCTGGAGTCTATCCCATCCTGGTGGGGATGGATACAAAAGATGAAAAAAGATAGGACACTTGATGAGAAGGTGTGTTGACAGACGTCATGAAATTCTCTGCTCTTGAACACTGAACAGTCTCTCCAACTCCGGGTTATTGTGAATTATTTTTGTTGCTCTTTTTACTTTTATTTTTTATTTCCAAGATGAATTTGTGTACAGTCCAGGCTGGCCTTCATTCTAATGAGTAATTAGAAGACAGGTGTTCATACATGTCCAGGTCATGTAGTGCTAGATCAAACCCAAGGAAAAGCAACCTTCATAGCTGGGTAAAGAGAAGTTATGTGAGGTTCCCGGGTATGCTAAGGAAGACACAGGGCCAGCAAGGCTGGGATTCAGACCTTGTTCTCATTGGCCACTGATGTTGTGTGTGACCTTAAACAGGCCATTTTGACATCTTCTCATCTTGCCTGAAATGGTACCAGTTGCTGCACAGTTCCCCTCCTGCCCATTTGGTGTGGAAATCTCATGAGCTCATGTTGAGAAAAAGGGTGTGCTGCTCTTGCACACCCTTGCAGAGTCTGTAGACTATTATCTAAATATTTATGGCTCTAGGTGAGTGGGGTTCATTACTGCTGTGATTAGTGGTAATTACAGTACTAAACCACACCATGGAAAGGAATCTTCTCCCACTGGCTTCCTCAGCAGTATCTGTTGTGTAATATTTTAGAAAATATCGCTAAAACTATAGTGTAATGTCCTATCATCATACACAATTTGTTCTAATTTCTAAGAGAAAACTTGGAAAGATGGCACTTTGAACATTGGGTGAAGAGTTTCTCCTGCTTGTAAAGCATTTTGTTTCATGATAAAGACCTTTCCAAAATGAGGTTCTCATTAGGAAAAATGGCATCAATCTTGGCATAGCCTCAGTGGCAGTTCAAATGGGAAATGAAGAGAAGGTATAGCGTAGGTTTCTAAGTGGAGGAGCCTGAGAAGTGCTGCATATGGAAGAGAGCTCCCCCCCCCCCCCCCATACAAGGTGTAGATTTTTTTGCCAAAGGTCTAGAGTGACCACATGCCCTGAGATCTATATAAAATTCTAGATCCAGAAGATAGCGGGGGAAGGAGCTTGGTCCATGAAATTCTTGTTGCACAAAGATGAGAATTCAGTTTCAATCTCTACATAAAACCAAGAAGGACTTCATACATTCCTAATCTCCAGGGCTGGGCAGAGAGAAAAAGTGGAATACTTACTGCTCATTAGCTGTCCATCTGACTGGAATCAAGAAGCCCCAAATGTTCTGGAGAGACCCTGTCTCGAATAATACTTGACTTTTGGCCTACATGCATATAGCGCGCGCGCGCGCGCGCACACACACACACACACACACACACACACACACACACACACACACACACACTCATGACCTAATAGACAAAATCTTCCCAGAAGATAGTATATGCCCTATATTCTCTCTGTTCAATTCTTCTGTCTGTACATACACCTTGTAGACCTTCAAGTTCTTCAATGGGTCTTCATCTCCATTAACAGATAGGATCTATTCACAAATTATTGAACCCAATTCATGCCCCCATCAGTCATTCCTCCATCTCCTCTCTTTCCTAAATTCCCTTCTCCCTATCAGTTAAAAGCATACAATATAAACAAATGTATAATACAAATAAAACCAGATATGATACTAAAAGAGTCAAGTACCATTCTCACTTGAAAGGATAGCAGACAACCGTGTGAAGACCAATGTCCTGACACAGTACTGCTGAGTGCCTTGCTGACAGTCACAGCCTCAAATGCAGAATATAAGTCAAACAGGATGCTCCGAGGCAGCCAGAGCAGTTGGGGTCTTCAACAGCATGGTAATTAGAGCATAAAACCAGGGAAGGGGAAACACATGCTTTAGATTAGTCTTGCTGGTGTTGTGTCTCAGGATTCCCACTTGATCACTTGCTATGTGACCTGAGGTCTCAGTGACCTTAACAGCAACCATAACATATCATGGCACTGATGTAAAGGGCCTCACATATCAGCAACATGAAGATAACACCCAGCTAGGGACACCCACCCAGAGAGCACACCCTTCATTTGTACAGATCTGAAAGTTGCATGACTATGGGCTGACTCCTGGCAGCCTGCATAGTCTCGCCCCAGTCACATGAGTCACATAACCACACAGTTTCAATATCGTACTGATTGGATACCAGGGCCTCCTATCTTGGACATTGCCGCTAGGGACTCTAGGCGTCACAGTAGACCAATAGTGAACCCTATCTGCCTTGATGACTACAAAGTCATAGCTGGGGGAAAATGTTTTTTGTTTCTCAGAACTTCAACAATACAGTGGCTAGAGTATTAGTCTCTGAGTGCCCAGGAACCTCATAAATTTTTTAATGAGCATGTTCATGCTTCCCACCAAGCTTTCCTTAGGCAGTTCTGAGTGAATCATCCCTGAAGTCTCACATTTAATTCAAAATAAAAGACCTAGCAAGATTTTTGAAAGCTTTAACACCAACACTGGCCAATGTGGTGAGAAGTGCGTATACCACTATGCTATTGCTCCAAGTTTGATACTCTTCCTTGTAAAGCAACTTCATGATGTGTATCAATTCTTACTAATATTAATCCTTTAGGTTTAATTACTTACAAAATTTATTTTAATAACAGATGTGCATGCAGAGTTGTTTTGTATGCTTGTTATGCAATCCTTCACAATAGCAAAGCTTTGGGAGAGGCCTAAATCATGGTACAATCTCATCATATAATAAAGTCTCTCTAAGTATATTCTTGGGAAATTGAAATTGGAATTCTACTTGCAATCACTAGACATGACTTTGTAGAGAAACACATACCAAAACAGCAATGTATTTAGGATAGATTCATGGTTGAAGAACAGATCAAAGCATTTCAAAGAATCTTGCTTTACAAAAATAGCTTAAAAGTTTGTTTTTATTATTTTCATTGTGTGTGTGTGAATGTGAACATAAATATAGGTGTCAATGGGACCAGCTTAAGACAACAGATATCCCAGATCTGGAGTTACAGATGGTTGTGAGCCATTGGACATAGATATTGGAAACTCAGGTCTTCTGCAGAAGTAATGTCTACTCTTAATTCCTAAGCCATCTCTGTAGCACCTATTAAAAAATTCAACCACTTAAAAATGAAGTGGAGATATATTTGTTTGTTTTCTGAGACAGAGTTTTCTGTGTAACAGTCCTGGCTGTCTTGGAACTTGCTTTGAAGACTAGGCTGGCTTTGAACTCACAGAGATTCTCTTGCCTCTGCTTCCCAAGTGCTGGTATTAACAGCATGTGCCATGGCTTCTGCTACCTGCTCTGTCTTTCTATGCCTACCTTAAATAATTTCTTCACTCAGTTAAGGCATGGCCCCACCACTGTCTGCTGAGAGTCTGGAACTCCTTCTGTAAACTAAAATGACTTCAAACTCAGATTGGATTAAGGGCATAGGTCACCACTCCCAGAATATTCCCTGTGCTGGGATTAAAAGTGTGAGTTACCACTGTGTGATCCTCCTAGACTGACTGTGGGCAGATCCCTCTTATATCTCCGAATGTTTTTAACATGTTTGAAAATATCCCCACAGAGATGTTTAATACAAAGTGTCAGCAATGATTATCTCCCAGGTGTGAGATTTCTTATGATTCTTAAAGTTTCTATAATCAAAGATTTTCATTTTTACTGAGACAACAGAACAAGAATTGTAAAAGGCAAAGCTTGCAAATCTCAAGAGTAACTTCAAGAGCAACCACAGCCCTGTGAAGAGAGTGGACATTCTAATTCTCTCCTAGCAAAGTGATAAGACACTACATGCCAATTCACCATGGCATCCCCAAGCTGGTTTTCTCCAACTACAGAGCACAAGAATCACCTGCTTCCAGCCTAGGTGCTTTGATTAAAAAAAAAAAAAAAAAAGTACTTAGGGAAGATCTCTTTTGAAAATCACTAAATAGACACATAGCAAGAACCACACATTCACTTCTCTACCATTCATTTTGATCCACACTCTGCAGGGCTCAGAAATGCTCACATGATTGCCCGGAGAGTTGGACAGGCTCAGTAATACATTGGGAAAGCTGTGAAGAATGAGGGATACATTCTTTTTTAAAATGAAGAAAGTTTCCACACTTTCTAAACAGAAGAAGACTGTATAAATGAATGTAGAATTAGTGCCAATCTGCCCAAGGTGGGCCATCTGGAGTTATGTGTTGCCTTTAAGTTGACACCTGAGTGGAATTAAAAAAAAAAAAATGTTGTGACCTAGAGGGACAGCAGAAGTAACCCTTCCTAGGGTCTTCCTCATGCCAAGATTTTGGCTTCTTTGGGGCTGTCTTATCCACTTTTTCTCACAAAGGGACAACATTTAAATAAGAGATCAGTTTTAAGGTGAAAGGTTAAGACAGGCCTGAGACATCAGAGAGATCTACCCACAGTCATTCTAGGAGGATCAGACAGTGGTAACTCACACCTTTAATCCCAGAACAGGGAATATTCTGGGAGTGGTGACTTATGTCCTTAATCCCATCAAATCTGAGTTTAGGGTTATCTTAGTTTACAGAAGGAGTTCTAGGCTTCCAGGCAGGCAGTGGTAGGGCCACACCTTAACTGAGTGAAGAAGATATTTAAGGCAGACATAGAAAGACAGAGAAGGCAAAGGAAGCCATGGCTCACACTGTTAGTTCCAGCACCTGGGAAGCAGAGGCAAGAGAATCTCTGTGAGTTCAAAGCCAGCCTGGTCTTCAAAGAAAGTTCCAGGACTGATAATTCTTTATTAAATTTGAAACATATCTCCACACAGGAACTCTAATAAGATCTTTAAAAGGGCATGTCATGCTCATTTACATTAGCAAGAGAAGATTCAGTATCTAGAATCATTCGGGTGACAAACTTTGGGACTTACCTGTGAGCAATCACCTAGGTTAGGTTACTTGAGATGAGAGATGTCCCCCTAAATGTGGGTGGCTCAGTTTCCCAGGCTGCAATATTAGATTGCATATGATAAAGTGAGCTGAGCCCCAGCAATCACTTTTCTCTGTTTCTTGGTACAGACAGCTGCTTCACCCTCAAACCAGGAAATTCACAGTAAGCTCTCTTGTCTTAATTTTCTTTTTGAGAAGGATGAATGTTATTGCTCCATCATGGGAGTAAACTGAGGCAAAATAATAATAGATGATTAGCTCATAAACTATAGCCTTGGGTTTGATCTCAAGATTCTGCTACCAGTCCCCTAATTTGACACACCAGGCTGCTTTGCAAATTACATTTCTTTGGCAAGATGTAACATCAACCTCTAGTCTAAACACACACACATACACACACACACACACACACACACACTTACATGCAAACAATAGAATAAATCTAAACAAAATACAGGAAAAGGCTTCTGTAATTGTGGATAAATGATGAGTGTTATAAAGAACAGAGCACACAGGGTCCAAGGAGGTGGGCTCTTAGTTGGATATAGCCCAGTGTAGCCAAGGCACTCGGCAAGTGGGGATGGAGACTGGCCAACCAGAGGTTATGGAGGTACTCTCCCGGCAGAGCGTCTCCAGTATCCTAGAGGCACTGAGAGGAAAACCATCTTCTAGAGGAAGGAACCAAAATCCCAGAATGGTTAAACAGCTTATCAAGTACCAGCTGGTGTCAATCTTTTTACTATATTCATGTTCTCCATCACAAGAGACGGCTTCAGAATACAGGATCTCAGATCTCCCCAAATGCATGTTGCATCAGAAACTGGTTTGAACAAGATCCTAGGTGCTTTAAGTTGGAGAAGTGGTGTTCCTTTAAGTGTGCACAGCTTCTGAGATGTGAAGCTCTTGCTTGCTGTCATACATCTGCATAAAGGATCTTCTATAGCTAAGATACACATGGGGACTGGGAAGATAACTCCATTGGAAAAAGTGTTTACCATGCAGCATGAGGACATGAATCTACATCTTCAGGACCCATGTAAAAATCTGGTAACTT
This sequence comes from Phyllotis vaccarum, assembly GCA_033318265.1. Taxonomy (NCBI): domain Eukaryota; kingdom Metazoa; phylum Chordata; class Mammalia; order Rodentia; family Cricetidae; genus Phyllotis; species Phyllotis vaccarum. The sequence continues at coordinate 32,473,700 of JARWLC010000016.1, read as the reverse complement.
GCAGTCTTGACACTGGAGGTTAGAATGGGAAACACTCTGATAGTAGCCAGCCAGGCTTGCTGACTCGGTGAGTTCTGGATTCAGAGAGAGACCCTGCCTCAAAAAATCAGGTGGTATGGGCTAAGGAGATGGCTTGGTGGATAAAGTGCTTGCTTTGTTCAGATAGTCAGAACCAATATAAAAACCCAGTAGACATGGGAGCCTGCCTACAACCATAGTGTTGGAAAGGTAGAAATGAAGGATTCCCCGGGGCAAGCTAGCTAACTAGATTAGTCAAATTGGGAAGCTTCAGGTTCAGTGAAAAGCCCTGCCTCAGTAAATAAAGTGAAAGGCAATTGAGATACCTGATATCAACCTCTGCCCTCTACCCTCATATGCACCCTCATACACATATATGTCCACATACATGTAACCATACATACCTACCTCACACACAAATATATACAAGGTAAAACCATAATGCAGAATACAGTTGAAGAAGACACATGATGCCAACCTCTGGTCTTTACATGCATATGCACATATGTGCCCATGTATCCAAACATGCACATACACAGAAAATATGCACATAAACATTTAATACATACATAAAAGAGACACATAGATACTACAAGTGGTTCCCATTTAGAGGTGACCATGGAAACACCTTCTGTTATGTGACACTATTCCCGGGGAGATGTGAACAAATGTCTGCTCACCCCAAATGGAACACTATTGACAGACTGAAGTAAGGGTACCACCAAAGTCCAAACTGGTGAAGCAATGAACTTTACTTGCAATACTTACAAGATAGGGGTGAGAGGTTGATTTTAGGAGCAGAAATGAGTTAAAGACAGGTGTATAATGATACCAAAGCTCACCCTAGCAAGGCTAAAAGCTCACAAATCTGGAAATCTGTGGAGTTCATTGAACCTTGAGACAGCTAGACAGGCTAGAGGGAGTCATATCCGGCAATCGCAGCTCAGATGGACTCTGCCTCTTTCAGGAGGCTGGTCTGGTCTGACAGTGTCTCTCAGTATTCCTTGCTGTTTATATTTGCTTGGAGATGGGGGGGGGGGGGAACCTAATGAATCTAGTCAGATTCAGGGACTTCCTGAAGCTTCTGAGTTGCTCACTTTCCAAGATGAACAAGATTTCCTGAAGGATAGAGTGCTTTTCCTCTCTTTATAACATCCTGTATCTAAATAAGATTCCCTCTGAAATAAAAGGACTTATCTAAGAGGAAACTGCTACCCAACACCCTCCACTACAGGCCCCATTGCTACCAAAGAAATAATTATCAGCTCCCATGCAGGTGGAACAAGCAGCACATGGCCCCACTTGTGGTACAATGCATGTGATTAATCACTGTTTCCAGAGACACCTCATCCATCATCACCTCAAAGCACCTAGAAGAAAGGGGTCAGGGTCGAGGAGCATGGGCACCAAAAAGGACCGAGACTCTGGGTCAGTGATAAGATGCATGTGGAGAGCTGGACTAAAGGAAGTAGAGGCTAAAGAGCATTAAGCATTCACCCTGGCCACTCTTATTGGTAATTAAGTGACTCTTCTTCCGGCCGACAGTCGCGCAAGCTCCCTAGGCATCTGTTAGTCCTTCGAAAACCACTACTGACAAAGTGAGGTTTGCCCTTGGTGCGCAGATAATGAGAGCACGCTTGACAGGTGTGGCATGATTAGAAAATTTCTCCATGAAGCTCATTCTGGTAGCCATTCCGCGGTAAACAGACTCATTAGAACTTGCGGGTCCCTGGAGGCAAAGCATGTTTGACATTATTAATTGGCTTTTCTGTATAAAGAGTCAAATAGATGAAAAGGTTTATCAAGCTGAAATAATTAATTTTGCCTGAATTCGCTGACAGTTCATTTCTCCTCTAAAAGACCATTTTAAGGTTCCCCCCTTCACCGTCCTCTTCTTCTCTGTCTTTCTCTCTCTCTCTCTTTGAATTTCAAAGTTCAAAAGACATAATAGTGGCAAAAGTGAAGCTTTTTAGTAAATTATAATTAAAGGGAATTTAATTAACTTAGACCTGGGGAAGGGGGAGAAAGGATTTGCTATCTGTGTCTATACAGCAGTCTAGATGGTTGAACAGAACATGACTTAATAATGCATTAATTTTAATCTAATCAAAGTATAATAAAAGAGGTAATTATATGTTTAAAAATTACCAGACTCCAATAGTGAGTTAAAAAAAAAAAAAGAAACATTTGCTATTTTCTCAGCTTCCCTTAGCAAAGTTATAATTGTTGTTCTCAGAGTGCTTATTTCAAGGAGGGGAGGGGCCATGGGCAGGAGGTTAATTGAATAAATCATTGTAAAAACTCTTGTTGAAACCAGGATGAACTACAAAGTTTGCATTTCCTGCCTGTAAAAGACCTTGCTTCCCCCTTTCTCTCTGTCTTTCTGTGTCTCTAAAAATAGCAGCTGATTCCCAATGTTTCTTTATCCATGTTCCTGAATGTTCCCACGCCTACTCTTTGTCACACAGAGCACAAGCCCAGTCTAAGCGAGACTAGAGACTGTTCTCACCTCCCAAACTTCCCGGCTTTCATCTCCAACAAGGCACCTTGTGTTTCCTTGTGAGACCTTCTTGCCAGACACAGTGGGCATCTCTCCTCTTTGAGACTGGGGGATTATCTGAAAAGAACACCAAAGTGCCACTAAAAGCATTTCCTAATAGCGCCATTTTGTTGAGGCTGCAGAGACAAACTGGTGGGCAAAAGCACTTGGCAAACAAGTGTGAGGAGCTAGGTTAAAGTTCCCATTATCACTGCTGCAAGACAGGAGTTAGAGACAGGAAAATGCCAGCAAATTTGCTGGCCAGCTGGTATGGGGTACAAAGCCGAAAAATACAGAGATTCTTTCTCAAATGAGGTGGAAGGTGAGGACTGACATGCAATGTTGTTCTTCTACCATTGCATTCTTACCTTGGCAAACACACCCACATTCCCATGCCAGAATATGCACACACACACACACACACACACAGAGAGAGAGAGAGAGAGAGAGAGAGGGAGAGAGAGAGAGAGAGAGAGAGAGAGAGAGAGAGAGAGAGAGAGAAGAAGCAAACTGAGCCTTCCTTTGCCTTTTGTGGCAATGAGCAATCTTATTATATAGACCCATTTATTAGTATCAAGCAGCCTTGAAGACCTCTTTGGCTTCAAGCATTCCTTGAAGGTTCCAATGCCTTCCAAATCTCTCTGCCACTGATGTAGTCTGCTTGGCAGTAGGATGTCTTAGGGTTTCTTTTGCTATAATAACATCATGACCAAAAGCAACTTGGGAAGGAGAATTCATCTCATCTTAAAACACTCAGGTCACACTCTTCCATCACTGAGGGAAATCAGGGCAGAAAACTCAAGACAGGAATCTGGAGGCAGGAACAGAAACGGAAGCCTTGGAGAGGTGCTACGCACTGGCTTGCTCCCCATGGCTTGCTAAAGCTTTCTTATACACCTGCCTGGGGTGGCACTGTCCACAATGGGCTAGGCCCTCTCCCATCAATCATCAATCAAGAAATTCCCTACAGACTTGCCTACAGAAAATCTGATGGAGGCATTTTTTCACTTGAGATTTTTCCCTCCAGAGGACTCTAGCTTGTGTCAAGTTAACAAAAATCAAACCAAAATAAACAACAACAAAAACCAACCAGAACATGAGAACTGGGGAGAGGAGCTAGTTGGGGGAGGTAGTTCTTTAGTATCTGGTACTAAGTTTGGTCCAGTGTCAGGGGGTCATCACCTCCTTTGTACACAAGCTCCAATCAAGCAGCCTTGAAGATCTCTTTGGTTGTGATAGGCCTCCTCAAGCCCTAAAGACAGTGACTCCTTTCAGCTTCTCATGGACATAGATGATAGATAGGTAGGTAGGTAGATAGGTAGATAGATAGATAGATAGATAGATAGATAGATAGATAGATAGATAGATAGATGGATGGATGGATGGATGGATGGATGGACAGAGACAGACAGACAGACAGACAGACAGACCGATAGATAGATAGATAGATATATAGATAGATAGATATCTCTCTGTGTGTATATGCTTATATGCAAGCACATAAGTATATATTTCTATTCCAAAAATTCCCAGTGGCTATATCCAAAGAAACAATCAGAGAGATTGGTTAAGGAATCCATGTTATTTTTCTCAATAGATTATTTTTGGCAGGATCTCTTGTAGCCCAGGCTTTGTAACCAGGGATAACCTTGAATTTCTGACCTTCCTCTCTTCATCTCCTGAGTGTTGGGATTACAGTCCTGTATTACCACATCTTCTTTGTGCAGTACTGGGGGTAAAACTCAGAAATTTGTTCATGGTAGGCAAACTCTCCACACATGGGGCTGCATCCTCAGTTTCTCCTCTATCCTTAATAGGTAGCAAGAGCTTGCTTCCCTGAGATTCAGCATCATTGAAAAGAAAACGCAACCTGTAAAAACTCATGTTCTCATTGCTTTACTTTTGAAAGACACAAAGTACTTCCACCTTTCACCAAAACATCCATTGTCTCATCCTTTCAAATGAAAGAGAGACAGGGTATATATCTTGACACATGACCTTCATACACAGTGCAGTGACTAAAGCTGATTTTCAGTTTGATTGTATTTAGAATCATCTAGAAGACAAACATACCTCTGTGCATGTCTCTGCATGTCTTTCTAGACTGGGCTAATTAGATAGACTGACCCTCCTAAATGTGAGCAGTACTTCTCCGCATGATCTAGAGAATGTCCACAATAGCCAAACTTTCCATTTTGAACTAGTGAGCTAATTAAGCATATAAAAGCAAAAGTTAAAAAAAAAAAAAAGTTAGATAGCAAACCATCATCAAAGCACTTAGAAAATCCAGCAAAGCTGATTGGGAGGGCAAGCAGAGGTTCTCATTAAATCAAGGGTTTACAAACAGAAATCAGCCAGGGAAACCTGGTTCAGAAAGTCAGCTAATGAGAGAATCGCAGACAGACATAGTATTCCCTAAAGCAGGGCTTTGAAGTAAAAGGGTAAATGGCAGCAGATAGTGAATGTCATCAAATCATTGAGTGATGGCAATCTTCCAGTTGAAAACAGCTGGGGAAGTTGAGGCAGTCAGCAAGAGTCCCGGTTAAGCTTTCTGTGCCTGAGTTCCCCACCGCTGAACTTAGGTTTCTCTCTCCAACTACAGGCATTTAAAAAAAAAAAAAAAAAAAATCATGGTATCAACACTAGTGACTTCTGTTGAAGATGGTTGTTCTTATAGCTGGTCTCAAAGACACCACATTTGTGATCATCTCAACTGTTTGCTATTTTCTTTTCTTCTTGGTCCAGAATTAGGCAGGAACCCTGCCTAGAATGGGGAGTTTTGGAGACAGAAAAGGTTTCCTTGTTCCCAGAGTCGCTTCCAACAAGCTTAACCAGCAATCACCAATTCCAGTAAAAGGAAGAAAGTGAGCTGAGCACAGCATTCAGCTCTCCACTTTCTGACTGTGGGTGCCCTATGAGCAGCCACCTTACGCCTCTGCCACCATGCCTTCCAGCCACAATGGACTGCATTCTTGCACAGTGACCCAAATACATTCGTCCCACCTTGAGTTGCTTCTAACAGGTGTTTCTTCCAAGCAATCATAAAAGTGATAGATGTACCATGATCCTCACACTACTACAGAAGATGAGAACCAAGGCTCAGAAATGGTGAGAAAGTCACTCAAGGTCACACATCACAAGGTTAGGAGCTGGACCGCCTAACATCCAAACCCCATGCCATTTGCACCAGAAAAGAGAAATTCAAAAAAAGTAACAGATATCAAATTCCCAAACCATAAATACTTGTAACATTTACCAGAGAGTTAACATTTGGGGTAAGAAATGTCAGAACCCAAAAAGCAAATATCTCCTTCCTTGCACAGAGGAATGCCTGAAAAGATGCATTAAAAAAAAAAAAAAAAAAAAAAAAAAAATCCGGGGAAACTTGAGACTTCCAGTTGCACACGGCCCAAACTTATTGTTCCTTATCTTGCTCAGTGCTGCCTCCTTATATTAGTTCCTTGATTAACTATATATTAATGTCCAGGGGCCATCCTGAGTCAGGGAAGGGCACAGCCTGACTGACTAGGGCAGAGTGGGGAGGAGGTTCTCTGTGCTGTGAGATTCGGCCTGGAGCTGTCATCACTCAATAGCATTTTTTCCTCTGAAGTCAATACATTGCTCCCTCTCAAACATGCTTAAAGAAAACACACATTGATTTATTCACAGTTCTGAGCTACTTATCACACACTAATGACCACTGTGTGGAAAAACACTGGCTGGGAAAAAAAAAATCCACTGTGTTGTGCATAGTCACTCTGCGTTAAGTCCCTCTATCCGGCCCCCCCCCCCCCCCATTCACCAGGCCTTAGCTACTTAGAGGGGGATGTGAGCCAGTGTGGTCATTTCCAAAGACTCCAGAGAAAGCTCACATCTACCCCCCACACCCCCTTTCATTCATTAACCCCCCGGGGGCCACGACTAATTAGATCAGCTTGCTCATTTTGAGCTGATAATTGATTTAAATAGGTTGCTCATTTGAAATAGAAGAAAAGCCTGCTAAACATTTGGTGGTTGTGTCTTTTTTTCTTCTTCTTTCCTGCAACTTTCAATTGCTTGTGCAATGTAGCATAAAATGTCGAGGTGTCCCTTTTCTTTTCTCTCCCTTTCTTTTTAAAGGGGCCATAAAATTAATTACAATAAGGAGGCAACCGGCGGGGGCAGGGGTTAACTGATGGCTCTAATGAGCAGCCCCAGCTTTGGGAAAGCTGGGCGATGCTCATGCTGTTTGCTAGCTGCAAGGGGCTGGGGCTTCAAGAAACTCTCTAACAGCCTTCCTACTGATTCTGTCTGCATGGCAACCAAAGTAGCTTCCTCGAGCTTCCAACAAAGGCCTCCTGCCTTTCCAATGGTGAGGATGTTCTGGAATTGTCCTCTTACCATTAAGTGGAAAGACATTCTTAAGAAGCCATTTCATGAGACCCTTCACCCTACATCCACATGAGGATTTTTATACTTTTGGGTGGAGTAGAAAATTAAGGAAGCAGTTTGGCCCTACTCTGAGTTCTGGAGACCTCTCTTCTCAAAGGGTCTTTCATGACTGGTCCTGAACCAGATGGGTTGATTTCTAGTGTGGATCCTGAAGTTTAGACTGGCTCTTTTTTGGAAAGTAAATGGTCCCATGAGTTTATGCAGCTCTCCTGCATATCCGCTGGGGCGCAATGAAAAGATCTTTTGTCTGCAGCCTGAAGGATAAGGGATGGCATTTGTAACTTGCTGAGTTTTCCTGTCCCCATAAATGGGAGCTGGGAGAAGTTGCAAAGTCTTTAAAGGTAAGCACAATTATTGGAAATTGAAAAGGCACCCTCCTCAAGCATATGTTGTACTTCAGCCCACCAGGTGTATCCCACAAAACAAAATTTGCCAGGGAATCAGGTGGGAGATTAAGTTTGTTGTAGAATATTATTATAAGGTGTGTTACTTTTGTTTATGTTGCGTTTGTTTAACTCTCTGAAGCTGTGTTACCATGCCTGACCGAAACACCTGATGGTCTAATAAAGAACTGAACAGCAAATAGCAAGGCAGGAGAAAGGCTAGGTGGAGCTGGCAGGCAGAGAGAATAGATAGAAGGAGAAATTTGGGAGGAGAAAGAAGAGGGAGCAAGAGAAGAGGGCACAATGGGTAGCCAGCCAGTCTCACAGGCAGCCACAGAGTAAGAGAAAAAGTAAAAGCCCTGAGCCAAAAGGTAGACAGGTAGAAAGAATAATTTAAGAAGAGTTGGCAAAAAGCAAGCCAAGCTAAGGCCCATCATTTATAATTAAGAATAAGCTTTCATGTGTAATTTGTTTGGGAGCTGGGTGGTGGGCCCCTGAAAGAGCAAAAACAACCCATGACAAAATGTGATGAAGAAATCAGAGTTTTCAGTTTGCACATAGCCCTTCTTGATGCAGTGTAAGTTATTCCCCTCTTGTCAGCTTGATTTCCTAACCTGCCAAAGGAAGATAGGGAGGTCTGTTTGAAGGCGTATAGTAAGAGTTAGATCATGTAGCAGCCCAGCACAGTATGAAGGGTGACATAGTTCTGCACACCCCTCTGTTCTCTCATTGGAAGTCATAGGCTTTTACACACAGCAAAGTAGCTTTAATGCACACCCAGGAAATACATAGTACAGGGGCCAGGGAAATGGCCCAGTCCAAAAGTGCTTGTACACGCATGAGAACCTGAGTTTGAATCCCATATCCCCAAGTAAAATGCTGGCACATGTCTATGATCCTCCCCCTGAGAAAGTGAAGACAGGAGGGTCTCTGGACCTTGCTTGTCAGCCTTGCCAAATCCGTGAGGCCCAGGCCAGCGAGACACTTTCCGGAAAGGCAAGGTGAACAGAGTTACAGAGTTCCTGTAACACATGCATCTCTCTCTCTCTCTCTCTCTCTCTCTCTCTCTCTCTCTCTCTCTCTCTCTCTCTCTCTCTCTCTCTCTCTCTCTCTCTCTCACACACACACACACACACACACACACACACACATCAAATAAATAAAATGAGATGCAAATGCCTTTTAAAGGGGGAGAAGAATCATTTTTTTGAGGATGTGGCCACTGCTGGTTTCCCACACTCCAGTGGACGGCCCCACCCACACACATATGGGCAGCACTAATTGGGCTTAGCTATCAGAAAAGAGAGAAGATGTGAAACTGGAAGGGGTGTGTTAGGGGAGTTGGAGGGGTAAATGTGGGGTAGATATGATCATAGCTTATTGCAGATCTGTATGAAATTCTCAAGAACAAAGAAAAATTATTCTAAAATTTGAATGTTTTAAATGCATAGACTTTTTCAGTGCTCCCTAAATGATACAGTGTAGCAAGTGTTCACTGGAATTCACACTGCATTTGGTGGTCTAAGTGATCAGGGAATGACTGGGAGAGTGTATAAATGTTTTATATGGTAACTATTCTCCCCTCCACTCAAGGTCCACAGATTTAGATGGGATCTCACAATAATAAAGGGAGAAGACAGCCTGTGACACAAAAATACTTTTTCCAACTCACCCAATCACCTTTCATCCTGCATTTTTTACTTACATTTTTAAGATTTTTTATGTGTTATATTTACATCATTTCTATCCTCTCTCCTTTTATAAGACTTTGGTTTTGTTTTTCTGTGCATGTATTTGTGTGTGTGTGTGTGTGTGTGTGTGTATGTGTATGTGTGTGTGTGATGTAGTGTGTATAGTGTGTATGTACATGTGCATGCAGGTACCCATGCAAGTCAGAAGACGGCATTTGATCCCCTGGTCGTGGAGTCACAGGAGGCTCCAGACTGCCTGGCCCAGGGGCTGGGAACTGACTCAGGTCCTCTGCAGGAGCACCAGCACCTTGAACTGCTGGGCCATTTCTCTAGCCCTTCACTCCAGTTTTGTCTGCTGTTGACAGCTAGGCAAGAGGAAGAAGGTCACCTGTACTCTCCACTCAGGACCAGCTCCAAGGGCATAGAACATTGACACAGATCCCAGGCACAGACAGACTGACCACTGTCTGAAACTGCTTACTTTTTTAAACAGAGGGGCCAGTGCTTTCCAGATGCTCTGGGCCTTATGAATTTGTCTCACCCACAATGTTTCCACCTCTCTCCCACACACTGATGCCAGAAGGCTGTCCTTAAGATACAAAGGAGACACTTAGGTGTGGTCATGTCCATGTTGGTGGCCCAATGGATTCATATTTACAAATCACAGTCTATAAAATCCAACTGCACTGAAGCCCTCTCAGATCCTGTGGGCCCAGGCCTGGTCACCGTGAAAAACTGGGAAAGAGTGCACGCTAGTGGGGGAGGTCAGAATCGCAGCTCAGAATTCCTATCCCAGGCTTCTGCAGAATGTGGGCCTCTCAGGTGCATGACAGAGGCCCCACCCAGGAGTTGACACAGGCTCTGTTAATTCAGCATTCGTGGGGCACATCATTCTCACCATTAATGACATATGAGTTTAGTCCCAGGTAATCTTTTTCAAACCAACCAGTTGTGAAATATATTGAGAAAACCCTGCCAATTTCCAGTCGGAAGGACTGAACACTGAAAGTAAATAATAATGAATATTTATGGGACACCTGATTGCCTAAATGAGTTCCCTAAGGTATGAATAATTGAATGTGCATATGCTAATTAATTGGGAAAAGCCGGTAGGTAACTCCTTTTTATTTGCCTCATTTTGTTTCATTTCTTACAAGTATTACGGTTCTCGGTTATTTCCTATGCTTCAGTGAGGTTGAGTGTCATTGAAAGAATTCTTAATCGACACCGTGATTCTTAATTTCAGTGGACACATAAGTGATAGAAGGGTATGCAGTGATCATTCTTAGAATACAGTTCCTCAGCTTGGCTTAACATTAAAAGATGTGATTCATTGGTACTTCCTATCACCAGTCTATGTGAGTGTGTGAAACTGTGTGTGTGGTGTTTGTGTGTGCAAATGTGTAGAAGCCAAAGGCCAATGGAGATGTGCTCTGCTATCATCCTTTGTCTTATGTTTTGAGGTAAGGTTTGTCTCTGAACTTGGAGCTCATTGACTGGCTCTTCTAGCTGACCAGCAAGTTCCAATCACCCACTAGTCTCTGTGCCCTACCCAGAACCAGAGTTACAGGCATAAACCACATGCCTGGCCTTTTAGATAGGAGCTGGAAATGCAAACTCTGAAACTGATGCTTGTGTAGCAAGCACATAATTGACTGAGCAATCTCTGTAGCCCCAAACATCTTTCACACATGTCTCCCATGTTTAACTCTCAGAAACCTTGTGAGAAAGAGAGTATCAGACTCTTTTATAGGATAGGAGCTGGATTCATAGGTTTAGAAGGCCACCCCGGCTGTGTGGCTATAAATGCATAGATTCACATTTTTCTGCTTAAAAGTTGTCTTCCCATGGGTTAGAGAAATGACACATGGTTAAGAGGGTTTGCTGCTCTTTCAGAGGACAGGAAGTTCACAGCCACCTATAAACCCCGCTCCAGGGGATCCAACTCTGTATTTGAAGAGTTATTCCCAAACAATAGTGATTTGCATGTAGGATTGGACTACAGAGGCCCTCATGGGCTGTCATGCCTAGATATCTACATGCTCTGAGATAAGGACCACATTTGCTCTGTGACAGGGGAAAAGACTGTCCCAGTAAGCAACAACAAAAATCAATCTGTAGACCTCAGCATCGATGTAGGTCTGTGTGTGTGTGTGTGTGTATGTGTGTGTGTGCATGTGTGCACATGCATGTATAAGTATATATGTGTTGTGCATATGTATGAATATATATCCTGTAAATAAATGTTTATGTACTCATATAAAGGCCAGAAGTCAATGTCAAGTGTCTTTCTGAGATTCTTTGGATCTTATTTTTTGAGACAGGTCCTCTCACTACTTAGAACAAATGGATTTAGTGAGAGGAGCTAGCCAGTGAGCCTGGGATTTTTCAGCATTGAGATGTGAGCTGCTATATCTGGCCTTTGCTGTGGGGTTTGGGAGGCTAGAGCTCTGGCCATGATTGCAGGTTATTTCAGATACAGAGCACAGTAATGGTGCTTGCCTACCCTTCTCCCCAAACCTAGTGACTTCAAACAGCACTGCTCATTTTTGTTTGGTTCTGCAGTTTTATTGGGGCTCAGAAGAGAGTTACTACCAGATGCTGGTTGATCTCAGCTGATATATGGGTACTCGGTATGCAATTGTTCTTAGCTGAGGTTCAGCTATGGTGCATAAGGTATGTCAACAACCTGTCTCTCTGGCTAGCCTATATCCACTCTGTGGCTAATCCAGGATTCTTCACACGAGAGCGTAATAAGAGTTTGAGAGCAGAAAGTGTAATATGTCTTATCGCCTTTACTTTAAACCAATTGCATTGTTTCAACTTTTGTTGCCCAGCATGGCTTTTGTTGCTAAACGCCATGACAAAAAGCAGCCTAAGAGATAAGGTTTATATCTTAGAGGTTAGAGTTCATTATCCAGGGAAGCCATTACAGGAACCTGTAGGCAGGAGGAGAAGCAGAGGGTGCATAGGGATGCTGCTTATGACTTGCTTCCTTTTCCAGGCTTAGCTTGCTTTTTTCTACCACCTAGGACCACCCACTCTGAGGTGGCACCACTACAGTGGCAAAACCCTCCCACATAACTATCAATCAAGAAAGGGCCCCAGATACATGCATATAGGCAGGTATGATGGAGGCAATTCCCCACAGTTTATATTATTTCCAAGTGTGGTGGTTTGAATAAGACTGGCCCCCATAGGTTCACATATTTTAATGCTTAGGGATTGACTATTGAAATGATAGGAGGTATGGCCTTGTTGAGGGAAGTATGTCACTGGGGATGACCTTTGAGATTTCAAAAGCCCAACCCAAGCAGGGTGGCTCTTTCTTCCTGCTGACTGCAGATCCCAATGTAGAATTCTCAGTCACTTCTTCAGCTCCATGTCTGCCGCCATGCCTCCGGCCATGATGCTAATGGACTAAACCTCTCAAACTATAAGCCAGCCCCAATGAAGTGATTTCTTTTGTAAGAGATGCTGTGGTCATGGTGTCTCTTCACAGCAATAGAACATTGACTAAGACACCAAGTAAATTTAATTTGTATCAAGCTGGCAAAACTAACCAGCATTGTGTGCTATCTGTCCAAATTAGTTATAAGCAAATCTTAGATCAAAGGGAAGGGAGTTGCATTTCAGGAGAACAATGTATGCACCAGAAGGACATTTCTTGTTGGCTGTCTGTGAAAGCTATCTATCATATTATATTCCTGGGCAACAAAATCTAAAATTGTAGCATACATTTTATTCCTGACCCGAATCTAATACTCAACGTAGATGAGAGATGAGATTCTTTAGGTCTAAAGAACAAAATAAATTTTTGAGACAAACTTAGCTTTATCAGGTTCTCGTCTTCATTAGTGGAAAGGAGTCTTGTAACAGGTGATTTCTAGATTGATTTATGACTTTGTAGTCTAGAAATAATCACCGGAAGACCAATTTGTTTATTACATGCAAATCACCTAGGAGAGGCTATTAAAGATGAGGTTGGGCTGATATCAAGTGTAATTTGAGGCAAACCAAGAAGGATTAAGGTCCCTTGTGATGGATTGAGGCAGAGGGTTGAAAGTCAGCAATGAGACAGACCAGTGTGTTCAGCAGAAGAGTTTGAACCAAGAGTTATGAAATGTAAGTATAGAAGTGATAATAAGTTGGCCATGAACAGAACACTCTAACTTTAGATGGTTATCTATCTGTGATACTGTTTGCCCAGTGGAGATGGCATAAATGAGATGAGCAGAGACCTCAGACCTGCCAGAAACTGAGGACCACTTACGATGAGAGGCCTGCTGATTACTTTGCTAAAACTGATTCAAGAGTGTGTATGTGTACATATGTGTGTGCATATGTGTGTAAATATGTGTGTGCATGTGATTTTTTTTTTATTTCTTTGTCCAGGAGTAGTTGTGAGCTGCTTAACTTTGATATAAGGACCCAAACTCTAGTCCTTGGCAAAAGCAGCAAGTGTTCTTAATGGTCAGACCATTTGTCCAACCCCATCCCCTATTTTGGGAGACAGGTATCATGAATCCCAGGCTGGCCCTCAGACTCACTATGTAGCCCACAACAACCTTGAACTTCTAATTTTCCTGCCTCTACCTTCTGAATCTAGGATTGCAAGCCAGAAGAACTGGCACACCTAGGTTCACATAGTACCATGAAAGAAGCACAGGGTTTTAGGTAAGCACTCTTCTGACAGAGCCCCTGCCCCAGCTAATGTTTGAGTTCTGTTAAAATAGACATGTAGGACTTCATGCTCATAAGGGACATGCTTCAGCCTGCAGGTCCCTGAAATGAAGGGCATAGGCTACTATTTAGAAGAGGATTTCAGGACTCCTTATTAATAAAGGTCCATTTTTATCTAATTACACCCTGGCTAAATATCGGAGCTGACCTCTGGGCCATTTGTTCTCCGTCTAAACAAACATTGCGCTGTCTCCCAAGCCTTAAGGAGTCACCAAGGATGCTTGTCTACAGGGCTACTTACTATTCCCTTTGCAAGGACCCTCTCCTCAAGCCTGTTCTCAAGTCTCACCAAGTAGTCTCATTAACTATGGAAAACTGAGAAGCCTGCTGAGGGGACAGGTGTCGGATGTAGTCACTGATCACAATTTTGTCTTCTGGCTTTCTTACAGCAATGTACTCACTGGAAGAAGTTATTGGTGAAAGCTCCGTGCAGCTTCCCCCACGGTGACTCTTGCACAGTGATATTATTGGCACCACAGTTAACTGTATCATTCACTTTTGCATTGTTGTGACAAAATATCAGACAAAATCATATCAAGAAATGAAGGGTTCATTTTGGCTCACATTTTGAGACACAGTCCATCATGGCAGGGGAGGCATGGTGGCAAGAATGTGAGGCAGCTGCTCACATGGCATCTGCAGTCAAGAAGCACATCAATGTTACTGCTCAGATTTCTTTTTCTTCTTTACACAAGTTTTATTTTTAATATGTATATGTGTGTGCATCTGTGTAGGGGTATGTACACATGAGTTCAGGCGCTCACAGAGGCCAGAGGTGTCAGATGTGCTCAGAGCTGAAGTTATGGGCAGTTGTGAACTGGCTTGGCTTCTGGAAACTGAACTCTGGTCCTCTGCAAGAGCAAAACATGAGCCATCTCTCCAGCCTACTTTGTCCTTTTTATTCATCTTGGGATCCCAGCCCATTGGTGGCACCGCCAACTGATATGGCAGGTCTTCTCACTTTAATTATTCCACTGTAGAATCTTCACACACATGCTCTAGGGTTTGTCTCCGAGGTGATTCTAGGTCCTGCCAAGTTGATGATCAATAGAGACCACCATCTACTTTACACCCTAAACTGTTATTTTTAAGCCATAGATTTCCAGTTATTATGCCTCATAGACTTGTGACCGCCTCATAATACAAAATATATTCAGTCCAACATCAAAGGTCTCTTAGTATTTAATACTAACCTATGTATTTAATACTGACATGTAAATCAGAAGCTGTTGAGGGACTTTATCACTTCCCCTCCAGTTGAACACAGACCCAACCTCAGTCTGTAAGGCAGCATATCATTTGGTGTTATTAAAGAAGATAGCCTAGACACCTGCCTCCCGACAGTAGGATCCTAAGCATGCACTGTCTTACACTGGCCAAACATGGATTTTTCCCCCTTGTAAGTAATTAGCATATATTAATTACACATGTTTCATTCCATTTTTATATGTGCATATAATGCATTTTGATCATTTGACCCTGTGACAGCCTCATGTCCCTTTCTCTGGTGACCTCCTCCTCTCACGTGGTTCCCTTCAACTCTCATATCTTCGTGTGTGTGTGCTTTTGTGTGTCTGTGTCCCAATGAGTTTAATTAGAGATAATTACAGGAGCACAGGTGAGGATAGAGACAATTTGCCAGTGGCTACACCACTGAAGAAAATCAAACATGGGTTTATTAAGAAAAAAAAAAATAGTGCTATAAAGTCAAGCAGCACTACTCCCAAATGCTGCTGCTCCCCTAACTCCCAACGTCCTGCTTCTTTTGAAGATGGGAAGGACTGGATGAGGCAATGTGCTCAAATCACTCTGGGAGGCAGCCTGGAAAAACAGTACAAATACTGCTTCTTGTTAATATGTCCACACTTCACTGTGAGGTCCCTGGAATCCGGAAGCCAATAAACCCATCAGCAGCTCAGAACTGAGTGCTGAAATGGATTTTAAGGAAGGGGCACTGTAGAGATGGTTCAGAAAATAAAGCACCCGCTCTACAAACATAAGGGACTGGGTTCAGATCCCCATAGCCTCACAAGTGGCAGCTGAGCACAGTGAACTGCTTGTAGTTCCTCATGTTCAGAATGTAGAGACGAGATTCCTGGAGCAAGCTGCCTAGGTATACTACCTGGATCAGAGAGCTCCCAGATCAAGTGAGAGATCCTGACTCAGTGAATAGAGTGAAGAGAGCTCAGGGAAGATACTAGATGTCAGCTGGGGACCTCAGATCCCATGTGCACACACAAACACATGTATACACATCATAAGAATGCCAGGCTGCGGATGGAGTTCAGATAGTAGAGTGCTTGCTGACCAGGCATGAAACCCTGGGTTCAGGCCCAGCACTACATGAACGGGATATGGTGCACACATTGGCCCTCCCAGCACTAAGAGTTAGAGCTCAGGGTCAATCTGGGATGCATAGTAAATTGGAAGCTAGTCTGGGCTCTGAGAGTGTCTCTCAAAGACAAAACAAACCTGATTGGAAGAAAAAAAAATACAAACCATGTCATTATTTCCACCTAATCAAGAGCTGATTAGTGGCTTCTTTAGATGACAAGACTCTTTTTCAAAAGTACCTCTGGAGTGTGGACCCTACTGCTCTGCCCAGCCCAGCTCCCCTGCAGAGCTGCAAGCAGGAATGGATGGGCCAATAACAATCTGTCAGCTTGGGAAGTGGGGTTTCATCGCCTTCTAGTGTAGCCCTGTTCTACATGCTCCCAGCCCGCACTCACAGCTGTCAAGAAGGCTTCTCTGGAAAAGAGAACACAATTTCACCTTTGCAGAGTAAGGCGTCAACACTCCAGGCAGCTAGCTGGAGGTGGGGAGCGGCTGTTCTCGGAGCTGGACTTTGCATGGCGTCTAGTTGAAGGGGCTCTGCCGGCCTTCGCTGGCAGGCTTTGTCTCTCTGTTCTTCTTTTGCCCCAAGGCTTGACACTTCACTAAGTTAGGTCTATAGCTGTGGCAGTATCGCTTCTAGACAAACGGAGCAGCGTGGACTCCGGGGCTAATTAGCCCATCACAAGCTCGCGTTCTGGAGTTTGGCATGGGGACCACTGCCAGGTTGAGCTTGTCCGGCTCTGGGTTGTCTTAGCCCGATCTGGCGCCTCCTCGGCAGGAGTCTTCTTTCTCGACTCAAGCACACCAATCCTCGGTTCCCTTAACTCATTTCCTGGCACATGTGCCAGAGTTTAATTTGAAATCAGCATTGTTGGTGGACAGAAAGGAAGATGAAGAGAGAGTCAATCGTTGAGAGATCTTGATCTGAAGAAGGAGCCCGGGAAAGGTGAAAGTGCAGGACAACCATGAATCAAAGCAAAGTACACTAAAATCTACACTATATTCATCATCTTGGGACACTTAAAATAGAACACCATTAGCTTAGGTACTTGGAATGCTTTCTTGCAAATGCCCCAAGTTTAATGATTTAAAGTTACATTTTGTTTTCTCCATGGATACTAGATGCTTCTGTTGTAAATAATATGTAAGTACCATGATAGTGTAATCTTCACTGGTTAACTTTAATGTTTGTAAAATGTATTGAGTTGTATTTAGTGTGTCAGTGTACATGCGCCTCAGCCTGTGGGTGGTGATAGAAGACAACGTTCTGGAGTTCTTGCCTTCTATTCTCTGGGACCTGGGAACTGGACTCAGGTCCTCGGAGGTGTCAGCAGGTGCCTGTGTCTACAGTCACAGCCACAGCTCCAGTGTGGAATGTGCTTAACTATGACTAAAATACTTAACACACAATAGGAATTTTATGTAAAACAAAAAAGGAAAGTGAAAGTCACTGAAGGAATAAAAAAAGTTGAGAACAAATTGAAGATAATAAGTAAAGATATAAAAATATAATTACATTTATAATGCCAGTTCCAAAATATTTTAAAATATTTATTTATTCATTCATTCATTCATTTTTATATATGGGTGTTTTCTCTCATGTAGGCCTATGCACCACATGTATGAATTGCCTGGGACTGGGAGTTACAAATAGTTGTGAGCCAACATGTGGGTGCTGGGGATCAAATCTGGGTCCTCTGGAAGAGCAGCTAGTACTTTATTGATGAGTCATCTCTCTCCAACCCTCAGTTCCAAAATCTTGATAATGGAGTATGACAGTTGGTTGTAATTGTTACTAGATACAATCTAGAATCACCTAAATAAAAACTCCCAAGTAGGGATTGTGTGCTTTGGCTTGGCCTGTGGGCATGTCTATGTCTGAGTGGTGGAGGTAATTGAGTTAATTGATTTGAGAAGACCCCACCCACTGTGGGCAGCACCATTCCCCAGGAAGGATGTGGTGCAGAGCTGAGCACAAACAAGCAATTCAAATGCACTCATTCCTTTACACTCTTGAATGTGGAAGTGATGTGACTGAAGTTCCTGACTTGATGTCCCCACAACAATGAACTATAACCTGAAACTATAAGGTGAAATAACTTCTGTCTCTCCCAAGTGGCTCCATGTCATCACAGCAGCCAAAATGAAACTACAATACAGAAGCTCATGAGCAACGGGAAATGGAGCAGGAGGTGAAAAATGTCTCTCTAAATAATGATTAAATAATTAAAAGATACCTAAAACAAACAAAACTAAAGATGAAAGTTGCTGGATAGTTTTAAAAATCATAAATATCATCAATAAATACCAAACAACCATGTATGCATAAGCCTCAAGGGCAACCTAGAAAGGATAGAGAGTTTATTATGAAGAGATCAGTGCAGTTCATTTTCCAAATAAAGACATCTATAGATAAAGATGGCTGGGTATTATCTAAATTTTGGGTGACAATAAGTGGAAAAAGAAAAATTCTAAGACATGAATGCAAAGGAAAAAGAATAGCTACTTTTTTCAATTACTTTATCCTGTGTGATTATTTAAATGATTTTCCTTTTTTAAAGAATAGGCTTTGGTGTAGTCAGACTTTCTTTTGGTCCATAGCTCACAAATGACAACACAGAGACTTATTAATTGTGAAATCTTGATCATTAGCTTAGGCTTGCTCGTTAGCACTTATAACTTAAATTAACCCATATTTTTATTTATATATGCTCTACCACATGGCATTATCTCTTTTCCATCTTACACCTCTTGTTTTCTCTCTGTGTCTCCTGGGGTCTCCTCTGTGCCTCAATTCCTCCTTCTCTTCCTCTCACTCCCCAGAAATCCCTTCTATTATCTCCTACCCAGCTATTGGCCATTCAGCTTCTTATTACACCAATCACAGCAATATATCTTCACACAGTGTACAAATATTCCACAACATGTGTGTGTGTGTGTGTGTGTGTGTGTGTGTGTGTGTTTGTGTGCGCGCGCGCGTAGTGAGCCAGCCATCCTGTCTGCTAGAAACCAAAATTAGGTCCTCCAGAAGAGCAACTACTCTTAACTGCTGAGACATAGCTTCAGCTTTGTATTCAATTCTCTTCTACCACCAGGGGCATCCATGGGATAAAACTCAGATCAAGCACTTTTATCCGCTGAGATACTCACAAATTGTATGTCCCCATAATCTCAAACTTTAAAATGCTTGGTTCCCACTTGGTGGTGCTATTTGGAGAAACTTAGGAAGTGTCTTTGCTGAAGAAACTATGTCACTGGTGGCAGGCTGTAGCATCTCAAAAGCTACATGTCCTGCCAGTTGGCTCTCTCTGATTTATTTTTGGTTCAAAATGTGAGTTCTCATCTGCTGTTCCAGCTACCCGCTGTCTGTTCCCTCCATTCATTCCATCATCACAGACCATAACCCTCCAGAACCATAAGCCTCGAATAAGCCCTTCCTTCTTTATGCTGATTTGGTCATAGTGTTTTATCATGCAGTAAAAAGTAACTAATACACCAACTTTAATTATTATTTTCATAGGTATGCTATATAACACATTATAAAATAGTGAAAGGCAAATGTGTTCCCCAAGAGGTAGCTTTTTAATATTGTAGATTCATACATGCATTGAATTTCCTAGTATTGTATACCTTACATCTGCATACTTAAAAGTCAATACATATTTAAACTGAAGTTGTAAGAAAGTTACTAACGTCCTGCTTGGTTAAGACCAGGACCCCAAGTAGCTACAGTGGAATATTAAGAGATGATACCAGGATTTATAAAGTTCTATAACTCTGTGATAAAGTTCTAAAGTACAAGAAATTATGAACCCCAATGGTAAGATGAGCTATCACTTGCATGCTGGTAGTAAAATTTGTTTCTCCCCCTCCCCTGAGTATAACATGTTCATCCTCTTGGAGGAGCAACTGAATGATGGCAAATAACTAACTGGTCAGGATAGTATAGATGTAACCATATCTACTATTGATAGTCTCTAATAGAAAGAGGAAGAGGAAGGCCAAGGGACCTTCACCTGTGATTCTACCCTTTACTCCCTATGTTTTCCCACAGCTGTGAGTAAAGGGTTAATGGAAGGAGGACTCTATGATACACTATTAGGTTGTTATCTGTAATGGAATGGGACTTTGTGGTAATGCAACTATTTGGGGTTTACCTTACACTCCTGTGAGTAACCCCTTACTCAGGCCCCACAAAATAAGTAAATAAATAAACTCATTGGTCTCACCAAGCTGGACACTGGAAGAACTGTTACTCTGGTCTGCTGTAGGTGTCGTACCTGAGGTGAATAGACATATGTTCATATCTCCCCCAGGAGAAGGTAACTCAAGTACATCATATGCACCAAAGTCATGTGTTACCACTTCTTCCAGCCACCTCCATCCCAGAAACCTTTTATGATTCTCTTCCTCCGATCAGCAATGTGCAAAGATTTATAGTAGGTATCGAATGTCTTCTCCATCTGACAGCACTCAGCCCTCCCTATCTCATCCCCTGCTATTCCCATTGTCAGCTGGAGACAGAAACTAAAGCAAAGCAGCTGTATCCAGAACTCTAGGCAATAAGAGGTACAAGCAAGGCCTTCTTTTGCATTCTCTAGCGCCCAGATGGTGGTTTTTAAATAACACTTCCCACTAAGAGGCCATAGCCCCTTGGAGAAATGGCCTGCTACAGGTTTAGGGCCAATGATGTAAAAAAAAAAAAAAAAAAAAAAAAAAAGCCAGGCACATTTTGCTGTACTTCATTCCTTTTCTCTTGTAAGGAAAACCTTGGTTCCTGGAATAACACATTTTCCACCCTAAAAATATACATCAAATGCTTTCCAACATCAAAATACAAGTATTACTTTTACTATCAGAATTCTACTTGTTTTTAGACTATATGCATCACTATGCATGCTCAGTCACAGGACTGTGATCAAGGGTCACTTGGGATGTTGATTTTCTTTAGTGTCATTATATAATGAAATTGATTCTTCCCACTGATGGAAAATGTCCTAATGTTCAAATATGTTTTTCTTTAATTTACGACATTTACAAAATTCAAAATCCAAAGCTTCACACAAAGGTAGAGGACTTCTTATTCTTCCCTCCTCTGCCCTGTCCTAACACCTTGCTGGGAGGGCCCTTGTACTCTACCCTTTCAGCGTCTGCTCTCTGCTGACTGCCTGCTCCTCTTCTGTAGTACTTCATTTACTTAGCAGCACATCATAGATATCATGTCTCTATCAATGTAGAAAATCTTCCTAACTCCACATTGTTCTCATAATAATCACAACAAAATAGACCATTTTAATATTTTATTTCTAATTATATATTTATGTATGTGTCTACCTGTAGATTTGTACACATTTGTGTGCCCAAGGAGACCAGCAGAGGAACTGGATCCCCTGAAACAGTAGTTACAGGTGACTGTAAGCAGCCCAACTTGAGTTCTGGAAACTAAACTCAGGTCCAAACTAATCTCAGATCCTCTGTAAGAGTGGCGAGGGTTCTTAATCCCTCTAGCTTTTAAAATAAAACCTTCAGTCTTTTTTTTTTTTTTTAAACCTAAGTCAACAGAAAGAACCCTCCAAGTTGCCTAGCTAATACATCTGTTATTAGGCAATAACATTACATGTGCTACATCCCTCCTGGAAACATGGTTCTCTTTCACTTAGAGGCATAACCATATGCACACCAAAGTACTTTTTCTACACAAGAAATGAGCCTGTCCCTCTATTGCATGACACTTTCTGGAAGAAACTAACAAACCATTCACTCAGTCACTCAGTCCAGATGCAACGCTGAAGCCATACAAAGTGAGAATAGCATCAGCATCCCATTTGGCGAGCCATTGACTTTATTGGGGTCATCTACACAAGCATGGGGGAATTAAAGGTAGCAGCACCACTAAAGCCCACCTCAGAATGGATAGTATCTGAAGCCTGGAAAAGCTGGAGCTCTGGAGTTCAATTAAAGTCTGATGGAAGAGTTACAGAGTCTCATCTCCTCACCAGGTGTTATCACTCATATAATCATAGGGAAGGAGGATCCTGGTGTATAAAGTGAGTTTTGGAGACTTCCTTAGATGTGTTAGTTGTTTGCTTCCTGAAAATTAATGCATTGGAGGATATTTCAGCATACTGTAAACCCCAAGTTTGTTATTGGCATTAATTAAATAAAATTAACCTTGGATCAGGAGGCTGAGTTAACACAAATTGACAAAAAAAGGTAATTTGAAGGGCATCTGAAGAGATAGAGAGATGCACCAGAAAGAACAGGAGGGATTTGAAGTGGCACAGCTATGTTTTATTTGGCAGAAAGACACTCTTTGGGGGAGACACCAGCAAGGGGAGAAGGTTAGTTAGTTGCTACTCAACCTCTCTGAGCTAGCAGATTTTCACCCCAGCCTTTGAATCTTGAGTCTTATTTGTAAATAGAACAACAGAGATTTAGTTAAAGCTATCTTTGCTGCAGCAGCAGAGCTGGTGCCTGCAAGAACAGAATTCTCACCAGGCTATGGCCTGAGCAGCCAGGCCACTGCCAGAGAAGCAGGCCTGTAACTGTGGGGTCACAATTGCTGACTGAATAGCAGTAGATTAAAGCACAGCCACTGTGTCAAAGTTAAAACAACATTAATCAGCTTTCCTTTAGAAATTTCTGAGTCTTTCCAAGCTTCTCTTTGTGATGGGATGTTTCATGTTGAAGAAAATTTTTCTACAATATTACAGCTGGTATATAATTGCAGCACATATGGATAGTTCATAGATTTGGAGAACAGCTATAGGAAAATACAGAGAAAAAAGAAGAATTTGCAGGAGCAATGAATTCTCAGTTCAAATTCTAGCTCAGCCATTAACACCTATATTAGTTATCACTAACATATGTAATAATGTAACAAATTGTACCCAAACACAGAGATTTAAAAAGATAACATTTATTGCCTCACAGCTTCTTGTACGCAAAGAATCTGGTGCAGGGTTTTTCACAGGCTGCCAACAGGTGTCAGGGGCTGTGTGCCAGGTCAGAGTTTCATCTGAAGAACATGCTTCAAAATTCATCCATGTAGTTGCTTGCACCTTACTGGAAGGAGGCCTCAGCACCTCAATATTATGAGCTGGATGGGTCTTTTGCTTCTTAGCCATGGCAATTGCTCTATAAAACATTTACAGTTTAGTATCTGGTTTCACCAAAGTGAGCAAAGGAGAAGGCAAGAGAAAGTTCCTGAAAGAGAAAGGAAGGGAGAGAAATCATGGTTTCTGATACCCTGACTATGGAGGATACACTCCTTGAATTTGCTAAGTCTAGCCTAGACTCAAGTGGGTAGCTCGCACAGCAAAAGTAATGATTTCAGGAGAAACTGCTGACCACAATAACTTCTTAATTTTAAACCAGTCCTCCCAGTTCTTCCTGCATGAGAAATATGAAAATAATAATAACAACACCACAGCAGGTTTGGTTTTTTTTTTAATCACTAAAAATAGTATGTGTGAATTGCCAGTCACTAGAAAGATGAGCTCAATCCAGAGTCATCATTTGGAGTGAATTTGGCAATGCTGATGGCCAGTGGCAACAATCTCCAGGCTGGAGAGAGGGCTCAGCTGTTAAGAGGCTTGGTTCAGGCAGGGGATCCCAGTTCAGTTCCCATACAAGTAAGACAGTTCACAACCATCCTTAATTTCAGCTCCAGGGGATACAGCCCCCTCTTCTGGCTTCTGCAAGTACCTTCATGCACATAGTCACACAAATCAAAATCCAATGTGAAGTTTTCAAATTCCTTAAAAAAGAACTGCTTCTTCCTACGTCCCTGAGCCATCTGTATGCTTTCCTGCCCCTAGTCTTCTGAACTTACATCTGCCATGTCTTTCGATATTTCATTAACAATACATCTCCTGTGGCCAGTATGAGAGCAATTACTGAGATAAAGTGTGTTTTGATAGCTCAGATTCGCCAGTTCAGTGTGATAAAAATCAATCAATTTTTCTTGTGATTTTCTTTTTTAATCCATTGTCATCAGTGAAAAGGAAACTGGATTCACTGGCATTGAAGAAAATACTGATTTACAAACTAAAATGTTCTTTATTTTTCTTATAAACTGAGGTGCAAAAATGATCCATTATAAATATGATAAAGAGCTTCTGGCTTTGAAGGTGTGATATTATATTTCAAGACTAAAATATCTCAAGAGATTGTTGCAAGTGTTGAAATTTCTTTTTTCCCCCTCCCCCCCTTCATTCATTTCTTCTTTACTATGGCAATAAATTTTCCTGTCAAGCTAGGCTATTTTGCTGTTGTTAATGTCAGTAGTAACTCTTAAGAAATATATCTTTAGGCTGGGGAGATGGCTCAGTTGGTGAAATGCTTGCTTTGCAAATATGAGGACTGCAGCTTAATCCCCAGAACTCACATATTAAAAAAAAAGCCAGGCATCTTGGCACACTTATAATCCCACCACTGGGAAACAAAGACCGGGGGTCCCTGTGGTGCACAAGTCGGTCTCTCTAGCCCCCTTGGCGAGTTCCAGACCATCAAGAGAACCTGTCTCAAAACTCAACATAGGGGCTGAAGAGATGGCTTAGTGAGTAAAAGCCCTTGATATGCACGCATGAGAAGCTGAGTTAGAATCCCCAGCACCAATATGAAAAGGCAGGCATGGTCATACATGCCTATGACTATAGAGCTGAAGACACAGTCGTTCTGAGACGGGATGATCACCAAGGCTTAATGTCTGCAGTGTAGCTCTAGGTTAATGAGAGATCCTGTCTCTCAGGAAAAAAGCAGACAGTGATGGGTTCTGGCTCCAGTGTTCTCTTCCAGACTCTACAGACATGTATCTACAAGACAAAAGACTAAGGAAGGAGAGTGATGGTTAACCTCTGACCTCCAGACACATGCCCGCATACATGCCCCTGCATTGACACGTAGCACACATGAAGGAACACACAATAATATTAAGAACAGCAAAAAACAAAAAAACAAAAAACAAAACAAAACAAAAAAAAAAACCGTGCGCACGTGTGCACACACACACAAGAAAGAAAGAATAAAGTCAGGCTATCAGTCAGAGTTGAAATTCTGATTCTTGGGGATAATGATGAGAAGTGGAAACTCCAGATGTGAAGCCCACATGAAAGACATGAAGGGAAAACCAAAAAGGACAGGAAGGGAAGATGAGGTCAGCTCTAACACCATCCTGGCTGGAGCTCAGAAGCTGGGCTGCCTGGGTCACTCTCTGGCTTCATGGGGGCCTCCTGGAAACACTTACAGAGAGACCCTGGAACAGACGCCTCCCACCTGTGGCTATAGGAAGATTTATCATTTAGATACCTCTGGGTGGGGGAACAGCCTTGGAAGGGAAGCATCTTTGAATAACAGCAAGCTGCAAAATTATTTCATTTTGTTCTTTGTCTTTGCAAACCAGTTGACTTGAAGCTTCCAGAACTCGTGTTTTAACATCTCCATCACAGCTGCTGGAAAAATCCTTGCTGTTCTCTGGAGTGATACTGAGAAAAATATCTACTCCCTCTCACATCTATAATGGACACAAGAAATGTCAATCATACCAGCATTGAAAAGTTCATTTCTCACTCCCTATTGTGCAGGTCACATCTTTGTAGGGCTTATTGTCTGCAGCTGTATCCATACACCTTCATGTGCAGAATATCAGCTTTACATTAAAAGTTCCCAGAGTCACCCCAGGTCACACCTAACATTTGGGATTATATTATCATTATCCACTATTAAACCTGTGATGATATCACAGGACTTATGTCAGAAAGAATAAATAACTTAATGTGGAGAAGAAATCCCTCTGCTTGGCTGAGGAGATAGATCAGTGGATAAAGTGTTTGTCACACAGTGTGAGTACCTGCATTTGACTCCCCCGAGCCAAGTAAAGCCAGATGCGAAAGTGCATATCTGAAATCCCAGTGTCCTATAGCACGATCAGTGAGAGGCAGAGGAAAGGAGAACCCCTGGAAGCTTGTTGGAGGGCTAGCCTGGTATACCAGCTGCAAGGGCAAGAGACCGGGTTTCAAACATGATCAAAGGCAGGAGCTGACATCCAAGGTTGACCTCTGACCCTCCACCAACACACTGGCATATTCACATCCTGTACTCAGACCCCAGGGACATGAGTGCACGCCTACACATTTACAAAAAAGAAATCTCAGTGTCTCTTCCATCTGCATTTGGTCATTGAATGATGTGGGCACTAGGAATTGCTCTCCATCAGCCAGTGAGAAGTGGGTTTTGACAATGAAGATGCCATCCTGAGACTTGAGGGGGGGGAATTTTTCAGGTCACCAAGGCAGCCACTAAAGTGATAATTGAATAAAAATGAGAGTCTTTTCTTTGTCCCCTTCTAGAAGACTCTATATTTATTTCCTTCACTTCACGGAATGTCCCATCCTCAGGGTTCTCATACATGCTGTGTTGGCTCATTTGAAGTGGTTGCTCACAGCTGGAGTTATGGATGGATACAATAAAGGCGCCCAAGAAGGGGAGAGCCGCCACTGCACATGCTGGCCCCAGATTGCAGGCTCCAGCCCCTCAGCCTTGAGGGCTAGACACTGTCTTGCCTGGCTGTGCTGCAATTTTCCCCCCCAGGCTCAGCGGAGAGCGGTGTTAAGGTCTGTGTGGCAAGCTATTGTCCTTTACTTAGTTAGTTCAAGCATATCTGATGATGCACAGTCTTCGTCACAAAACAGAAAGGCCAGACAGAAAGCCAGATTAGATCCTCTCTCTCTCTCTCTCTCTCTCTCTCTCTCTCTCTCCTCCTCTCTCTCTCTCTCTCTCTCTCTCTCTTCTCTCTCTTCTCTCTCTCTTCTCTCTCTCTTCTCTCTTCTCTCTCTTCTCTCTCTCTCCCCCTCTCCCTCCTCCCTCTCTCTCTCTCCCCCTCTCTCTCTCTCCCTCTCTCTCTCTCTCTCTCTCTCTCTCTCTCTCTCTCTCTCTCTCTCTCTTCTCTCTCTCTCTCTCTCTCTCTCCCTCTCTCTCTCTCTCTCTCTTCTCTCTCTCTCTTCTCTCTCTCTCTCTCTCTTCTCTTCTCTCTCTCTCTCTCTCTCTCCTCTCTCTCTCTCTCTCTCTCTCTCTCACACACACACACACACACACACACACAAAGACAGAAAAACAGTTAAGGCAAATGCTGTTATTGTTCCCACCGTGAAAGTGCAGAAACTGCCCCAGATTGATCTGTGTGTGGTTTAATGTTGGTGAGTGAAAGAGGGCCAGCGAGATGGCTCAATAGATAAAGTTTCCTGCTGCCAAGACTGATAACGGGAGTTCAATCCCAGGACCCACAGTAGCACACACCCCACCTCAAACATTAAATAAGTAATTTTAAAAAAAATTAAGTGAAGATAAGGAGGAGCCCCTCCTGGGAGTGTGACTCTGTGATCAGTCACAGTGTCAGGGCTGAAGTCAGAGCAGAAAGTGTGCTTCATTTCCTTTTTGTTATTTTATCTTGGGTGTATATGTGCACGTGTGTTCTTGTGTATGGCTTTCCTTAGGAGTTGTCTACCTCCCCCACTCCCCACCCCAGGATCTCTCACTGGCCTGAGATCATTAATTCAGCTAAGCTGGCTGGCCAGTGAGCTCTAGAGATCATCCTGTCACTGCCTCCTCAGAGCTAGGGTAACAAGCATTGCTCACCAAGCCAAGCATTCTAGGGGATCAATCTCCGGTTCTATTATTTGCAAGCAGGCATTTTACCAACTAGATTTCCCCTGCTCTTCAGTCATTTGTATGTGTGTGTGTGTGTGTGTGTGTGTGTGTGTGTGTGTGTGAGAGAGAGAGAGAGAGAGAGAGAGAGAGGAGAGAGAGAGAGAGAGAAATTTTAAAAAGTAAATGCAAAAGGAAGCACCGGTAGATAGGGAAGAGAAGGCCTAGTCAGTAAGGCCCCTGAGCTGAAAGCCTGAGACCAGCACTTAGGGCAAAAGCCAGGCATGGTAGCGGACATTTGAAACCCTGGCACTGGCAGATGAGGGATCGATCTAGCAGACTCATGGGGCTTGCCAGACTAGCCCGTGGGGGAGTCCTGGGTTCAGTGAGGGGCCTGAATTTGGGAAGCTTAAGCTCGGGTCCTCACATTTGCTCAGCAAGCACTTCACCCCCTGAGCCAAGAACACTGTTTACAGAGCTAACCCACGCATCTGTGTGATCTCTTCCCCAATAACTTACACACCCAGCTTGCTTACTTCCATGCTTGTTTTTGGTAGCCTTTGGCTGAAACATTGATACTGATCGACATGAAACTGCCCATCCTCTCCCCAGGAACTGAATTAATCCATGTTAATAAACATGATATTCTGTGCATGCAAGTGGGTTTGTGTGTTTATGGGTGGTAGGTGTGTAGAGTCCAGAAAACATCCACAAATGTCATTCCTCAGGTATCAGCCATCTGTTTTTTGAGACTGAGTCCCTCACTACTTTGCAACTCATCTAATAGGCTAGGCTAGGCTGACTAGTGAGCTGCAAAGGTTCCCTTGTCTCTGCCTACCTACTGCTGGGATTACAAGTGTGTACCACCACATACAGTAATGCAGTCTTGGAGCTGGGCTTTGTAACCCCAAGTTTTAGGAGAAAGAACAGAAGACCAAGACTGTACAAGTAGAGGTGGTAGGTCAGGATTATTTTCTTTGTCTCTAGGCCTCCAAAGTGTCTCTTTTCTCCCAGGACACAACCACTACCCCACTCAGAGACTCTGCTCACTTGGAAATGATGTTATAACAGGGATTGGACTCAGAAGCAGGCTTTGGGAATGTTGAAACTGAAAAATACATGGACCAGAAAAACACAAGAGAGACTGAGGGTATCACTCAGGTGACAGAGTATCTTCCTAGCATGCAGGACACTCCTGGTTGCATCTCCAGCATGAATAAGAGCAGGCATGGTGGTGTTCACTCGTAATTCCTCACTGGGGAAGTAGGGGCAGAAGGAACAGAAAAGTTCAAAGTCATCTTCAGTTACTGTGATGGGTAGTTTGAACTATCAGCTTAACGGGATCTAGCCTGTTGTAGAATATTAGTTGAAGATGTGTTGCATTTGCTTGTGCTGTGGAACATTCGTTTAATGAAGCACAGATGTGCTGCATTCCTTTCTGTTGCATGTGTTTACCTCTGTGAAGCCGTGTTACTATGCCTGCCTAAAACACCTGCTTGGTCCAATAAGAGCTGAACAGCCAATAGCAAAGCAAGAGAATGAATAGGCGGGGCTGGCAGGCAGAGAGAATAAATAAAAGGAGAGAAAGATTGAGGTATGAAAAAAGGAGACAAGGACTCCAGGGGCAGCCACACAGCTACAAAGCCAGCCACGGAGCAAGAAGGAAAGAAAAGAGGTAGAGAAATTGAAAAGGTAAAGGCCTAGAGGCAGAAAGACAGATGAGATGATTTAAGTTAAGAAAACTTGCCTAGAAATAAGCCAGGCTGAGCCCAGGCATTCATAAGAATAAGCCTGTGTGTGTAACTGCCGAGGAGCTGGGTTTTGACCCCCAAAGAGCCAAAAGAGTAAAGTGTAAAAATAGCTAAATGCACTAGACTCACATGGGAAGACAGTCTCCATGAGGGATTGTCCCCAACAGGTGGGCTTGAGGGCACATCATTGGCAAGAGAGACTGTCTCAATTAACAGCTATGAGAAGATTGAGCCTAAGTGTGAAACATCATTCCCTGCTTCAGAGCCCAAAGAGATTGAAAAAAAAAAAAAAAAAAGCTGAATAATAACATCTCTCTCTGCTCTTGACTGTAGTGTGACAAACTACTTTAGGGTTCTTCCGCCTGACTTTGCCCACAGCGACAGACTTTAACATGGAATTGTGAGTAGAAGCTAGGACATTTGAGGGACAGCCTAGGTTGCATGGCACCCTGTCTCAAAGAAACAAAGAACAATAGGTCAGCATAGCAGACTGGTGCCCAGCAGTTATGCCAGCTCACTGGAGACCAAGATCCACAGCTGCTTTCAAAACTATTTGTTACTATTATTATTGTTGTTGTTGTTGTTATTGTTATTATTGTGTGTGTGTGTGTGTGTGTGTGTGTGCCTGTGTACTTGCATGTGCATGTATGCCTGTGTCCATGGAGTTGGGGAGGGTGTCCAGATCCTTTGGAGCTGGAATTACAGACAGTTGTAAGCCACCTGATGTGGGTACTGAGACCTGTACTCTGGTCCTTTGCAAGCTCAGAACATAGGCTTTACAGCTCTTAATCCCCGAGCTATCTCTCCAACCCAAGACTCACTGTTACTGAGCCAAATGCTTTACAAGACAGAGGATTTGAGAGAATTTTCAATATCTCAGTTAATAAAAATGAGAAACAAAAGGAGTGGGCTGGCTCCTAGGAGCCCATGTGAGGGAGTGAAGAATAATAGCAACATTTTAGAGCAGCAAGCAGAGCAGGGGATCTGTGCTCCTAGCCCAAGGGAGCCCAGTGGGGCAGAACAAAATAAGAGTTGTTCCTGGAAAGCCCTAAGCCAGTTCTCAGTCACTGTTGTGGTGGTTGTTGAGAGTCACCCCTGGCCGTGCTTGCAGAGGACACTCCTGCATGTGCCTCCCTGCTGTTCCTGCCTCTGGGTTGGAGGATTCCACAGTCTGAATTTGTTTGCTCTTGGCAAAGAGGATGTGTCCATCCTTGGGAGCAGAGACTCTGAGCAGGAGAGACAGCCTAGAGCAGTCAGCACACGTCACTTTCCTCTTAAAACCACATTTTCATGAGCAAATGAATCAGAAACATATGGGTGAGGTTTCTCTGCCTGGTGTGAACAGTTCAGGCTCAGATCCCCAGGCAGGGCTCTCCAAGAGGATGCCTGGGATGCAAAGGTGAGTGACAGCATTCCAGGATGCACAGGGAGGGGGAGGTGTCCTCACCCCACCCTGCAGCAGGGCCTCCATCTGGATCTCCCCAGGCGAGCAAGGGGTTCTCCTATGTGACCATCTTCTCCTTATTTCTGCTTGTTCTCTTTCAATGACAGTTTGAATCTGTGCATTCATACACCATGTGAGCAGGAATATCCTCATGTGTTTTCCATGTCCCCAAAGGATAATGTGAACTAAGAGACCAGGCTGCACAAAGAGCATAAACAGACAATGTGGAATTTTACTGACATGATGACATCTTCCTAGAGGCAAGGTAACTTATTAAATTTCATTAGAAATACTAGTATTAGGTTGTTGAACACTTGCAGCAAAACTGAGCCACAGGCTTGTGACATCTAAGCTGCTGTTGTGAGCGGAGAGCAACAGTTAAGTTCCTGTTAAGGATTTGAGAAGAGGCAGCAACCTCCTAGTTTGATGCTGACTTTGCAGTCAGCACCTATGTTTTGGTGCAGGGCAAGCAGCCCAACCTGGACTGGGTTGTATCCTTGAATATGGATTCAAAAGTCAAAAGTTGGGACCAAGGAAGGCTGGGGGGATAGCTCAGGGAGTAATTATACTTGATATGAAAGTGTGAAGACCTGAGTTCAAATCCCAGCACCCACGTAAAAAGACAGGTGTAGCCATATGTGCACTATGATCCCAGAGCTGTAAGGATAGATATAGGAGGGTCATTGAGGCCCAGCTCCAAACTCAGTGAGACACCAGAGGTGGTTAAATGAGAAGCCCTGCCCCCTTATTCTTGGGCATAGAAATACTTGGTCACCAATTGACACTGGGGCACTTGGGAGGTATGGCTTTCTTAGAGGATGCATGTCAATGGAGGCAGGCGCTAAGGTTTAAAAAGCCTTCTGGTATCCTCTGCTCTCTCTGCTTTTTGTCCATGGTTCAAGATGTAAACCCTCAGCTCTCAGCTTCCGCTTGCTGCTACCCTTCCCTCTCATGATGACAGTGGACCCTATTCCTCTGGAACTGTAAGCCCGAATAAATCTTTCCATCTGTACATTGCCTTGGTTGTGGTATTTTGTCACAATGATTAGAAGAATAACTAGTATAGATCTCCTGTCAAGGGAATGAGGCAGAATATAGAACAGATCTGACACAGAAAGTCAGGGTGGGACCAGGAAGTGAGCTTAACTGGCATAGTGCTTGCTTTGCGAAGATAAGGACTGAGTTTGATCCCTGGGACCTCTGTAAACCAGGCACTGTCCCAGGCTGAGAGGTGAAGACAAGCAAATTCCCTAGGGCTCCCTATGCAGCCAGACTTGGTTGGTTCCAGGCCAATGAGAAACTCTCTCTGAAAAGCAAAAGCATAGTGACTGGAGAAATAATGCCCAAGGTATTCTCTGACTTCTGAAAACACACACACACACACACACACACACACATACACACACACACACACACACACACACACACACACACACACGTGCATGCATGTGCACAGGCACACAAGTGCAAAGCCAGGCACATGTGTGAACCTACACGTACAAAAAAGCTTGATTCAGAAGAAAATATGCACAGAAGTTTCTTTGTTGGTACAATATCCCCAAATGTACAAATGTTACATGAGTGTCAGGATGTGGGGATATTTTCAAATATAATAAAAACAGTCGGAGATATCAGAGGACAGATCCAACCTCCTCCAGTCTGTTTTGTGTTTATTTGTTTGTTTTTTTCCAGACAGAGTTTTTCTGTGTAACAGTCCTGGCTGTCCTGGAACTTGCTTTGAAGACCAGGCTAGCTTTGAACTCACAGAGATTCTCTTGCCTCTGCTTCCCAAGTGATGGGACTAACAGTGTGAGCCATGCACGAAGGAAACTCAGGGCCAAATCTATAGGAGAGACAGAGATATCAGAGAAGAAACACCCCAGTCAGATCTCACCCAACTGTCTTCCAGCTTCCTCAGCCTGGCTCCTTTTGGCTTCTTCTGTCTGCTCTGTCTTCCTATGCCTGCCTTACATACTTTCTTCACTCAGTTAAGGTGTGGCACCACTACTGCCAGCCTAGGAGCCTGGAACTCCTTCTGTAAACTAAAATGACCTTCAACTCAGATTTGATGGGATTAAGGGCATATAGGTCACCACTCCTGGATACTCCCTGTGCTGTGATTAAAGGTGTGAGTTACCATTGTCTGATCCTCCTAGACTGACTGTGGGAAGATCTCTCTGATGTCTCTGATGGTTTTTATTATATTTGAAAATACCCCCACATCAGGATGTGGACTGTATGAGCCTTGTGCAAAGACTAAACCCTTTTCTTGATATTTGCTGCCTGGTACATTAGATAGGCCCCTCAACCTCTGAGCAATTTTCTGACACAAATGTGTATAATACAACCATTACAGCAAACACACCTAGTTCAGAAACACATGATGGTGACATTCAGAACAGAGAGCTTCTCAGGTACACTTTAAAACCAAATGTGCTGGGTATTTTTTGTTTTGTTTTGTTTTAGTGAACTTGATACCAAGCTAGGGGTATCTAAGAAGAGGGGACCTCAATGGAGAAACCGCCTCCATCAGAATGGCCTGAGGGTGAGTCTGCGGAGCATGGTTTTGGTTTATGATTTACACAGGAGACCCCAGCCCTCTGCTGGTTGTGCCTCAGCTGGGCGGCTTTTCCTGGAAGGCATAAGAATGGTAGGAATATAAGCCTGGACAGCAAGCTGACAAGCAGTCAGTGTTCCTCTGTGGCCTCTGTCTGAGTTCCTTCCCTGACTTCCCATGGTGCCTTATGTAGTATGAGGTTTCTGGCCCAGACTTTCTGGCCTAACCTCAAGGTTTATGCCCGCGACCCAAAGAGACACACAGATGCATAGGATAGTTTTAGGATGATCAGCCTCAGGGCCCAGGCATATCACCTGCTAACTCTTTACCTTTTTAAACAAACCCATGACTCTTATCCTGTTCAGCCATGTGGCTCAGTATCTTTTCTTAGAGCAGCATAGTTGTCCTCTGCTTCTTCCAGCTTCTCTCTGGCATTCACTCTGTGCTTCCTGTTCTCAGAGTTTTCTTAGTCTGGTAGCTCCGCCCACACTTCCTGCCTGCCTTTGGCCAATCAGCGCTTTTTACTAAACCAGTGGGTGGGACATTTATTTACAATGTAACAGCATAATCTCCCACATGTCCCCTTTTCTCTTTTTAAAACAAAAAGAACTCCAAATCTAATATTCTTTTCACTCTTTATCTATAACAACTTATAAACAACACTGTAAATAAACACAAACATCCATAATCCATGTTTTGGGAATGTGGGCGTTGTTCTCTAGGCTACTTCCTGCTCAGTGGGGACACTGGCAACCTCATGGGAATCCAAAGAAATATATAGGATTATGGACAAGTCTTTAGTGGAGTAGTCTCTAAGGCTGGGTCATCTCAGCTAGTCTCCTTGAAATTGTTCTGGATACAGAGCTCGGGAAACTTCAACAGAGGTGTTCTGAAATGCTGAATCATCTGGTCCATCCATTTCCATTGGAGATTTTTCAGGGGTTTTCCTCTATCAAACTTTATGTTCTTTATCCAGGAATAAATCCACAGCCTCTCATTTTCTGTGAAAATAAAACGAAAACCTCTTCTCCAAAGTAACATATCTTTGCATTTCAATTTTAAAGTAAACTCATTTACAAAATATATAGGTTGAATTATTCCAACAGTATTTATAATCAACTGTCTTTTAGCCACTTTTACTAAGCCATTTTCAGTCAAGATGCTTAAATATAAAACAATAATATACAGTATCCAGGCATTCTTTGTATTTTCCATCTTTACATGGCTTATTTTTTATTTATTTTACTCTATTTCTTTTTTAAGAGTTTTCTCTACCTTTTCTCTCTCTAAGCCTATGTATATATATTTTCAACACGCTCTAAACCACTTAGACTTTTTTTAAAAAAACTGTCTTTATTGTATATTTATACTCTCCCACAGCCTTATGACATGGAAGTATAAGTATAAATAAACCTGTTTCTCTGCCAAGTTGCTTTTGGTCATGATGTTTATCACAGCAACAGAAACCTAACCAGGACCTGAGACCTGAATCTTCACCATTCTGACCTGAATCACTAGAATATTTCTTGAGCTGAGATGGAGAAACTGCATCCCACATGCATGATGAGCACCTCATTCTTTGTCCATGAGTCCATATCCCTGACTCAGCCATCATCTTAGTCAGGTTCTGTCATGACAAAACACCAGAAATAACCAACAATAAGGAAGAAAGACTTTTCACCATTGTGGAGGCTTTGTCCATGTGGCATCCAGAAAGTAAAAGAGACAGGAGGGTGGGGCCTAGACCCTAAAATCCACCTCAGAGTCACACTCCCAATGAACTACCTTGTTCCCGCCAGGGCCCAGCTTCTTTGTGAAGGCATACGGTGTGTGTGTTTGTGTGCACGTATGTGTAGGTGCACTTGACTGTGAAGGAGCATATGGAGGCTGAGATCACCATCAGGACTTCTTCACTCATTTCTCCACCTCATTTTTTCAGGCGGGGTCCTGCACTGATCCTGAGGCTTGCTGGCCAGTGATGCCAGGGATCTACTAATCTTGGAAGTTTTGAGCTCTGACGTTATCTCTTGAGGAGCAACAAGCTGATAGCTTTTACTCCAGGGACCCAACACTATCCCATACTCAGGTGGACCTCTTTCAAAATTCTCTCTTTTCAAAACATCCACATTGTCCATGTTTCATTTGCTTAAGCAAAATAAATCAAAATTATTTGTTTGACATGTTCCCCTCCAAAGATTGGATCAACTCTAGTTATTTGAAATTTGCTCATTTTTTCCAAGCATGCCCATTTCTGACCTAGAATTGTGTATTCTGTGTATTCCTGGACGCTTTCTCCACCTCTGTTATCTATGGATATCCCCATATTTCAGTCTTTTTTGAAAATTCCCTTAGACTCATTATGATGGCTAATTTTGACTTTTAACTTTCATAGGACGTAGAATACATGTTATGAGGAAGTTCCAAGGTGATGTTAACTGATATGGGAAGACATACCCTAATTTGAGGAGCACTGTTCCGGGGGCTTTGGCTGTGGACTGAATAAGAAGAAGTGCCTGAGATCAGTACTTACCTCTCTGTGCTTCCTGCTGCCATGACTTCCTCACCCCGTAATGACTGCACCCTCAGACTGCCAGCAAATAAACCTTTCCTCTTCAGCTGCCTTTGAGCTCAGGTATTTTGTCACAGTAACAAGACAGTAATTGCCAGCATTGTCCTCCCTACATTGTGTGATGATTTGGATAGGTATGGCCTTCATGGATTCATATGTTTGACTGCCTGACCTACAGGGAGTGGCAGCATTAGAAGGTGTGGCCTTGTTGGAGGAAGTGTTTCACTGTGGAGGCAGACTTTGAGGTCTCAAGTACTCAAGCTATACCCCATGTGATATACAGACTTCTTCTTCTGCCTGCAGATCAAGATGTAGAATGCTCAGCTTCTTCAGTACCATGTCTGCCTGTGTATTTACATGTCTCCACCATGATGATAATGGACTAACCCTCTGACCCCAGTTAAAAGTTTTCCTTTATAAGAGTTGCTATGGTCATGATATCACTTCAGTGCAATAGAAATTCTGAGACACTGGTTCTTTCCTTTCTGATTCTTCCAGAATACCTATCACCCTACTAGACTAATGTATGACAGTGTCAGATCTCATTATGGCCACCAACTTTTGTGTGAAACCTAGCTTCCCACTCTGAGAATATATGCCCCATGAGGGTAGAAACTGTGCTGTTCCATACATACTCTGCAGTGAGAAATTAGTATTTTGTCATCAGAAAAATAGATAGAGGTGATAGAGATATGACACAGCAGTTAAGGCTGCACACTGCCCTTCCAGAGGACAGGAGTTTGGCTCCCAACATCCACATTGGGCTCATAGCAACTGGAAACTTGAGCTGCAGAGCATTGGATACCTTCTTCTGGCCACTGTAGGAACAAGCATAGCACACACACGCAAACCAGTGGACACACATGCATGTGCACACACACACCAAAAATAAAATATGGTTTTTTTAATAGAAAGAAACAGTTGGAAATTAGCATGCAATCCAATTTTATTGATTTTAAAATGATACCTGTCTGCTGCCAGGCAGGTTCTTAGCCTTCTTAAGTCCATAAACCCTTTTGCTTCTTGCAATTCTGGTGATCAAGCATGGAAAATGAGGAGGGTCAAAGGAACACACATGCCCACAAAAAAAAAAAAAAGTTAGGGTGCACCCTCCTCATTTTTCTCTTCTGCCAGGTCATGTAAAATTGCTAGGGCCAAAGAGGCCACTAGAGGGCTGAAGGTTGAGCATGGATCCTGGAAATCTCCAGGATGGGGACTGTGGGGCAAAATGTGGATCACTGAATCATGACAGCTTTTCCTTCCAGCCGTGGCTCTCAACCTGAGAGTCAAGACTCTTGAGGGGAGGGGGGGCGGAAGCAAAGGACCCTTCACAGGCGTTGCCTAAGATCATCAGAGAACACAGATACTTACATTATGATTCATAACAGCAGCAAATTGCAGTTATGAAATAGCAACAAAAATAAATTTTATGGATAGGGGTCACCACAAAATGAGGAACTGTATTAAAAAGTTGCAGCATCAGGAATGTTGAGATCCACTGTCTTTGAGCATAATGTGTTCATCAACTTGTTGCAGAAACTTCCTTGGCCCAGTAGTCCTGTAAATAATTGAGCTGATTAATACCTAAGCAGTCAGACCTATGGCACCAGAGCTATTGATGCTCTCATTAGTCAGCTGCCATTGCTTATGCCCTCCCTAGCTGCAACTGACCTTGGGAGATGCTAGAGCATACAGAAGATTGACTGGGAAAACAGAGTCCGTGACACAACTTTCTAGATGCTATCATCCATGATGGGGTGGAACTTTATAATCATGTAGCTGCTTTGTGTTCCCCATATTCCTGTAGGTAATCCTTCATATAGGCTCTG
Source organism: Phyllotis vaccarum (assembly GCA_033318265.1). NCBI lineage: Eukaryota > Metazoa > Chordata > Mammalia > Rodentia > Cricetidae > Phyllotis > Phyllotis vaccarum. Next base: position 32,435,768 of record JARWLC010000016.1, on the reverse strand, counting down.
CAAGTAAGCCAAATAAACTCATTGACTCCGTGTTTGTAACTTCATTTCTGTTCCTAATGAAACATCCTGGCAATAAGCAACCTTAGAGAGAAAGGATTTACTTCAGCTCACAGTTCCAGGTCCCCCAGTCTATCACTGAGGGAAAGCCAAGGTAGGAACTCAAAACACCTCATCCCATCAGCCCCAATGGGCAAGCGTACAGGAACAATATATGTGTTCTTGTGTTCTTGCTTGTTTGAATTTTTCAGCTAGCTTTCTTTACTCTTGCACAGCTCGATGAAATGTCCTGCCCACAGTGAGATGAGTCTTCCCACATCAATTAACAAGCAAGACAGTTGCCCCGAGACATGCCCAAAGGCCAATCTAGGCTAGACAATTTCTCATTAAACTCTGTTCCCAGGTGATTTCAAGTTGTATGAAGTTAGCAGCTAGAACTAGCCAGCTCACCCAAGCTAGACTTAGGCAGAATTCTTTGTTCTGTGTTTCTACCCTAGCTGGGTTGCATAGACATTTGTTTACCTCTGAATGAAAAGATGACATGCAATAAGTAAAGGATGATAAGACTAAAATAAATAGAATATACTATATCTTAAAATGGAGTGGCTATTTAGTCACAGAAATTAACAGAGCAGAGATAGAAGCTGCAACAACATGGGTGAACCCTGAAAACACAGTGCTAAGTGAAAGTAGTCAAATAAAAAAGAATGGGCATTGCGGGGCTGGGGAGATGGCGGGGGGGGGGGGGGTAGTAGGGGGTGGTACTTGCTGTGCAAGCATGAGGACTTGAGCTCTAAGAACCCACATACAGCCAGGTATGGTAGCACACATTTAGAACTCCATTATTCCTTTGGGGAGATGGAGAGTGAAGACAAGAGAATCCCTCAGAAACTCACAAGCCGCTCAGTTTTGTGAATGAATCAGAACCCAGAAGACCCTGTCTCAAAATAGGTGGAAGATTAAAAATTGATAGCTGAGGTTGTCCTCTGATCTCTACATGGGTGCTTTGGCATGTACACTCACATACATGCGCCATACACACAATCATACACACACAGGAGTTTTTAAAGGCCACATATGGCATGATTTCGTCCCTATGAAATGTGTGGGGTATGCCATCTGTGATATTAGAAAGCATATTTGTGTTTTACATGGATGAGGGTATAGTTGTCTGGAGAAGGGTGACTATAACAATGTGATGGGGTGGGATAAGCGATGGCTATACAAACTGTATAACACTTTAAAAAAAACACTAGCTTTTAAATTCTTTTGCACTGTTGGTGTGTGTGTATGAGTGTGTATAAGGGTGTGTGTGTGTGTAAACCCAGTTATCTGGTGTCAGAGAATAACTTATAGGAATCCTTTCTCTGCTTTAGCCTGGTGGGTTCTAGAAATCCAATTGAGGTGTCAGGTACAGGGGATAGTATGCTTTTCCATTGCGTCATCTTGCTAGTCCCTCAATTGCACACTTTTAAAAGTAGGTTTTGTGATAAGTAAATGCCAAATTTGTCCTTTGAGGAAATAGCATAAACATTTGAATTAGCACGAAGTGCTGAGAAAACTCTACTATAACTGGCTTTCGTACTGGAAAGAGCAAAAGAGATGGAAACAGCTCAAGACGAACGAAACCTGGAGAGTTCACTGACTTTTGGGGGGTTCCACATCTGTAGGTACCTATGGTGTTGCTACACATCAATATATGTTCATGGATGGATACATGTGTGTGCCTGTGTGCAGTGGCCAGGATTAACTATGGGTGTCCTCATCAGTTACTCTTCACCCTGATTTATTTTCTTATTGATTTTTATTAATGTATACTATGTACGCTGTATTTATGTGTGAGGTGTATGTGCATGTTGGTGTGTGGGGGGGTCACATGCCTGTGAATATAAGTACAGAGGCCACCTAGTGTCTTGGTATCTCAATTTCTGCCTTAGTTCTTTGAGACTGTGTCTTTCACCACGCTTGAGGCTGGGCAGGCAGCCAGCAATCCGCAGTGATGATTTTGTCTTTGACCAAGCCCCAATCCTACCCTGGTGCTGGGATTCTGGGAAAACATTCCTCCACATCTGGATTTAAAGTCATGTCCTGTGCCTTTATTCACCTAGGCTAGGCCAGCTGGCCAGCCCCGGAAACCACCTTCCTCAGCCTCACAGGAGCCGGGGTTATAAGCACTTGCTACTATACCACATTTTTTGAGTAGGTTCTGGGGGAAAGAAATTGAGTTTTTACTTCTGGTTGAGCATCTTCTCAGCCCAGACTCTGAGTGTTCAACTCATCTATTATGCTGAGTGACCTTGAGCTAATTATTTCAGCTCTTTCCTACTCTGCAGAGGTTAGTTCACAGGGAGCGAGCATATCCTACAGATGATGCCAGGTAGGAGCATACACACAGCTGTGTACAGTGTTTCCTGGCATGTTGTAGATGGTCAATAAGCCAGAAGCCTCTTCTTCTTTATTTCCTATTCAATCTCATTCCTTCAGTAATTTTCAGAACCAGCTGGAGCTGACCAAGAGTTGGGCTTCCAGCCCTGCAACTAAAGAGAACCCAGTAGGGATGTGGGTTGGGTCCATCGTGTGGAGGATGCCTCAGAGAGTCTCTACTGTAGACTAAGTAGGAAAGAAAGTGAGAGTTGCCAGAGGAGCAACTAAACCATAACTAGGGTGGTGTAGTGCAGGATCTGAGTTTAGATTCCAGAACCCACGTCACAGCTGTTTTGTAGTGGAATCCGTAAGCCCAGGACTATTGCTTGGGAGTGACAAAGTCAAGTGGATCCCTAGAGCCAGTTGCCTAGCCAGTCTACGCACGCTGTTTCAAAATATTAGATAGATAACTTTGGAGATGATTTGATGGGTAAAGTGATTGCTATGTAAGCGTGAGGGCCTGGGTTTAAGTCTCCAAAACTCAAGTAAAGCCAAATATATTGTGTATCTACAATGCAGCATTTCTATGGTAAGATGAAAGAATCCTCAGCAATTAGCTTGATATATGCTGAGGAAAAACAAGCAAACCAAGAGACTGTTTCAAAGAAGAAGATGAAAACCTACACCTGAGATTGTCCTTTGATGTCCACATATGGGTAATGGCATGCACATGCCTACACACACACACACATACACACACAGAGAGAGAATAATATGTTTCTGGCCCGGCCTTTCTGGCCTAACCCTGAGGTTCTGACCTGTTGCTGTCCCGCAGAAACACATAGAGGCTGTATTAACTTTATGCTGATCAGCCTATGGCTCTGGCATATTGCTAGCTAGCTCTTGATCTTATACTAACCAATGATTCATTCAGCTCGGTACTTTTTCTCAGCAGCATTTCAACTTCTTTCCTCTGTGTCTACTGGAGTCTCCCTGGCATCTCTCTCTGCTCTTTCTGTTTCCAGAGTTTTCTTAGTCTGATAGCCCCACCCACACTGTCTGCCTTCAGCCAATCAGCATTTTTATTAAACCAGTAGAAGGGACAATTATTTACAATGTAACATAATCCCACTACACATACACACACACACACACACACACACACACACACACACACACACACACACATATATAAAGACACTAAAGCTAGATTGGATCTAAGACCTGATGTCTGTTCCTTTCAGCTAATCTGTAAATCATTCTTTTCCTGTCATAGAACCCTATGGAATAGGAGCGGGGGAAGGGCAGAGTGGGTTCTGGGGACTTGGACATCATTAATCATCAGCATCTCTTCCAGGATAAGGCAGTTCAGTGTGCAGCAGCTGGGAGTGGGAAATCCTTCCCTGGACACTCTCCACATCTTATACCACAGTCCAGCAATGCTGCTGCCAAAAATGTCACCACAGAGAAAATTTAAGGACAAAATGCACTGATTTGTTAGATGCATAATCTCTGAGATGGGAGGATCTTTACTCAATAGATGAAATTATTACATTGATAAATGTTGTCTGCTGCTGCCAGCTGAGACCAAAAGGGTGGGAGCAGAATTTGATCCTCTGAAGAAATTCCTCCTCGCTGTCTCTTAATCTATTCTGTGATCACTATTCATGCTGTTGAAATACTTAAACTCTTCCTCCATGTTGTCACCCATCTATATATGAATTCATCACAAAGGCCAGATGCATGGCAATGCAGTGTCTGCAGATATTATCAAGAGAGATTCCAGATAGGAAGGTAGTTCAGTGGGAAGAGTACTTGCTGTGCAAGCATGAGTACCTGAGTTTGAATCCCCAGCACCCATGGGCATATGCACATGCATGTTGTAAAGCCAGTACCATAAGGAATGGAGAGGGTGAGATATCTGAGGTTTGCTAGCTGCCAGACTAGCTTCAGTGGAAGACTCTGTATTAAGAAACATGGAGAGTGATAGGGAAGGACAGTGCATGTACCCCCATATCCTTCACACATGCTCAGGCATATATGTGTATACATACATACACACACACATGCACACACACACATGCACGCACATACCACACACTCTACATGTAGATTCACACACCAAAGGGGGTAGAGAATGAGAAATTATTTTATTATGAAATACACAAAAGGTATTGGTCAGTATAATAAATGACACTGGGCTCCAAACAGGGGGGCATAATTCAGATTTTATTCCTTCATTCTTCAACAGAACTCAAAGGCCATTGGATTTCAAGGCCGAGCAAGCACATGTGGTTTTGCTTAGGGCTTGAAACAGCAGTGATGTCCAGGCTGTTTCTTAGGGACCTGGCCAATACAACTCAGAAGAGCTTGGGTTTGCAACAGTGTTTCAATAATTTCTCCTTTCTGGGGAGCATCCTGTATCCCCAGGCAGAGAATGAGGTTTGGAGCCTGCTGGGAACCTACTATAACAAAGCCTTTGGCAGCCCAGAGGATGCTGGGTCCTCCATTGGCAGGAGTCCATCTCCTTATTTGCACATTCGTCCACTCCACTGGCTGACACACATGCCCACTTACCTATGCAAATTTAGATCCCATTGTGCAAGTTTACTGGCATACATTTCTCACACACTTACTGAGCACACATCCATGCATACCCAAGTATGTCTGCACACATATAGTTGAAAATACAGGGGCTGGGAAGATGGCTCAGTGGATAAACTGGTCACTGCAAATGTGAAAACAGGAATTCGAATCCCCAGAACCAGAACCAGTGTGTGAGTGTGTGTGTGTGTGTGTGTGTGTGTGTGTGTGTGTGTGTGTTATTTGTGTATGTGTCTGTGTGTGTGTTGTGTGTGTCTCTATGTGTGTGTTTTGCATTTGTGTGTGTATATATGTTTTGTGTGTGTGTGTCCCAGTGTTCTTATGGGGAAACAGAAGGCAGGGACAAGAGAAAGCCCTCTGAACAGCGTTATACTCCACAGGAAAGATCAAGATACCTGATATCTTAAGCAAGATGGAAGAAGACTAGCCAATAACCTAGATTGTTCTCTGACCTCCACATTCACATTGTGGCACATGGATATGGAAACACAGGAAAGAAATATGCACTCACATGCACGCACACACACATACATTCACACACATAGACTCATGTCAATTCTAGCACCAAAGGCATAAATTCTATCATGATTTTAGGAATTCATTTCATAGCTGTATGAATCATCCTCCAAGCAGTTGCACCCCATTGTAGAAGTGACAGTTTCTAAGAGTATCATTGGATGTTTGACTACATTATCATCACATATGAAAATAGGAGGCACCACTACTAATGCAAGACAGTAGAAAGCAGCTGATTTGGACACCTTTGTATTGTGTGTGTGTGTGTGTGTGTGTGTGTGTGTGCATGTGGAGGTCAGAAGACAACCTCACATGTCTGTCCTTCCATTTCTACTTTGTTTGTGCCAGTCTCTGTCTGTTGCCCACCCTTGTAAAATGCCAGGAGAGCTGGTCCATCAGCTTTGGCACTGCCCACTCTGGCTTATATGCGTTCTGGGCGTCTGAACCCAGGTCTTCACACTTGCACAGCAAGCACTTTACCCACTGAACCATCTCTCCAGCCCACTAGAAATTTCCAAAGGTATTCCGAGAGAAAGGTGATAAGGATCTGAGGGTCCTGTGCCACCAGCCCACCTGCAGCTCTGGGCCTTCATGAGTGTCTTCTGGTTTCAGGATATTATTTGCTAACAGGGTTCTATGGTTCCAAATGAGGCCCTCACTTCCACATTTTCTAGACTGGTGAAACCACTCCTTGGCAAGGAAGCAAACACTTTGGAGCAGTTCACCTAAGACCAAAAACCCAAGACAGTCAGGGAAAGTCTTCATGGGTTAAACTTGTTTTTAAATAGTTGGCAATGGGAATTATATATATATATTTTTTAATGCAGCATTAGTACCTTTGGGCTTCCTCAGGAAGCAAGTGTAATTTTTGTTGTTCAAGATAGCTCTCTCAGGCCACAGAAACTGGTGAGAGCTGGAATTCCTAGCTGGAGAAGTTGGAGTGGGTGGAGATTGGGGGTGGGTTGGGATGTGGGGGTGGGAGATGAGAAGACTGGGCCCTGGGTTCTGCCTGGAATTCCAAACTGGGAAAGGAGACCTCAGCGGCTTTCATATGGAAATTGGCCTGGAAGCTGACTTTGTCTCTGCTAGGAACCCAAGCCAACACCAAGTTCAGTGAACCTAACACACTGTTCAATCAGCCATTGAAACCCCCTCAGAAGAGCAGGCAGGGAAGGGAGGGTGGAGGGGCAGAGGCTCCCTTTCAGCTGGGTTTGGTTCCGGAGGAGGCCTAAAGAGAGATTGACTGGCGAAGTAATTTGAAGGCAAAAGTCCCATGCAAAGTGAAGGTGAGTTTGCCCTGGCTCTAAGTGAAGGAAGGGAAGTAAGAAAGCCAGCTGTGTGGGGGTGAGGCCTGATATGTAACTGACTGAAAAGGGTTAATATACTGAGTGTGACCTTACCTAAAACCAGCCCACCCAGCCGCCCTTCCCCGCCCTTCAGAAGATGAATGCAAATGTTAGCTGAATTTCTCAAGGTCTCTTCTAGACCTTGCCTCCTCTGTGTTTGTCTTAGGAGAGCCAAGGAAGCACCTGCATCCACAAGAGGGTAATGCACTTTCTTGGACACTTTTTGGGGAGACTCGCTTCCTGTCTTTTGTCCTTGATTTATTATTGCCATTATTTGTTCTCCCCCATTCGGTTCATTTTATTTTAAAAGAACAGCTCATGGGCCCTTCTATTTTCATGGAAATTGCTCAGCAATAACAATTTCAAATAGCTTGCAAAAGAACAATCATCATGCTAAGGCCAGTTAGCCCAAGATGCTTTGCAGGCACTTCACATAACAATTTACTAATTAATGACAAATTAAATGGAATTTGGTAAGAAGAATCAGAGGTTAGAGTGCTGGTATATATTATGTATAAAAAAGGTATGCAAATATCTTCAGCCCATTTGTGGTTCATCAGTGGGAAATAATAGCCATTCTGCTCAAAACTCTCACAGACCAGAGGGCTATTGCATAGAGGCAAAACTTGGAAATTACATATAATTCTAATTTTTAACACTTTCTTAGATATACATTGTTCCTTCATTTTCCAGATACAATGAATATAGTCTCCTTTGTTTTAATGGTTTAGAGTTATGAAAACTCACCTGTACTTTGTGGCTTCTGTTAGCTGCATACTAGGAGGCTAAAAATAATCTTTGAAAAATGTTTACTACTGCCCTAATCACTTTTGTCAGCTTCACACAACCTAGGGTCTTCTGAGAAGGGAGTCTCACCTGAAGGACTTCCCGGATCAGAGGAGATAATGGCCCATATGTGGGGGATAGTCTTGACTGCTAAGTGATGTAGGAGGGGCCAGCCCACTGTGGGAAGCACCTTCACCTGGGCCAGGGGTCCTAGGCTGCATAAGAAGGCTGGCTAAGCATGAGCCTCTGAGTCTGCAAGCAGGTTTCCACTTCAAGACTCCTTTAGCTCCTGTCCTGACTTCCCTCAGTGATGGACTATGACATAGAAATACAAGTCAAATAAATCTTTTCTTCCCCTAAGCTGCTTTCGGTCCGTTTTTCATCACAGCAACATAATGAAACTAGAACAGTTACTTATTCTGATCTCCTACAGCAGATACTGGGAAATTATAGCCCCTTTCCTGGTTTTGTAAATAAAGGTTTATTGGAATGCAGCTACATGCATCTCTCTATAGATTGCCTAGGGCTGCTTTTGAATTAGGATTGTCATACAGTTTTGAAGCATATAATGACTATAATATTTCTAATATGGCCTTTTACAACAAAACTTGCTAGCCCTTGTTCAATAAGGTAAAGCTGGGGAAAGAGAACACTTAGCATGGTAAGCAAATAAAAGCTTTTACTAGGAAATAACACTGAGAAATTAAAGATGCCCTATACAAACCATTAGAAGTTTGCAAATGGCTATTATCACACTAAATAAATAACCCCAAAACAAATTCCTAAACATTCTTTGCTTAGTGCACATAAGTGTGGTGGTAGGAAAAGGGAGCTTCCTTCTCTATGCTTCCTTTTGTATCCCACTGAATAGGCAGCTCCTCTCAAGGGAACATGGGCCAAAAGATATACCCACTGATGTATTAGTGGCATAGCTAGCATGGGGAGTAACCAATCACTTTGTGCTTAGATTCGAAGCTGGCTCCATAAGGAGGAATGCACATCTGATACAGTCAATTCAGCATGGTCAAAAGCTCTAGGAGTTCACAGACTCTCCAACAGGCAAACAAGAAAAGAGAGAGGAAGAAAGAAGGAAAGAAAAAGGGAAGAAAAGAAAGAAGGAAGGAAGGAAGGGAGAAAGGAAGGGAGGGAGGGAGGGAGGGAGGGAGGAAGGAAGGGAGGAAGGAAGGAAGGAAGGAAGGAAGGAAGGAAGGAAGGAAGGAAGGAAGGAAGGAAGGAAGGAAGGAAGGAAGGAAGGAAACACAGGCCACCCTAATGAGGAAAAGCTTTATGAAGAGTGAAGTATGTCTGTCATCTACATAGGTTTCCACTGTCAGATATGATTTGGGCATATGGCATATGTCAGTTAATACATGTTTACTATTTCTAAATTTGTGAGACAAAGTATTTACTTGGACCTTCACCCCAGCTTCTTCCTATGATGGCAGCCTAATGGTAGAATAGTAGAAAGGAGAGGCAAATCTGTAGGGCCCTCTAAGCCCTCAATTCAGATCTCCCAGCAATCCTTTATTGGACCTGACAACATAAGTCACAAGGTCAGTCCACTCCAGAGTCCTTCCTTTTCTTTGATGGGGTGTCATTCAACTTTCCATCACTACAAGTATCTGAGGTAATGCAACTTCTAAAGAATAAATATTTATTCTATCTCATCATTTTGGAGAGTCCTAATCTAGGGTCCTAAAAAGTCTTATAAAAGAATATTCATTGCATTCCAGGCCTGGGACAAGGCAGTATACATTATTGTGGAGCCTCTTAATAGAATAAAGGTGCTCACCTCATTGTCAGGAAGCAGCAAAGAGAGAAAAAGACTGAAGTGTCCTTTCAAGACACCCAGCAAAGGTATTCCCCGATTGCAGATTGCTCACTACATTCTACCTCTTAGTTTACTCCACCTCTAAATGCCTAGGTAGGGAGTAAGCCTCTGGTCCTTGGGGGAAAGACTCCAAACACTAGCAGTGAAGAAGCAGAAATTCTTCTTCATCAAAAACACATGCACAAAAAACTGGGCTTTGTGTCTTTGTTTGTGACAGAGTCTCATGTAGCCCATGTTGGCTTCACACCCACTGTTTAGCTAAGGATGACTTTGAATTTCAGATCCTCATGCCTGACTCCCAAGCCCTACACCACTATGTCTGGTGTACCATAGCGCTGAGATGAAACCCAGGGCTTCCTACATTGTAGGTGGGCACTCTATCAATTGAACCCCACATGGCCTTTATTTTAAGCTCCAAAAGTACTTATTTCAAAGTTTCTGGGGAAGAACTGACAAGCTGTCTGGCTCCTAACTCATTGATGGCACCCTTTATCATACCCAAGCCTGAAATCCTGTCTGGTCAGTTGTCAATTGGAAAGGCCAAGGAAACTGTGAATATGCTTCGAGAGTGGCCTGTCTGAGCTGTGATGAGGATCCAGACAAACAGAAACCACTGAAGGACTGAAGAGATGGCTCAGCTCTTAAAAATAGTTGCTGGGTTTTTTGTAGAGGATTGGAGCTCTGTTCCCATCACCCAAGCTGAGAAGTTTACAATTACCTGTAATTCCAGGTTCCTAGGAATCCCATGTCTCAGGTACCAGCATGCACACATATACAGAAAAAAAATAAAAGAGTTATCTTCAAAAAATTATCCTATTTACTGCAGTGGCTAACACTAAATGCCCAAGGTCAATTTCCTGATTGATTTACCTTGGAGTGTGGCCTATGAAGTACCCGGTAATTGTTCTTCATTTACTTATCTCTTTGGAGCCTGCAGAGTTTGTTCTAATTGATGTTGATAAAGCTTGGGCTCTGCAAACCAGAAGATTTGACTTCTAGATTCATTTTCTACCAGCGGTCTACCTTGAGAAAAATCTCTTCACGTGAGTTTCTCCATCTGCGCCATGGACAAATATAAGAAATACTGTAAGAATCTGTAGAAATACGGGCCGAGGGTGGGGAGGTGTTAAAGGAACCTATCATACATGAATAAAGATAAGAGTTCAGATCCCTAGAACCAGTGTAAATGGTGGGTAGATGTGGCAACCTATCCCTACCTTCCATTCTATATTTGGAAGGCAGAGACAAGGGATTCCCAGACTAGTTATTTATCTAGATCAGTTATATTGGTAGCTCTGGGATTGATTGAGAGACCCTGCTTTGAGGAATAAGGTGGAAGAAGAATGGAGGATGACTCCTAACATCCATGCATGTGCATACATATGTACCCACATGTAAAAATAAGACACATATGTGCACATAACAGGAATTAGAAAGACAAAAAGAGTCAGTAAAAATGAATGTGAAGCTTCTTAACTGTTGTCATACATTGAGCATTCAGTAAGTGCTGGCTACTACTGTAGATTTTGGTAGAATGTGACCAGAGACTTAGAATGGATCTGGCTTGAACTTGAATTTGAAGGATGAGTAGAAATTGGGGAATAATCTTGCAAAATATCAGACAAAGACACACAACTCCATGTATCATTTAGTCAAAAATAGCTAGACACTTGGCTGGGTACTCTTCTCTTTAGATCCAGCCTCTCTTTCCAAGAGTTCAGGAAATAAAGTAGGGGAAGATCCTTGGACAGTTGTGTAAGGACTTTAAACATCTGTATAAGAGCAACCTGGTATTTTTGGACTAGAAAATTGAAGGCAACAGGGGAGGTGGAAAAAATGGGAACCAGACAAGTACATTAGGAAGATTGGTTTGGTTGCATGGTGAATGGACAAGGAAGGGGCCCCAAGGAGGGGAACCAACAGGGCCTGAGAGCTGGTGCCTGCCTTCCACACTTGAGTGACTTGAAATCCCAAACACCAACTCTTTCATTTTTATGTGTTTAATGAACACATATTAACTATATATGATGGGTTTCATTATGGAATTTACATATATACAAATAATGTATTTGGTCATATTCACCTATATTACCTCACCTTTCTCTCCTCTCCCCTCCCATTGACCCCCCTTCCTATTTCCAGCTAGTCCCCCCTTTACTTTTGAGCCTTTTCTGTGTTTACAGGTTTAACTAGAGTTACAGAGTATGGAGCTATTTACAGGAACATGGACAACTTACTGGGCCTAGTTCACTGAAGAAACCATCTCTCCTACACACTCCCACCCCTACCCCTCTAGACCATTAACTACCTGTAAATCCCCGGGGAGGCATTAGGTCTTGTGAGCCCACCTCTCAACTCCACCAGCCATGTCCATGTACCCAATCCTGTGCGGTCCATGACAGATTTTAATACCTCTCCTATGGGAAGATGGGCTGTTCTGCCCACCCCCTTGAAAATAATTCTATCTCAGTGACTAACCTCTAAAGCAGGGATGGAGGCAGATACAGCATGGTAGGATTTGCAAGGCTAAGACAGAATAAATATCAGTATTTCTAGCTGGTCCTTTCTCTAGTAGGCTTATGATTTAGAACTCAGCTCCAAACCATGAGGAAGCCAAGTTAACCCATAAGGCCATGTGATACTCTTAGCCGCAGCAGCCGTTCTAGATGACAGCTAGCCAGTCTCAGATGTGGATATGCCAATCCCCAGAGGACCCCTGAAGCAGCCTTCACTTTCCCCACAGCTGAGGGCACGTGAAACTGGATGAACGCTCCACAGTAAGTTTTGCCTAAATTGCTGTTTGTGAGTAAAATAAATATTGTTGATATTTTTAGTCGCTGACTCCAGGGGTGTTTTGTTACACAGCAGTGGTTATAACTAGAAGCAGCTGTTCTAGATGCTGGGTAGGCGTCATGCACACTGTTTATTCTTATGCTTTTTCAGAAGGCATGATCCGAAAATCAAAATATTTGTGGATAGGAACATTCCCTATCCCATCACCCTCTCCACTTTCTTGGTGACATTTATCATGATTTGCCATTGTAGTCTCTATTTGCTCCTGTGTTGATTTATTTGGTGTGTGTTTGTTTTATTTCTTCCCCTCCCATTAGAATAGAAATCCCTTATACCCCTCATCTTGTTTGTCTTGCTCAGTGCTATATCTCTTTACCTATCCTAGGGCCTGGCATGTCATGAACACACTGTAAACATTTGTGGGATAATGAACAAGCAGATAAACACCACGAAAGTTGGACGTGTCCAATTTCATTACACAGAAACCGCATTCAGAAGGCATGTGCCCAAGTTTTAAGAGAGAGAGAAAAAAAATACAGTTTAGGTCTGCAAACAGAGGAGATGATATGTGCTTTTTGTTTATTGCATGGGTATATAAACGTGTGGTGTGCATGGGTGTTTGTGAGTTTAAATGTGTGTGCCTGTGGGTGAGTGCACATGTGTGTGCACTGGTATATATGCAGGTGTGTGCAGAGTCCTGCTTATGTTTCTTCAATCATCACATTCCACCTTATAGAATGAGGCAAAGTCTTTCATCTAAGCCAGAGTACACTGTCAGTCAGCTCCGCTAGCCAACTTGCTCTGGGGACACTTATCTCTGCCTCCCCTCTGCTGGGATTACAGGTAAACCATTACACAAACCCAGTATTAATTCTGAAGACAGCACTCTCAGTTCTGATGATTATGGGGTAAGTGCTTTTCCACTAAGCCATCTCCCCAGCCTAGGCACATTTTTTTTTTTTTTTAAATAAATTGGTCCTAAGCAGTCATGTCCTCTGTCACTAGATCCACTTTAGGCTGGGCTCACAGAAAAGAGATGTCTTTGGATATTTACTCTGTCAAGCACTGATGTGCTTCACCTCATCAGACCCTCAATAGGCAGATGCTCCCATTCCCAATCAAGGGGCCAGGACACAGGCTTACATAGAACTATCCCTCTAGTCAGAGTTTTAAAGTGAAACAACCAAGCTACAATTTTGGGTGTGACTGTTCCTGCATGAGGCAAAGATACCCTTGTACCCTTGTTCAGGTAGATTGGGAAACACTATGGACAACCTTCTCTTTGTGTAAAACAAGGCAGCTTGGTCTAACCAGCAAGTTCCAGTCCAGTGTGAGCTCCATTCTCTCTCTCTCCCTCTCTCTCTCTCTCTCTCTCTCTCTCTCTCTCTCTCTCTCTCTCTCTCTCTCTCTCACACACACACACACACACACACACACACACACACGTCTATACTCCCCATACCCCGAAATGTATCTGGAAAATTCAAGATCAAAGTAAGGAGGTTTAAAGACTCCAGAAGTTTTCTACTCACTGTGTGTCTCCACATCTCAGAAGAGACATGGATGCTCGGAGGACTTCTACAAAACTCCACTCACAAGGACTCCATTCTTGTGATCTTCTGCCCCCACCTCCTTCAGCAAATCCTGCAGGCCTGTGCCACCACAACTGGCAAAATCCACTCTCATGACCCAATTGCTTCCTAAACAGTTCATCTTTTAGTATGATCACGTTTGTGATTGAGTTTCAAAATAGGAATTATAGCAAAGACAGAAATTCAGACTATGGTCTCCATTCCTGCAGTTCTACCCGCTCTATATTACATACACATGTGCTTGTGATATATGTTATATACAGATACATGTGCGTAAACACACACATGCATGCATATGGGCATGAAAGAGAAGAGAGAGTGTGTGCATGATGGCACCCATGAGGAGGCCAGAGGATGACTTTTGAATGTCAATTCTCTCCACTGTAATAGATGCGCACCCCTAGAGCACCCCAAGACACCCCAAGACCACAGCTAATGACCACTGTTAACATTAAAGAAAAAGAGAGTTTAATGAATATGAATATGAATACCGGTACACACATGTGTGGGCTCCAGGCACTGTAGAAAAGCCTGGAGCCCTGAATAATTTTGGTGCAGAATTCTTATACCCCACTCTGGGTAAGGGAGGGGGTATGGGTGGGCTCGGCACGCTAACAGGGCAGGGCCAAAGGTCAGTTTAGGACAGAGTTTAGGAATGCAGGCAGGCAAGCTATTTCCTGTGAAATATATAGGACCACCTGAAGACATTCATTTCCTGGAGCAGGACACATTGTGCAAACTTCAGAAAGTTCCTGCCTCGGCAAACAGTTAACAGTTCTCATGGTATGGCTTTCCTGGGTGGCCCCACCCAGGTTGCTACATCAGGAATGAGGAATGTGGTCTCACCAGGTTGCTAGGAATTCAGGAAGTATCAGGCTCAGGCTGCTGGGTGTGTCCCAAGCAGCCATCTCAACCTTGGCTAGTTTCAGGAACCTCAGGAAGGGGTCGAGGGGGAGAGAGTTACAGGATTTTTCTATTTTCACACCACCATGTGAGTCCTCAGGATTGAACTCAAGTCATCAGACTTGGTGGCAAGCACCTTTACCTGCTGGGCCATCTCACCTACCCCTCGCCAGTCTCATGTGTGCACATATCATACAATATGGAAGACACAGAATGGGGAAGGGGTGCTACAGCTGGGAATCTGGTCGAAGCCTCTTCTGGCTGAGAATCAACTGTTCCAACAATTAACAACACTTCCTTAAGGCCTTTCTCCTTTTCTATAACTATAAACCTAGATCTTTCTAGAAATCTCATTAGAAACTCCTTGAACAGCCCTAATAAGTTCTGGTTTTGTAATATTAGGACTACCTCTGGAGCCACCCTACTCTCTCACTTTTAAAAACAGAGAAAAGGCAAAACCAAACCAATCCAAAACACAAAACACTGGTGTTTCTGTGCCTCTCTCATTGAGAAACCCACCCTCTAAGGCTCTAAGGTGACTTTGGTCTTTCTTTTCTATTTGAATAAACTATAATCCAGTTTCACCATGGCTCATTCCAAAATTCTTATCTTCCTGGAAGCCAAGTATCTGGTTTTACCTAAGAAGCTACCCCTGAGGATTAAAGAAGTCCTCTGCTCTCAGGGCTACACAGTGCAGCTGTGCCTCTGTCCATGAAGCTGCTGAAACTCCCAATGTGTACTTAAGCTCTGGACTACTGCAGACACAGTCTGTAAGAAAATAAGCAGGAGAGTGAGGCATTGAGAACACTCAGCCGAGGCATGGGCAGTCAGGTAGAGGCCTGGACAGGCCCATGACCCTGTGGGCAGCCACGCCCGCCATTAATACACAGGGTCTCTGTACTCCCCAACTTTAGTCATCTTTCCCTTGGTCCCCAAAAAGAGATCTTAAAGACTTAGAAGGGCGTTCTCATCTGGAGAACTCTAACCACCTCTACATTCCAGGTCCCGGAGACAGAGTCATGCCTTTTTGAAGCCTTCCCCCCTCTGAGGTTCGAGCAGGGAACTTACCAAGGACATTAAGTCAGGTTTAGCTGGATGTCCTATTGTCTCCATAGAGGGTACTGTAGTATTTACAGACGAGTATCGATTCTCCTGTGAGCATCATAAATCCTCACAGGATTTGAGATCCTGACCCCAGAGGACATGGAAGGATGCTGTCTACCCTTCCATTTCCCAGGTCACCCACAGGAGAAGGGTCCTGAGGACCCACCAACATCAAAGAGAGATACTGGCATCTCCCAGTGGCACGGAAGAACTGAAGAAATGCTGTTCGAACTAAGGAATCGAAATACGAAGCTAGATCACCCCCTTACGGTTTATTAGGCCTTGTTCAGAATCAATACAAGCCCCAGGGCCCAGGATGCACTGAAAGGGAATACAAACTTTCCCTCCTAAAAGGAAATCAGGCCCCTTAAGTAAAACAGATGTTAGCACTGAGCTCCCAGCCCCCTCAGGTCTCCACTCTCACCCTCAACAGCCCAGGGAAAGATGGGTGTCCCAGAAACCGAAGATTCAAGTCTAGCTGGAGAATTTCGAGCCTCGCAATGTCTCCTATAACCCACTGAAGTTTTCCACTCTGTTTACTGGGAAGAGAGCAGGGGAGAGGGAGGGAGGGAGGGAGGAAGGGAGAAAGGGAGGGAGGAGGCAGCCTGCCTGTTCGCAGAGGATTTGGAGATACAGTGGCGAAGTGAATGGGGAAGATTTTCATTTCCTGTGTTATGCGGCACAAATAATATCAGTATGAAAAACCTGGCAGGGAGATGGGAGATAGCAGTTTTTACATTGATAAGTATTTGTTCATTTCCTAACAACAAAAAGAAATATAAATCTCTCCAGAAATTAAATAGGCTGGCTTGTTGGAGCACTTTTTCTTTTTTTTCTTTTTTCTTTTTTTTTTTTTTCTTTTCTTTTTTTTTTTTTTTTTGTGGGGCTGCTGCGTGCAGGGCTGGCTCCCTTTCTGGGCCCCCGCGCAGATAATCGAGGCAAGGCTATCATCTGGGATCACGCGGGCTGCGGGGGCCCGGCTCGTAGGGCCCAAGTCTCCTACTTTTTTTTTTTTTTTTTTTTCCTTTCCTGTCACTTATTTTCTCCGCGGGCCCGATTTGCATTTTAATGGAAGTAGTTTATAGACTTCTCTGCTGCCTTTGCCGAGCCACAAGTGGCATCATTAAGTGAGCTAAGCCGGATTAATGCCGATAGTAAAGTCAGATAATACAGTAACAGCGGCCTCCATTCCATTTGCATTAGGTGAGGAACGCGGGGCTGCCTGGTGCCTGGCGATAATTTGTAAGCGCGATATGTTGTACTTGAGAGGATAAGATTAAATTTAGTGGGTTTAACTGTCATCCCGGTAAGTCAATTACTTCATCTTTTCAGCCTTTGAATTTCTTTTATAAATAAAATAAATGGAATATTGAGCTGCTCCCGCAGCCATTTCGAGCTCCCATGAAGAATTACACAGACTGAGCCCCAAAAATAAATAAATAAAAAGGCTTCGGATTGAGCTTCATAAACAAAATATAAACTCCATTCAGGTGCCGACGTGGCGGCAGCTCCGAAATATTGTCCGTCTCTCATATCACAAGCGTGACGGATTCCATTGTGACTTCAGTTTTTCCATAATAGGAAATATTTATGTCGTGCCTGAGTCTTTTCTGTCCCTATCCTCCCATTGTAGGAGGCAAACACAGGCAGACACTGCCATGGGCTAGTGACCCCCCCTTCCCTCTCCTGGCTACTCTTGCCCCGGTGCTAAATATTTAGTGATCTGGAGGATAGGAAGGAAGCCCCATGACCCAGAGGTTTGCATCCAATTTCCAGGGCGCCTCAGATAAACCGGGACTACTTCCTTCCGATCTTTCTCTTCCCGACCATGGACTAGGACCCTGGAGATGGATTTTCTAGTAAAGAGTTGAACTAGAAAATATCTTGATAGGTTCTTACAGCGGAGATGGGGGGGGGGGGGGCGAGGCTAGGGGACGAGGCTAGGGGACAACAGAGAGAAAAGTGACCAGAGGGAGAAAGGGAGGGAGGGAGGGAGGGAGGGAGGGAGGGAGGGAGGGAGGGAGGGAGGGAGGGAGGGAGGGCTATAGAAAAAGAGAAAAGAAAGGGAGACAGGGAGGGGGAGGGCCGGCGGGAAAGGAACGGAAAGGAGAGGAGAGTACAGGGAGATAGAATGAGACAAGAGTCAGAAAGGGAAGAAGAAAGTGAGGGAGAGAGGAAGAGAGAAGAATAGAGCAGTCAAAGCCCCCTGGAAGGCACCAATCAGTAAAGGCCATTTTTAAGAGAGGAGGATCATTGGCCTCCAAGTATGCTGACAGCTGACAGACATGCTCACTAAAAATAAATAAAAACAAACAAACAAACAAGGGCAATTTTCATGAGTGCATAAATGAGTGGGTAGATAATGAGCAAGACAGGCAAAAGGCAGAGTCTGTGTGGAATCTCTGTACACCGGTGACTAAAGAAATGTAGCCCAGGTTGGCCCCCAATTTGATATGTAGTCAAGAATTAACCTTCGGCTTCTGATCCTCCTGCCTCAGGAGGATCCCAAAGTATTGTTGAAACTGCTGTCAATATTATTTGCATTTTAAGCATTTTAAGGACTGTGTGTGACATATGCACACATATGTATTCCAGTGTAGGCAGGCATGTGGAAGACAGAGGGGATATCAGGTGGCTTCTATCTCTCTTCACTTTATGCTGTGAGACAGGATTTCTTTTGAACATTGTGTTCAACATTTTAGTCAGGCTTTACTGTTCCCCCAAATACTGGAGGTAGGGACACATGTGGCCATTCCTGGCTTTCATGTGCCTGCTGAGGCTTTGAACACAGGTCCTTTCGCTTAAGCCGTTTGGCTAACTAAATGTCTATAACATTTTAAAGCATTTTGATAGATAATCCATCGCTTTGGTCAATGCCAATTCCCTCAGAAGCTTTGTTCAGAGGCCACAATTGGGAAGCTCAGGTCAGTAAATGGAAATCATATAACCAGAGGGTCTCTGTGTGCGAGCACATGCACGTGTGTTTCTCTGACTTCATTCCAAAGTCAAAGATATAAATGACTTTTAGATTGCCCCTTGTTTTGTATTATCCACACCTCTGCCTTTCACTAGTGCAGATAATCGAGAGCTCACTGTACTGTGATTAATTATATGTCCAGGGCTGAGAGCCAACACTCACAGCCAGTGAGAGCGAAGGGTTTCAGGCACTCTTAAAGGTGGAAGGATTCTACTTGCTTGTTCATCTGTTTAGCGTTTTCTGGCCTTGGCCAAGTGTCTACTCTGTGCTAGGCTCTCTACCTTTTACCTGTATCCTTCCATGGAACCCTCTGAGCATGGCATGCCTGGACACTGAGGACTGTTATTATCCCCATTTCAGAGTGTGGCACAAAGGTCAGAGAGGTGCATCATATTCCCATGTTATAAAGACTCACAAACATTTAATTAAATAAGATCAGTGATTTGACCAGTAACTTTCATGTATCATCTAAGAATCACAGATATTAAATGCATTCTTGCTTAATTACCACAATAGGGTCCCGTTAATAGCTACAACACCAAACCTCAAATGCTTTTCCCTCATGATGTCACTAAATCTGTTGACAGACCAATAAAGCAAACTTCGATCTTTTGGATTGATGCTTAAACATAGGCCTTAGACATCAGATCTGAGGGTGGTGCTAGCAGTTTAGGTGGCAGTGGCCACATGTCCCCTTTCAACCCTCTTGCTTTAGGGAGTGTGTGTGTGTGTGTGTGTGTGTGTGTGTGTGTGTGTGTGTGTGTGTGTATGTTTGTGTGTATGAATGTGTGTGTGTGTGTGTGAATGTGTGTGTTTGTGTATGTGTGAATGTGTGTGTGTGCCTTTTTTATTTTAAGACAGAGTCTTTTGCTAAGCTAGGAGTTTACCCCATTTTCCTCATTGGCTAGACGGATTGCTCCAGCAAGCCCTATGGATTGTCCTATGTCTGTATAATGCTGGGCTTAGCTTCCCCAAGCCTGACTTTCAAAAAGTCATGGCTGAGCTGTCTCCATGACCGACATGCCCCTTTTGTGTGAAGTAGTTTCCCTCAGTAAAGGGGAGCAGAGGTAACAGCCATGGTGGAATGTGTGCAAAGGTGCTGATCACACCCAGCTCAAATCCAAAATATTAGCACTGTTATTTTCTTGGCACAGAATAACAGGAAATAAAGAGTGCACAAAGTCACCTGTACTGAGTGGGCTCCAGAGTTCATGGTCTTCCCAGCTCCCTGAAAGCCCAGTTCCTAAACCACAGTCAGGTCGTAGTTAGTATTCATACAAAGCCATTGAACTCGATCAGATGTCTGCCTGTATCTTTGTGATGTCACAAAGCTGAATGACCAGTTTCCAGACTATTATCTCTAAGAATAATGAGTCATTTTGTGTCTTCTTTTGTGCATTATTCTTTGTCTAAGTTAAAACAAACAAGCTTTTGTGTTACCCATCTGAGGCCTAAATATTGCTCACTCTTTATCTCTAACGCTCCTGTTCTCCTGCCTCTTAACACTGTTGCTATTTCTACACTCTTTCCAGGTGTGGTTCAAAAGCTATTACACTGTTGTTTTCTTTTTCAAATCAAAGACATCTAGTTCTTTTTAGAAGTTCTTCCTAAGTTACCTTTAGTTACCTATTTTTGTATCTCGATGTCGTGTTTTTAGTTTTTACACACACATGCATACACACATGCGCAATATGCTATTTCTATTACTTTTCAACTATATTTTTATTTACTCATTGGGCATGATGTATGTGGGTCTGCAAGCGCCATGTGTGGAGGTCACGTGACAACTGGTGACAATTTGTCCTTTTCTTCTCCCATTGGAGCCCCCCCCAACAAACTCAGATTGTTAACTTTGACAGCAGATATTTTTATCCACTAGCCAGACCCATTTTTAAAAACTTTTTTATTGAATTAATTATCATTGTGAATATATGCTAGTGTGTGTATGAGTGAGGACACCTTCTGTGAGTGTGACCTCCCCTTCCACCATGATTCCAAGGTCAAAGCTGTGTGTCAGATTTGCTTCTCATGTACTTTTACCCAGTAAGCTTGGCAGACCTTAATATTATTTATTATTGTTACTAATTTAATCTTGTTTCTTGGCAATAAGTGTGAAAAAAACTGGTCACCATATACCTCATTGTAGAGCCCTCATAAGTTTATGGAAAAATTATCTTACTAAGATTTTTGTACACACACACACACACAAAGTGCCAAAGCGTTGACAACAGACTTAAGTGGAATCCATCATTTCAGAGCTCAGTTCCAGGGGCAGTTTGCCCCTACTTATTTTATTACCCTACTTAGTCTCGTGAAACCCCTCTAAAGAACTGGCATTTACACTTTTCATTTTCATCCTCAGGAATAATAATAATATTTCCCAGTGCCAATATTTTCCAGTGCAGACACTATTTCGAGGTTTGATTCCGTGATAGGCAGAAGTTTTCATCATCATCCCAAGCCTGTGTGTTCTTGTAGATATCAGTGTCCCATTTTCTCTAAAATTAGCAATGTCACGCAAGCTTTCAGATGCTGTAATTACAACAGCAGCAGACCAGAAAAGCTCCCAACACCCACCATGTCTCCTGTGACCCTGTGATCACTCATCTGCAAATGCAAGTCTTCCTTTTTTTTCTTTTTGTGCTTATGTGTGTCTTGTACGTGCATGCATGTTAGAATGTGTAGAGGTGCCCATGTGTGTTCACGTGGAGTCCACAGGCTAAGGTTAGGTGCTTTCCTTGGTCACTCTCTGCCTTATGCATTGAGGCAGTCTCTTTAAACCCATAGCCTGCAGATTCAGCTAATCTAACTTGCCACTTTGCAGTGAGGTTCCTCTGTTTCCACCTCCTGTGTGCTAGGATTACAAGTGGGCTGCCACACCCACCCAACTGGCACTTAGGTAAACTGGGGAATCTGAACTCTGGTCCTCATGCTTGTCCAGCAAGAACTTTACTCACCGAGCCACACTCCCCCAGTCCCCTAGTTCCCCAATATATTCCCAACTGAATGCCCCTAGTGCCTCATTCCCATCTCCTACTGTACATGTTAATATCTAAACCAACACTGATTCCCACCTTTTCTTTGAGGTACCAGGTCACAAAGCTCTGAGTCCATAGATACACCAGCCTGGCAAAGGCCAGACTGATTCTTACAGGAGGCAAGAAAAGAGCAGAGAAGTATTCTCTTCCCAGATACCTGCCCCATTTCTCTGGCTGAGAACTTTGGCCCATTTGGTAGGCCCTGGGTTTAAGGCACATGTTTGAGGTTCTTGTCTCTATCTCAGAGCTTTAACAGATTCCCAGTCTCTTTTCTCATTGAATATTCACTCTGATATCTACCTCTTCCTGGTAGGGAATTATTTCCCAGGGAAGATGACAGCCTGTTTATCCTCCCTCAGCCCAGCCCCTGGGAATCTTTGGGTGAAAGTCTTATCCCAAATGGCTTATCTCTGTGTAGCCTTGGACACACTCCTTAGTTTCAGTTTAGGGGATTAGAAAAAGATTTAGTTTTTATATTAACTATGAGTAGGGGTGAGCAAGCTTGGGCATATGACTATAGTGCCCTAAGAAACCAGATGAGGGAGTGAGATCCCCTGGAGCTGGAGTTACAGGTGGTTGGGAGTCACCTTAGACATACGTGCTGGAATCTGAGCTTGGGTCCTGAGAAAGAGTGTCAAGCACTCTTAACTGTGGAACCACCTCTCAAGCTCCTTGTTTTTGTTTTTGGGGACTGGGTATTATTTTAGTCCAGGCTATCCTGGAATTCTTTATGCAACATAACTCAGCCTCCTAAGTGCTGTGCACATACACACATATCTGGACTTCCATTTGGGTTTCCCCATAAGAATTAAGCAGAAGCCAGGTGGCAGTGGCACACACCTTTAATCCCAGCACTTGGAAGGCAGAGAGGCAGGTGAAGTTCTGTGAGTTCAAGGCCAGCCTGGTCTATAAAACAAGCTCCAGTACATAGGGAAACTCAGTCTCAAAAAGCCAAAAGAAAAGAAGTAGAAAAATTAAACAGAAACCATTTGTTGCATCTTGCTCAAAAATGTCCCCAGACTCTCTGTGTCTCTTAAGATATCACAAGAACTCAATAAAGATTTGAAGAATGAGGTAGCAAACTAAGCCACACTCCTTTTATGACCTGAAATATTATTATGTAGTAAATAAATACAGAATGAAATACATAAATGTAACTGAGAACAATGCATACCCTGAGGGGGGTCAAAAAGGATAGTTATAAGGATTGAATAATTTGCTCAATACAAAGTTGTTCACACCTCCCCAAAATGAAGATTGCCTTCTAAAAGTGTGTATAACAGAGTGATAAGTTGAATATCTTAGTCCATCTTTTCCCTTACTGCATTTGAAAGCCATAAAATTGATATTTATAGAGAGAAGTTTACTTGGCTCATTATTCTAGAGACTAGAAAGCCCAAGATAATATGGTGTTCTGTATTTGGTTAATGTCAGTTGAAAATCCCCTCCTGGAGTGGAGTGTATAGAGACTCACAAAATGAAAGAAGATGGAGAAATGTACCAGGCTCTGTAAACTCAGGACATCACAAGAGACACAATATCTCTCTCCAAGGTTATATATAAACAGCAATGGTTGTTGGGGACAGTAAACTGCTCAGTGGAGAGTTACCCGAAAGTTGTGCAAGGCTCTTGAGAAATGAAGTTTGTGTAAGCTGCATCTAGCTGTTCTAACTCCTTCACTCATGCTCCTGTAAGTAACACTCACTAGTCCATCAAGCCAGACATGGTGTGAAACCATGTCTTCGGTTTGACATGTGTTTGCATCTCTGCAGGAAAGGTCACAGGGTGAATCTGTACATTGTCTTTGTTGCTCACTCTGCAAAGTTCCTGCTTCTCAATGCTGCCATGTTGAGGATGGTTCGAGTTTCATTCTGTGTTATTATAAAACACTCTGACCAAAAATAAATATGGAGGAAAGGATTTATTTGGCTTATAATTATAGATCACAATCCATCACGGAGAAAAGTCAGGATAGAAACTCAAGGCAGACACCTGGAGACAAGAACCGTGAAGGACGATGGCTTGCTGGCTGGTGCTCGAGATCACTCACAAACTCATGCATAGCTACCTTTTTTACATTGGCCAAGACCACCTTTCTAGAGATGCTGCAGCCAACAGTTCAGAGCTAGGCCCTCCTGCATCAATGAACAATCACGACAACCCCCACAGACATGATCACAGGCCAATCTGACTTAGGTATTCCTCAATCAAGGCTTTCCCCTCAGATTACTCTAGACTGTCAAGTTGACAATTAAACAGAAGTAGGAGAAAGGCCACGTTCTCAAGAGATGGAATTTTGGAATTATATCATATCATATTGTACTATATTATACCATAGAAACGAGCAAAGACTCTGATCTCCCTATGTGTCCCTAGCAAAAGAATGAGATTTTAACTGATGTATTTTTTATGTCACACATGTTTGATAGTAGTCATAGTCTGTCAATATCATTTACATTTCCTTCCATAACAGAAGAAAATATTGTCCGAACACAGAGTAATTAAAGAGGATCCATCCAATGGACTTAAATATCCACACTTTTTATGCCCCTTCCCTCAAGTATATGATCTGATTATCTTCCCCTTGGCCATTCTGTACTTTGTTTTAATAATTAAAACAAAAGTTATAGTTTTCAATCCTGAAGGCCAGGTCACAAAAGGCCCAGAAGCATATAGTTGCAATGAGACACCTGGACTTCCAGGCAACTTCTTTCTTGCAAGTGGTTATATTCAATTCAAGAAGGTCCCCAAATACCTACAGCCTTGGCCAACATTTTGTCCTCGTTCTCAGAAAGGGCCAGGAGCCATAGTCACTCTGGTAAACTGCTTAGAAACCTGACCTGCAGACCCTGTGGTATCATCAGTGTTTGTTTAAGCTGGCACATTTTAAGATGATGTAGCACCTTCAACTAGACAATGGGTACAGCCCTGCGAAACCTCTTGCCAGAAGGCCTGTCCAGTACTCCTGGGCTCCTAGCACCTTTGTTTCACCTGACAGGTTCAGTCCTGGACTGCTAGACCAGGTCCCAGGCAGTGAAGCACCCCATACGCTCCTCCTGCAGTGACCCTCTCCTTCCAGTCTCTGCCTTCTGATACCTGCAGCTTTTCTTTGCTTCAGTAGCTCTGTACCTCTCCCCTTTGTGTGTGTAGGTACGGTAAGTTCTTGCAGAGATAAAAACACCCTCAGGTCAAACAGGGTCCTGGCCTCCTTGTTTACTGGAATTGTGTTTTGAGACAGGAGCTGCGGCTCAGCGGCTGGAAGACTAGTTTTATTCTTTACTTATTCACTTTCAGCCTTTGCTCTTCACTTTCATTTTTGGTTTCATAGATGGTTATAGAAATTTTAACTGTTTATTGAAGTGAAATATATAATAAGCAAATATAAAATATATATAGTAACATATATGATAATGAATTTATACAACTTGATGCATTTGGAGATAAATATATTCCCGTCTATGGTGTACAAAACCATCATCATTATCAATGCCATAAAGTTCTTTACCACCTCCTGAAGTCTCCTCCTACCTGGAAGGTTTGCTTTGAACTGAGAGGATGTATTTAATTTCCCTCCCATCCAATAAAAACAACAAAAATATGGAAAGGTACTAGGGACCTAAAAAGATGGTTCAGTACATAAACCTGCTTGTCATAGAGTCTGACAACTACAGTATGATCCCCAAAACCCATATAGTAGAAGGAGAAAACCCACTCCTGTAAGCTTTATTTTCAGACACCCACACATGTGCTGTGTCATACTTCCAGCTCTCTCCCCCACAACACATACACACACATAAGTGAGTAAACATAATTAGAAGTTTTAAGGTGGGGCTGGAGAGGGGCTCAGCAATTAGAAACACCTGTTCTGCTCTTCCAGGGGATCCATTTGGTTTCAGAATGCATATGGTGGCTTACAACCATCTGTAGTGCCAGTTCCAGAAGATTTCTTTGACACTTCTCTGGCCTCTGAGGGCAAGAAACACACACAACACACCAAGCACACACATGGTTCACAGACATACATGCAGGTAAAACACTCATGCACATAAAAAAAAAAATCTTAAAGATAACAGGCCTCAATGATGACAATAACAGACAGAGAGGCGATCAGGCAGAAGGAGAGCTAGTGGAGGGGAAGCAGCCCAGCCAGGAGACCTACTGAGTAAGAGCTGACTAAAACAGCCTTAGTTTCCCCTAAACACTCTTGAGAACACCCAAGGACTTTGAACATGAAACTTCACACAGGCTTGAAGTATGTACTAATACTCTCCAAAGAATCAGAACCAAGAGGAAAACTGAGCAGATGGTGTATGGATAGATGCTAGGTAGAAGTAGATAGATGATAAATAAACAGATGATAGATAGATATAAAAGTTGATAGAAAGATAATAGATAATTGAAAGATAGATGGCAGATAAATAAATAGATGATATATATGTATAATAGATGATAGAAAGATAAATAGATGATTGATAGATGATAGAAAGATATGATAAGTAAATGATATAAAAATAGATAGATGATAGACAAATAGATAATAGATGATAGATAGACATATGGATGGAAGGATGGATAGATAAACGCTGGATAGCAGACAACAGGTGATATGTAATAGGAGGGATAGATATTAGGTAGAGGAGGGAACAGATAGGTGAGGGAATTCCCTCTGTGGGACTTGGCCCCCTCATACAGAGCCTGGGAAGTTCTTCAGGACACAGAATAGGAAGCAGCAGCATACAAGAACAGGACAAGATTGTGTCCTGACTGCAGCACTAAGTGCAAATCTGCCCTTCCTCTACTTTTGCTTACTCTGTCCCTTAACAGACCCTATGCCAGTTCTGTGCCACATCTAAGGACTTATTCAAAGAGAGGGGAATGGAATGGCTAGGTCTTCAAGGAGAAGGTAAAATTGACACCTGGTATGGAAAAATGGGTGTTTAAAATGCTACTCAAGGACTAAAGGAAAAAAATTGACACTGAAAACCAAGGAAATGAGATCATGAGGCAGTGTTAATTCCACTAAAATCAGAAATCTTAGTAAAGCTTCAGGATGTGGTGGTACTTACATCTAACTGAAGAATTTGGGGAGACAGAGGAGGGTAGAACTCTGCGAGCTGTGGACCAGCCAGGGCTACATAGTTAGACGATGCCTAAAATAAATAAATAAATACATACATACATACATACATACATACATACATAAACAAACAAACAAATAAATATTAGAGCTTGAAAAAGGAAATGAAATATCCAGCGTTCTTGTTTTGAATAAGTTGCTGCATCCTTGTGTGGCTCCAAGGATTGACCTAACTGGGGTGGCAAAGAAATGAAGAACTGAGACACGTGTACACAGAAAAGCTAGCCTCTGAAGAAGCTGCAGCAACCGAGGGATTCAGAATGTTTACTATATATATAGTTGAACAGGGAGGCAGGATCAGTGTCTACAGATAAACAAGGAAGTGGGGTTACAGGATCTCATTACATTTCCTGTATACTACTGAACAAACTAGAAGGCAGGATTATTTCA
The DNA here is from genome assembly GCA_033318265.1 of Phyllotis vaccarum. Taxonomy (NCBI): domain Eukaryota; kingdom Metazoa; phylum Chordata; class Mammalia; order Rodentia; family Cricetidae; genus Phyllotis; species Phyllotis vaccarum. Next base: position 32,408,390 of record JARWLC010000016.1, on the reverse strand, counting down.
CCTGACTGAGCAAGGAGGTGGGGTTATTGCCTACAGATAAACAAGGAGGCGGGACTATTATATACACCTGAACAAGGAGACAGGTTGAGCTAATCTCATTAGAGGGAGCATCTGTAGTGGAGAGGCCTTCAGACTGAATACACCTGGGGGAGAAATCTACAGGGGGTGTTTTCTGTACATGCTTCCAACATGTACACTCTGACCCAAGGAAGTTTTTCCATCCCTCTGAGCCTCACTCAGGGAAGGCTCTGCTTCTTCCACAGGTTGAGGCATTGGTCCCTTGACAATGTCAACAGCACACATTCCCTGAGGACATCCCCTTGTTTCTTACATGTGATAACAATGCAAACAATGGCTATTGGCTTAACAAAGAGCGGCCCCAAAGTGGTACTGAAATACCAGAAAGTGGGAGAGGGGACCATTGTATCATACATAAAGTCAGAGGTTGGTAGACACTGCTAAACTAATACATCAAGGCTGGGGCAAATTTGTAGGACTATTGGAGAATTTGTCACATTGAGCACAATAGCATGCTTTTGAAGCTGCATTGCTTCTATGGCAAAAGAGGAAGCAGAGACAGAAGAAATCCCAGGAGCTTGTAGAACAGCTAGCCTTGTGTAGACAGCAGCAAACAACAAGGGGCCCTGTCTCAAAAAGAGTGGAAGGCAAGAACCCACAGCTGAGATTGTCCTCTGGCATCCAGGCACATGCCCCCTGGGTGTAGCCGCATTCACACACAAATGTACAGAGAAATATAACACACACACACACACACACACACACACACACACACACACACACACACACACACACACAAATAAATAGTTTCCAGGAGAAATTCATGAAGATTCCAGAAGTAGCTAAAGGATATTGATTGAATTCAGTACTATTGAAGTTTTGTTCTGTTTCTTTATATGTGAGGTGAGTCTTAATTGTAAACTGAGGTTTATAATAACTGTGGAAACAAATCTCTGGGCTCTGGACCTGTTACAGAGATTCTACTTTTGATTAATTGAGGAGAGATAACCCACCCTAAACATGGCAGCAGCACCTCATGGGCTGGGCTCTTATATTGAATAAAGAGGAGAAAGCAAACTGAGCATCACCCTTCTTCCGCTTGCTTCCTGGCTGTGGTCGCCATGTGAGCAGCTACGTCATGCTTCTGCTGTCTTGTGCCATGATGGACTGTGTCCTCAAACCATGAGCCACGCAGAAGATTTGCTTCCTTAAGCTGTTGGATCTGAGCAATGAGAAAAGTAACTCAGGCAATACACACCAGTATTTATTAGACAAAATGTTCTAAGGGACATTGTAACAGTGCAGTTTCTCAGTCCCAGGCGGCCAGAGGTCCGAGACCCACAGACCTGCCGCCCAAGACCCCTTAGCGGCCCAGCCGCCTGCCGCTCAGACCCCCAGAAATGACTCAGACGCTTATATTAACTTCATGCTGTTTGGTCTATGGCTCAGGCACATTGCTAACTTGCTCTTACATCTTAAATCAACCCATTTCTATTAATTTGTCTGCCACGTGGCCCGTGGCTCACCTGTGCTCCTTACATGTTGCTCCTTGGGCGGCTTGCTCTATCTGACTCTGACTCTGCCCTTCCTTTCTTACCTATTCTGATTCCTCCTCCTACTTCTTCTATGGTGCCTGTCACGGCCCAAAACAGCTCCTTTATTTAAAGATTGAGATTCACAGCATACAGAAAGGCATTCCCACATCAGGACATCTTATGTAAAAATCCAAATTTCTGCTTGTTTGGTTGGTTTTTAGTAAGGGGAAGTTTTACTACTAAGTCTGCATCCTAGAAGGGAACAATATGAGAGCTAGGTGTGGACATATAGCCTTGTTTATCTTAAAAGCCACTCTTCAGATACGTAATGATCCGATACACACCTGGAAAATTATTCAAGAATAAAGAAGAAGAGCTAGAGACATGGCCCAGTGACTAAGAGTGTGTTCTGTTCCTACAAAGGACCTGAGTTCAGGTCTCAGCTCCTGTATCTGAAGGCTCACAACAGCCTGTGACTTCATGTCCAGATACCTGGCATTCCTTTGGCCTCTGCAGACACTACACTCACGTGTAGAAGCACACATATATGCATGCTCATGAACACACATATGCACTCAGGGATGACAGGAAGTAGGTAGGTAGAGTCATTATCATCCAAAGCAACTAATATTAGTCTGGAATGAAACTCTAACTGGGCAGTGTTCCTGAAGTTGACTCCAATGACTAAGGAAAGTGGTTGACAGCCCTTGAGGGGATGCTTAGCATGTGTTCTCATTGTCTGTTGCCTCTCTCTACAGGTCACAGAGATATGCCCAGTGACCATACTAGCCAATGGTTATCTGTGTCAAGACCCCCCTAGTCTACCAGTGCTGAGATCTCAGTTCAATCTCCAGTTACCAAGTTTTCAAAAAGCTGTGGCAATAGGGAGCAGGGTGGCATTTGTATATCATCCTTGTGTTAGAGGGGTAGAAACAGCTAGATCCCTAGATAGGTCAGTCAGTCAGTGTACTCGGTAAACTCAGGACTAAGGAGAAATCCTGTACAAAGGTTGGAGCTAGAGAGGTGCCTAGCAGTTAAGAGGGCCTGAGTTCAGTTCCTAGCACTCGCATCCAGCTGTAACTCCAGCTCTAGGGATCTGACACCCTCTTCTGGATTCCCAAGACACTTGCATTTATGCATGAATAGGAACAAGCAGGCACGTATATTACACACACACATGCACACACACACACACACACACACACACACGGGTGTGCGCACATACACACACACATACACACACATGTACACACATGTACACACATGCACACATACAGACACACACACACTCATGCACAAAATGTTGCTATGGAAAAATAGCCCGGGATTTTCTTTCCCCACAAGTGACTAGCATCTACTTTTATTTATTCTTCCTTTATAGACCACATCTCTCTTCACTAAGGTAGAAACCAAGGATCTAAATTCCTTCCAAGATGTTGGAGACATGTGAGGCCTCCCTAGCTTTGGGGCTACTTAGAATGAGCAGATATGGACTGGTGGCACTGGGTGGGCCTTGAGAGCCAGGTGTCTTGGGAGGTCCCTGGTGAAGATCATATTGAGAGACCTCCGGGGCCAGGATCTGCTTAAATTATCTTCTTTTCCCAGAATGACTCCCAGTCATCTTTTTTCAGTCCTTGGCTGAAGCACAAGCCTTTCATTTAGACCTGATGGACTGTGTGGAAACAGGACTACACAGGCCATTCATTCCCAACTCTGTCAGCCAGGAGAACAGCGTGCCTCACAGAGGCCATTCAGAGGGAAGTCATGTGAGTCATGTGTTCAGCTCACCAAATAATACCAGATCTCCAGCCTCGGCCCTTCTGTGCTGTTAGCAGTTTTTCCATCCTTAGATATAATCAGGTCCTCAGAGGTTGATGTGGCTGTATGATACCAGCCATAAAATCTAATCATCCCCAAAATCCTCACTTTGCTGTTACAGTAGAAAAGGGGCCTCCAAGCTGCCAACACAATTGTAGATTTCAGCAGTACTCAGGGCACTGGTAGCATACCACTGTGTCCTGTACACTCAGAATGCTAAGCACTTTCACAGAAGTTTTTGGGGAAGGCATTGCTCAGAAACTCTTGCAATACATATTTTTTCCAGATGTGAGGGTGAGCTGCCTCCAACATCTGCCACCCAATACATATTTGTAATAGTTTATGGCACTTTCTGTTTACAAGGCTGAACTTCCTTAGATGGACAGCCCCTTATGGGCCAAGACTGTCTCAGGCTGAGCAGATGGAAAGCAAGCCAAAGCCTATAGAATAAATGGGCCATGCGCACTAATTGATTTATTAAGTGTGGCAAGGGTCAGGGTTCCTAGAGAAAAAATACTCAATGTGCATTCCTACCTAGGGAATCCTGGGATGTGGAGGTAGGACTCTGAGGTCATCCTCCATTAACTCACCCTTGGCCTTCTGGGAGAGATGATGAGAATTTGGAGACACTTCATTTGGATTCCAGGACTTTGGAGAGTTGGGGAAAAGAGGAAATAAACAATGAGAGCAGAGTAAGAACTGAGCATCAACTTAATGACCAGGCATTCCGCAGGACAATGCTGTCACTGTGAGATACGTATTATGACTTCTGTCCACGCAGAAGGAAGCAAGGCTGACAGAGGAACTTCTCCAGAGAAAAGGGAGATGGTAGTACCAGTGTCAAACTCATTCTCTCTCTCTCTCTCTCTCTCTCTCTCTCTCTCTCCTTTTCTCTCCCTCCCTCCCTCCCTTCTCTCTCTCTCTCCTTTTCTCTCTCTCTCTCTCTCTCTCTCTCTCTCTCTCTCTCTCTCTTTCTCTCCTTCCCTCCCTCCCTTCTCTCTCTCTCCTTTCCCCTCCCTCCCTCCCTCCCTCCCTCCCTCCCTTCTCTCTCTCTCTCTCTCTCTCTCTCTCTGTGGTGGACACATGGATACCACAGTGTACAAGTGAAAATCAGAGAATAAACTCCCTGTCCACGTTGGTTGAGACAGTTTGCTGTCTAGCACTGCATATTTATCTATCAGCTTCCAAGGTTTTTCTTGTGTCCTTTCCTGTCTCCCCAAAGAGACACTGGAACTGTAATGCATGCTACTTCACTCAGCTTAACAAGTGTGCTAGGGACATGAGCGTAGGTCCTCATGCATTAGCAGCAGCCTCTTCTTTCACTGTGCCACTTCCCAATCTGTTCTTTTGTGAATGATGTTGACAGTTGACTCACAGACAGGGATGTCACTATAGTGAAAGGCAGGGAGAGGCTGAGGCTGATGCTAACCAGAAGAGCCATGTGTATGACATTCTTAGAGAGTGAGAGGACAAGATAAGAAAGACTTTGATTTCCAGAAAGATATGGTTGAGCCATCATAAGTCAAAAGCTCTGAGGAGAGCTGGGGAGATGGTCCAGTGGGTAAAGTACTTGCCTCACAATTCTGAGAATCTAGTCCCCAGAATGTAAAGCCAAGTGTGGTACTGTATGTTCCTAATCCCAGTGCACCTATGAGAGGTAAACACAAGAGATTCACCTGAAGCTCAGAGGCTGGCTAGTCTGGTGTATGTGACAGACACCAAGATTATTTCAAAATGTAGAAGGTGAAGTGTAGCACCTGATGTTGTTCTGTGACCCCCCATACGAGTTTGGACACATACACTACACACATATACACACCACATAGATACAACATACACACATACACTACACACACAGACACACACAGACACACAGACACATACACACACACCACATACCACACACATACACATACACATACATCACAGCATTATCAAATACATTTTTTTAATTCCTAGAATGCTGTTCCTTTAGCCTGAGCATCCCATTTAGAAGATATCCCAGCCTCCATAAATTAGTAAATGAATTTTTTTTGGCCTGTCTTTTGCTTGTCCTAGTTTTAGCTAGAATCCATATTTTCTCCTATTCATATTCAGAAATATTCCCAAAGATTCTCCAGGGAAACAGCCAAGAACCTTCCCAAACCCTCAAATTTGTGACTGGAAATTTTATCTAGGTTGCTAGCTTTTTCTTGAATCACATTTCTTGAAGCCACAGCCCTCCTATTCACAGCGCCATCAAGCATTTATGGCTTTATTGCTTAAACTCAAACTGTATGTGGTCATTCCTGATGAGAACACTGAATCTGCTTTTTGTCTCCACCAGTGGAGCATTAAGTCTTATTGCAACAGCAGTTACTCATCAACTCTGTAAATCAGACTGTAGTACATGTCTATAGCTTAGGACAGTTACAAATTCTTTAATGCCACAGACTGTTCAGACCATCCTCTGTACCCAGCTAGTAGTCAGAACAGGTTGTTTTAACTATGATATTTTTCAGAGGTCTACGTCATAAGAGGTAAACTGGTGGACCATGTCATCATATTACTTTCCTGGAAGCTATGAATAAATATCTGTTCACCACAAGATAAGGCAAAACAACAGCTGCTCAAAGAAATGATTACACCCAACTATTGCTTGGTGAACCAGTTTATTGCGATTACTCACGGGAGCGTGGGTTGAAAACTCATGAAAGTTGAATCTCTGGAGCTATTTGTATGACTTGCAGACAGCTCCACAGGTCAGTTTCTTCTCTCCAATAGTCCTTTGCTGCCTTTATAAGCACATGAAAGGAGGGACATTTTTGAATCTTATATGTTTCAGGGACTTCCTGGGACTAGTGAGTTGTTTGTTTACTGAGCCCCAGTGACCCTCCCTTCAAGATTCAATGTTTTCATTTTAATAGAACACTACTACACAGTACATGGTCTAGGTTCGTCCCACTGACACATTTCAATTAGTCAATACCATATTTGGAAACACTGCCTGACTGCCAATGCTTGAAATGTTTTTCAGAATATATGAATTTTTAGCATTTCTCAAAAACTTTGACCTGCAGCTATAGAAATAAGGTAGCCACTGCTTGTCTGAGTCAACCACATGCTCCTCACCAGTCTTCATTATCTTACAGCCAGTCTGTATCTGTCATCTTGACCCTTGTAACACTAAAGGACTTTAAAGATGTTTACCTTTAATTGAGGTATAGTTTATCTTGTTTTTTCCCAGGTATGGTTTACACATCCACGTTGTGATCTCAGATCACTTATGAGCTACTTCTCTCCCTCCCTCCCTCCCTCCTTCCCTCCCTCCCCCCCTCCCCCCCCCCCCCCCCCCCCCGTATACATGCATGTACACACAGTGAATGTATAAGCCAAAGGTCAGCACCAGGCATTCTCTCCTAGTATTTTTTTTTTGAGAAAGGGTCTTTCAATGGCCTCATCAATTTACCTCAGCTGTGAGGATAGCAAGCCCCAGGGATCCTCCTGTATCCCTTTCCCCAGCACCAGTATTACAGAGTGCATCATCACACACACAGATCTTCATGTGAGTTTTGTGAATCAACTCAGGTTCTCATGCTTATGCTTCAACATTACAGACTAGGCCATCTCCCCTGTACCCTAATTGTACTTTTGATTGGAGATATTTTCAATATAGAATAGGCCCATTCTTTATAAGTCTATTGCAGGCTGAGATGCACCTGTCCATGTATCTGTCTTTTTCTGTGAGATACATATATGCCTGAGAAAAGAGCCCCTCCATTCCCAGCACACAGGTGGGGTAGATTGACTAAGCAAATTAAAATGTAAGATGCTCAAGCATATTTTCATTTCAGAGGTGGCAGACCACTATTAAACGTAAGTATATCCTGTGAAACTTTTAAAAATGTTTGCACCAGTACTATGGTTGTTACTATGTGGGCAATGTAAATGTAAGTTTAAATTTAAGCATGAGAGATACACGTAAAATTGTTCACTGATGATCTGAAACTTGGGGTTGTTATCTAGAACCATAACAGCAAACAGTGCATGGAACTTTACACTTCTTCCTAACATTTTTGAAATGCGTGAATATAGAAATATGTGAATGATGGACAGCTCAGTGGCTTAAATTGGTTGCGGCCAGTGGCTGAGTTTTATAATCTCTGCAATAAAGAAAGGGAGTGAGGTAAGGAATGAAGGGAAGAGAGAAGAGAAGGGGAGAGGGGAGAGAAGAATAGGGGAAGCGAGAGGAATGGTCCCTAGGTGTTTAGGCCAAAGATGGCGCCCGCATTAGAACTTATTTCATCACCATGGGTCATCTTTGGAAAGACCATTTTGCTTATGTTTATGTGAGTTTCTTCACATCAAAGCACTGGCTTACACAAGGTCTGATGCCCTGATCTGGGCCTGCAAGGATTGTTAAGGTTTGAATGGGGAGTTTAGGCTAGAATAATGCACAGTAACTCTGCATTTGGAATTGGGATGTTTCTTCCTGCCTCTCATCGGCTCTTCAGATGCGGCGGAACATGGCTGCTAGGCCTCTGTTTATTTATGGAGAAACTGAAAGGCTAAATGATTTATTCAAGATTGCACAGCTTGGAACTGATAAAGGAGCACTTTGAACCAAGATTTTCTAGCTTCAAGGCCAAGTGCCTTCCACTGGATCACATTACTTCCATAAATATGAATCACAACTCCATTTGCTAAGCAGAACCCCTTCCTTAAGCCAGAGAGGATTCATATATGTAAACAGAGGTTCAATCCACATGCCTGCCCAGTACCCACCCTTCCTGGCTATGGATGTTGGCCAACTCTGGCTCCTGCTATGAAAGATCTAGGATAAAGAGGGCATCCTTTAAATATTGTGTTCAGTGTAAAAGACAATCAATTTTATATTCAGTCAATTTCAAATGCACTTATTTCAAGAAGCTGGCTCCATAGCAGACTGAAAAACTGTAGACAGTCTAAATTTGGGCTTTAAAATCTGTTTCCAAGTATTAATTTTGAGTGGAAACAATTTTGGTTGAATTCAGGGATTATAAATATTCCCCAAGAGTTTTGGGGCTCTTGGCTGCTGTCTCCAAGTCTCACTCTGGTTTCAACCTAAGGGGCTGTTAGATTAGAACTAGACAGTCTTGGCATGTAGCGGCTCTGAGTGCCTATAGTCATCTTTAAAACATGATCCAGAAATGTTGATATTATAAATGGCCATTTTTTTCTAACATAAGTTTTGCTGAGTTAAAAGTGGACTTGGATACCAAAAAGTCTTTGGAGGAAGATTTCTATTCAGGGAGATCCGGTTACCTAGCTCCTAGAAAAGTATCAAGAAATACCTTAGGGCAGAAATCCACACACTGTTGGATCGAAAACAATGGACTCCATGTGGACATGGGATTTGTAACTCTTTGGATAAACTAACTTTATCCACACACACACAGGAGCCATGGATAATTTTAGACAGACAGGCAACCAAAGAAAGTCCTGAGATATCAAGGGCCCCCAGTGTCACTTACAGTGGAGCAGTGCGTCACTTGGAACAAAGAACATAAAGAAAACTGTGCATACAGACTCTGGATAATATACCAAGGGGGATTGTTTAAAGAGAAGTAAAGGTGTATTTTTAAGTCAGTTCTGACTTCTGAGGCAGGAGTTTAAATATAAGCCAAATGTCATAAAAATATTATCATTGAAACTATGGTGGCTGAACTTCCTGTAAGAGGACCCCATGTTTGGAGGATCTCTGCGTGTGTGTGAACTTAAGCAACATGTATGACAAAATGAGCCGTGACTGCTCCTTGTGGTCTACACCGTCAAGACTATTGTGTGGTGGTGTGGTGTCTGAGGTTTAGGGCATGAAATACATAAGGTGGGACCTCTAAGGACAGGAATTCAAGAAATCAGCTGCTCAAGGTGGAGGGAGAGGGAAAAGCAGCCCATCAATAAGTCCTTTCAACAGAGGCTATAATGGATGGAATTCTTGCCCATCACTCTGTCGAGAAGGCCAACACTTGGCAGGAACATAGATGCTGTCATAAAGCTCTCAGTGGAGAGAACCAACTACATACAAGTGACAAAGCTCAGGCAGGGGTCAGGAGTTGGCAGGAGGAGAGCTGCAAGGCCCTGAGGAGAGAACTTAAAACCATCAGTAGTCTCCATGAACAGAGTTCCAACTGCTGCCTGCAGAGGCCCCAGCTGATCCCACAGGGGCCTCTGCCCAGGCTTTTAGAAGCCCCACTGCCCACCCAAACTTGGATATAGGCACCCCAGGAGGGACAGAATACAACCCTAAGTGTTGCCATTGCTTCTAGCTGCTGGGGGGAATGCTTCTCTCAGTATCGGGGCTACACTTAGATATAGACTTGTAGACCTCTGGGGATGTACTGTCTGACTAGTTGTTAATAGTGTTAGGACAGGTTACAAGCTGAATACTACCAGCAGATGTGGAACACTTTATCCAGAAATCAAGCTTTCAGCATACTCACGGAGGCACAGTCACACTCCAGCACTCTCTTCTGGGATTCATAAGCCATTGTTTTCTTTAAAGGAATCTAGAAAAACTGTCTCATCTAAAGATAAAAAACAAGTATATCTTACTACAGTTAAAATCAAACAGAAGAGAATAATCACCAACTGAGTTGAGATTCCCTCTAATGTCCATTTTACTTTATTCTGAGGAAAAATGTGTCAGTCTTGAGTTTTGCTGTTAGAAATATATTCTGTGACATAAACAGTTGAGAACAGGTCACTTGTGGACTTATGAATCAAGATCTACAATTATTACACTTTATTTGAAGCAATTATGTTAAACCTCCTGGCATAGGCCTATCTGTTACCCAAAGCTGCTCAGAAGAACCATAATTTCAAGATCCACCTGGACCACATAGCAAGACCCTGTCTCAAAATAGTCTTAAATGAAGAGGTTGAGGATATAATTCTGATGGGATGCTTGCCTAGGTGATCTCTTTTCCTGAAAAAATAGAAGATAGGTAGATAGATATAGACAGACAGACAGACAGACAGACAGACAGATAGATAGATAGATAGATAGGAGATTAACAGAAAGATATGGATAAACCATATTTTAAAAAATCCGTTCCTGCTCTCTTGACTCATTGACCCCATTTTACTCAGCATTTTACACTATTTTCTATTTTTCTCCTTTGCACACAACAGAGATCATACTCTGTTTGCTCACACACAGATCCTAAAATTCCAGAACATTCCCTGTATACAGTTGTCACTTTGGTATCTGTTACACAAGAATCATCTGCAGTCCCTGATACTTTCATAAGGCAGGTCTGCTCTTTCCCTCCGCACACATTTGTTCTCAGCCCATCCTCACCACAGAACAGTCTGGACACCCCAATCCTAAGCCTATAATGTGTCATGAAGACAGCTTGGTGCAGCTCAAAGGGAACTGGGCCATTTATCAATGTTCTGTTCTCTTGGTTGTAATCATCTTCATAGCCCCATGATCTGAGTATACACTGGGAATGTCAGGGTTTGGGAAAGAGGCAGAGTCTCTCCATCAGAGGCAGGGAGGTTGACGCATTCCATATATCCTGTCTTCCAGGACTCTCTCCCCTATGGTTATGATCATGTCTTTCCTGCCACCGTTATTGATCAAAACTACCTGATCTCATTGACCTTTCAAGGAAATCCTACTGAGTGGAAGATGCCTTGTGATTTCCTCCCAAGAAAGAGAACCAAGTCCCTCTAGATAGTCCAAGTCAGTAAAAACTGTTCCTTCATGGAACGTCTCCATCTGACACAATCCACTCCAAGTACACTTCAAACCAACGGGTACACACTGGAAGAAAGCCTATCGACTTCCTCTTGTAGTTTGAATGTGAAATGTCCTCCACAGGCTCATGTGTTTGAATTGGTGGTGCCATTCAGGAAAGTTATGGAACATTTAGAAGGCAAACCTTGATGGAAGAAGTGTGTCAGCGGCAGGCCTTGAGAAATCCAGTCCCACTTCCTGTTCACTCTGTGCTTCCTGGCTGTGGATATAATGTGGCCAGCTGACCTCTGGCACCAGCCAACTCATCCACCGTGCTGTGGTAGAATATAAGCCCTTGACATCATGACATGACACTGTTATCACAAATGTGTTATTTGGGCACGATCTGTAGTTATGGGAGAGCAGAAGATGCATGAGATCCGTTCACATGTGGCAGATTGGACACATCTGCCAATGTGAGGTGGTTTGACTTCTGTATTTTTTAAAAAATTTTATTGTGGTACAACATCAATAAGCATTCAGTAAAAGCTATGCTTCAAGTCTTTTATCTGGACCTTTTCTGGTACTGGTCTTATGCAGATAACCAAATTCTATATGGGTCATTTATTTATAAGCGATGATGCTCAATAGGTCAGATGAATCAAACACATTTTAATTCAATGATAATTTCAGTTTGTGGGCTTCCAGAATTGGGTGCTGGGAAACGAATTTCAGTTCTCTGCAAGGCTAGTGCAGATTCTCAACTGCTGAGCCCACTCTCTAACTGGAACTTTTACTTTTAAAAAGAAAAAGAAAGAAAAGAAAGGGGAGACGGAGAGAAAGATGGAGGAGGGGGAGGAGGAAGAGGAGGGAGAGGAGGAGGAGGAGGAGGAGGAGGAGGAGGAGAGGGCTTAGTCGAGTCTTGCTCTGAAGGAGTAGGGGCCTGAGTTCCATCCCCTAGAGCATAATTGTAAATATGGGCATATTTATAAAACCAGACACGGTAGCTTATGCTTCTGAGTCCAGCACTAGGGAGGCAGAAATGGGAATTCCTGGAGCTTCCTAGCTGAACTGGTGAACTTTGGGTTCAATGAGAGCACTTGTTGCCAAAATTAAGATGGAGAGGCACACAAAAGACACTGAATGCCAACCTCTGCCCTCCACATATATGTGTACATTCATACACAAACATTTACACACAGATACAAATAAATAATGAATAAATAAATACACAAACAAAATTTTTAAAGGAGAAGAAAGGATGAAGAAAGTTAAACTAATTTACTCGAAGCATTTGTCAACCATGGAGCTGTTCAGATAATAAGCAAAATTGAGAATGCGCACATTGCTATTGGCATGAAGCTTCCATTCATAAGCGCTGCTTGTTTTAATAGGTTTATTGCGTCATTGTGGACATGTGCTATTGCACTGGATGGATATGCTGTGAATATTTTTATAATTGTGGATAGAGCAAAAGTCATTTTCTGTTAGATTGCACAAATCCATTCCATTAGGAGACGGATACATTATTGTAACAGGATTAATGTGCCACACATAAACATAACCAGTCATATTCTGTTTGATAAATTATCTCATTTTAATCGGAATGTAAAGAGATTTTGGGATAGCTCCCCGTTTGATTTGCATAATTGTATTACAGACAGGCAAACTGCATTATATTCCTCATTAACAATAGATGGCTTGTGTAACTATTGTATTTCTGAAGGCACGGCTCTTATGTGCATCCTGCAATTTGTCATTTGGTGGCGTTACCCAGGAGTTCAGTCAGAATAGAAAAGAGGCTGAAAAAGATGCCCCATTTTCACTTAGTCCAGTTAACATCTCCTCATCCGACTGTACCACAGTTGTGCTATTGTTTGTTTTAACAAATTGCAACCCAGTGGCAAAGAACTTCTTTTAAAAATCCTGTAATGTGAGGACAATTCAACCCTTATAGATTTCCGCAGCAGAAATGTCAACGCTGCTAACAAACTCCATGTATAAAAATGTGAATTAAAATTAAATTAGAACCATACGATTGATTTTATGTTTGATTCTGGTGGATGCCCTCTCTGAGGCAGCTTGCCTTGCCTCTCTGCAGCCCAGACAAAAAGTTAACAAGTTGTATTTCCTCGTGGGAAGCGTGGTGTTTACAGTCACTCTGTGGTGATTATTACAGGCTCCCTGGTACTCTTAATGACATCTGTCAGCAACCCCTTAAAAGCTTTGTGCAGCCCTCTCAGCATTTCAGTGGATCTGCAATGTTTGCCTTCCTGAACCAGGAAGAGACTCATTTTCTATGATAGGTACCCTCTTCACTGGGGACCCTGCCAACCTTGCAGGAGGGGAGTTGGTCTAACATCTGGCCTGCATTGCCACACCCAACCCAGAATTGACAGTGGCTCAGTCAGGTATTGTGCATGCACAGAATATATGAATGAATAAATGAGTGGATGAATGGACATAGATATCCCATCAAAACTTCAAAGGTTTCTGGATGAAAAACTGAAGAAAGGAAAGCTGTTCCACTGTAACAAAATTCCTGTCTTCTGTTTTCTCTACTAGATGGGCTGCAAGACTCTCTCCGCCTCTCTCAATTCCCTCACTTGCACTTGGCGCTTGAAAGCTTCCAAGACACCTTGATCTTTATTTCATTAGTACCTCAGAACAGCCTCGTGACACAGGTAGACACAAAGAACTATACTACAGTTGCCTGGAGGAGGCATGGGGGGGGGGCGTGGAGTGTTTGTGTGGGGAGGAGATGTTGGGGGAATCACAAAAGCTGTGTGTGTGTGTGTGTGTGTGTGTGTGTGTGTGTGTGTGTGTGTGTGTGTGTGTACACATCCATGTGGAGGCCAGAAGTCAACCAATGAGTCCTTCCTCAGTTGTACTTATGGATTTACCGATTTTGCTAGACCTGTATGACCAGCAGTCTCCAGGGATCTCCTGCCTCTGCCTCCCTAGGATCTGCATTATAGACACTCAAATCACACAAAACAATTTTTCACATGGGTTCCAGAGACCCAAAATCAAGTCTGCGTGCTTGCACAGCCAGCCCTCTACCTCCTGAGCCTGACAGCTCCAGAGCTGTCTTCTCTGTTGTTCATCTCCATCTTTCTCTCCTCACTGGGGGGCGTGTTCTGCACTCAGGACCATCTTCTTTCTCCCGCCATCTCTCACAGTCCTACTCTGCCTGGGCAGGCTGCCTACTGGCTAGTCCTTTCTCTATCCTGACGTGAGGGGTTACTTTCTCACTGTTTCCTCACTCCTTCCCTGGGTTCTGCCCTTGGAGAGGGGATTGCCTGCCTACCTATCTGGGTATTTGAAGTTTCATGCACATGAGCATACTCATTCTAACTCACACTCATACTCATTCTCTTCTCCCACTTAGCAAACACACACAATGTGGTAAGTTCTGAGATGAGTTCAAGAGGCAGGTACTGATCTTTGCATGAATGCCATTGCTCTCCAGCCCCCACACTCTCGGAGGGCTCCTCAGTGAATTTTCTCTGCATGGGTTTCCTGACCCAAGACCCTAAAGTTTCCTGGTAGTTTGTGTCTCTGCATCTGTTGCTGTTCTTTTTCCTTTATATTCCAGAAATTTCCAGAGGCCTTCTGATCTGAGGCATTTTATTTGGGAGATGTCAAGATACTGAAGTTAGGGGCAAGCAGAGAGTCCTGTTACTTCACAAGTGCTGTGTGGTGTGGCATGTGATATGTTTGCACCAACTCTAGCCCCTTTCAGACTTCCTCAAGCCTCCCTGTGAGGTACTTAGCCCCAGACTTCCTTGGGAGTCCTCCACTATACCCAAAGCTCTGAGCTCCTGGGGCAGGTCAAGTTATCTGCATGGACTTCTGCCTGGATGACTTAGTGTGGGGATCCAGAGACCCCATGGCCAAGCAGCTTTGCACACGGTGGGCCCAATCTTTAAGAGAGAAAAGGAAAGGAGGGAGGGAAGACGGGAGAGAGGAGAAGAGAGGGGAGGGGTGGAGGTAGAGAGTCTATTAAGAGGAGGAAATGAAAAAGAAGAGAGGAGGTAGGGGAGGAAGAGAGCGATAAAAAGGGAGACAGAAGAGAAAATGTTTCCCTGACAGAAAGACCATACAGGACAGGGCTTGACTCCTGCTGCTCTAGAGAGAACGCATAGGAACATCCTCCCTGTAGACCAGACACTTCTGGTGCCTCCGAGGAAAGAGAGGTTTTGAAACTCCAGGAAACATGGACGTTTCTTCGGGCCGGAGGGAATGACTATTTCCATGAGAACTCTAGGGTTACTCTCAAGCTTGATTGATAATAGGTACAAGACTGAGACAGTGAGAGCGGAGACATGGAGACCTCATGCAGGACCAGTATACATAGGAACCGGAAGCACTGTCCTTCAGCTCAGCTATCTTCATAGAACACAGAGGTATCCTGGGGCATGATACAAAAATTGGTGATGAGATCGTCCCCTCCCCCCTTGTCTTGTGGCCAGGAAGCTCAAGTTTCTACTTCGGTGTGGAGTTTGATTAATTAAGATGAATCAGTTTCTTGGGCCTGAGCATCCTCTGGGATTATGCCCCAGGATGCCATTCAGCAGCTGTAGAGCTCAGTACCAACTCTGAGCAGACAGCTGCCTCACTTCTCTGCAGAAATCACTCTGCTAGCCCCACCTATCCCATTAACTTTCAGCACCGGAGACCAAATACTCCAAACTCACTGTCTATAAGCCAGGTGGCATAGAGCTCTCACACTACAACCTCAGCCCTCTGATCTCCAATCATTGCACTGATGGATACCAGCTGCTATCCCTGTAGCTGGCTTTGGGTAGCATCCCAAGTTCACATAGGCTCTTGTAAGTCCTTCACTTTTATCTACACACAGGCATCTGTTCCACAGTGACCTTTCTGTTGCCGGTGGACCATGGTCAGTGCTTGCTGCAAGAACAGCAAGAGATGACTGTTGATGCTCTACTAGCTTTCTCCTTTTAATACTGTTCAGGAATGGATATGCCTACCATTCCATTAGGTCTTCACCTCAGTTAACCCAATGTAGAGATTCATAGAGATTCCCAGAGGTTTGTCTGTTAGATGATGATTCTAGGTCCTATAAAAAGAACAGTCAACGTGAACTGATAAGTATTTTTAAATCCCCAGTAGTGGGTAACTCCTCCGATGCAATAAGCCAAATCAAGACAAATTAAAAGTCCAGGTTTAATGAACAAAGCATCCTGGGTGATCTCGGGGAAGAAGAGAAATCTCACGGCAGGTCTGTGGATGGACCAGACTTTAAATACATCGAAAAAGGGGTCTTGAGTAACTCAGGGGAGGAGCTGCTGCTTGTCAGGCCTTTTGGGGGCCAGATCTGGAGAGCAGCTCCAGGGGAGGAGCCTCTGCTTCCAGGCTTTCTGAGATCAGGGGTCTGGGGGGAGGGGGAGAGTGAGAGGGAGGCAAAGCAGGGAGGGTGTGTGTGGGGGGCGGTCCAAGATAAGCATGAACCATCACAAATATTATTTACATGTCTGCTGTGGATAAAAGTGAGATAAAAGGCGCTTATCTCAGAAGCAGAGACTGGACTCAGAGTAGAGCATCACTCACGGAGGATACTGAGGATGGAACAGTATGCATGGATAGAGACGCCCAACACAGATTTTGTAATTTGTGCAATAAAAAATTGGAAAGGAAGAGGTAGATGGAGAGACAGGAGGAAAAGGGGACAAGGATAGAAAGGAGGAAATAATGAAGAAAGGAAGAGAAGGAGCGTGAAAAAGCAGTCAAGTATATAGAGAGAACAAACCAAGCAAGTATGGGAAATATCCTGACCTCCATGAGTGGTGGGGCTGGGGCTCACACTCCCAAACCTCCCTCTTACCTTCTGCCTATTCGGGCTGAGCCCACAGAGGGCAGTTCAGGTAGAAGGTAGGGGAAAGGAGAATCCCAAATGCCTTTTCTTTTCATCAGCCCCAAGCAAGAACAATGCAAATGAAATGTAGTCTCTCCTTTTATCATGCAAGGAGCATAATTACGAGACAATGAGGAATGACAACTAATAATGAACATCTTTTCTTCCTAATTAAAATTTAACGACTGTATTTCTTCCATTATTGCCCAGAGCTGCAGTGTGAAGTGTGTGTTAACAAGACCAGCTTTCAAATTCTACTGGCACTGCTGCCTGTGGCTCGCCCAACCTGCTGTTGTAGACCACGAATGTCCCCACCATGAACCCTCTTTATCCATAGTTGACCATCTTTTCAGCTCCTGTAGATTTTTTTTTGTTCACTCGGCATTTTAACCATTTTCTGTGTGTAAAACCTACCTTTGCATGGGGATTCACCCATATATTGATTGCATTTCTCAGATTTCATCGTTCTTAGAGGGCAAAAGTTGGGGGGGAGCTGATCAGAAAAATATGAAACAGGCTTTGATTTGGGACAGAATGATAGAGTGGACACTCACTGGAAGAGAGTATGGTATGGTGGCTGTCAAGGGACAGCTGAAGATAAAATTTCTTGATGGTATCAGAGGGCAAAGTTCCTTTGGCAAGCTGATGCTCCTGAAAGCTGGCCTGGAATCTTTGCGTCTCCTGGTAATTCTAACTTCTCTAACTATATCAGTTCTTACAGTAGATTGTATTAGCTCCAACTTAAGACCCTGGTCATTAGAGGAAGTGATGTGAGCACAGAGCATATATACAGGAGACACGTTAGTAAGAAAAACGTCTAGTGATTATTATGTGGTTGGGAATGAGACCCAGATCTGTAACTAGTGTGGGTTCATTTTTGCTTTGCTGGGACAAGACACTGCCAAAACAACTTAGGGAAGTAAGGGCTTATTTTCATTCACGATCATGGTGGGGAAGCCAGGTGGCAGGGGTGTGAGGCAGCTGCACACATCACATCTGTACTCAGGGGTGCTCACCTCTCTTTCTCCTCTTATTCTAAGATCCCAGTCCATGGGATGGTGCCACCCACATTGGGGCAATTCTTTCTACTCCAATAAGCTCAATCCGGAAAGCCTTTCACGTAAATGTCTAAAGGTGTGTCTCCTTGGTGATTCTACATCCTCTTAGGTTGACAATTGCAAACAAGGTATTTATATCCGCGGTCACCCACACATATCTGCAGAGCCCCCTCAGCTCACGTCCCACGGCCAGCACCTAGGGTTCTAGCCTGGAGTCTCTCCCTGAGACTGCCGCCGTAACTCCAGACACTCTCCTGCAGTCGCGGTGGGCTTCCGTGTAGCAGTTTATCTCCCTTTCTCTACTGACGTGTTTCCTAGATCTCGCTTTGTCAAAGTCAGAAATCCTTGTCATGGTCAACAGGAACCAACATCATTCACAACTTCCTGCGCCCTTCCTTCCGCACCCCCCCCCCCATTTGCTACAGCGTTCCTAATCCACACGTTGTTCCTGAAAGGTCCTTCCATGCCTGCATCACACCCAGGAGGGTATCCAAGCCAGTAACTATCCTCTCAGCCCACCTCCTCGTCTGGTTAATTTTGTTATGCTTTCTGGGGACACCTTCACTGTCCTTTGTCTAGGGAAGGGCGGCTGAAGTTCCTTCACCTCTCTCTTTCATTGTACCCAGCCTCTTTTAGGAAAGTTCTCATTCAGAGTTACTGTGGTAGGCATTTGTCATCGATACTGCCCGTGTCATCCTCAGTTTTGCATGAGACAGGATCAAAGTGTGGACACATGATATGATCAGTGTTACTTCTGTGCTAAAGTGGATCTGTCCACCAACCGTAGGTAAACAAAGGACACCGTGGTCCTCTAGACAAGGGTTCTGATGGGATCATAAAATGAAAGGACCATAGGGGCTAGCATTCTGCCTTCTCAGTACACATGTTGAATTGATTTTATATAAGTTGGAGGGGGTGGGGGTGAGGAGGTTGGGGCTGGGGTGATGGCTCAGGGTGTAAAGTCATAAAAACTTGAGATTGGATCCCCAGAACCCATGAAAGTTATGTCTACTACTAGAACTTCCATGGTGAATTGGGGGTCAGAGATAGGATAGTCTTCAGATGCTCACTGGTCAGTAGTCTGATAAAGATAGTGGTAAACAAGTGATTCTGTCTCAAGCAAGGTAGAAAGCAAGGACACACACACACATACACACACACATACACACACATACACACACACACACACACATACACACAATCAATCAATCCATCGATCAATTTTATTACATTAAAATACTAAGAGTTAGGTCTTCAAGCATACACTAACTGGTGAGTTCTGCTGGGATGCTGAGGGAGTAGAACACTGTGGTCCCTTCATCTGCATCCCAGTTCCGAGCTCTTCATGACTCACTGGGAGCATGACTGCACCATGACTGACAGGAAAATCAGCAGGCCAAGGATACAAATGTAAATATGGTAAGAGACTCGCCAATTCACATACCAGGGTGTGTGTGAGGAACAGAAATGGACTGTCCTGCAACAAGCCCAGTCTAAGAGTCCCCAAATTCAGACCCAATGGTACTTGGGAATGAAAGACGAAAGAGCAGACCCAGTATTTCTATATAGCCACCATGTGAATAACGAAGTCTCATTTCTTTCTACTGCTGTGAGTCTTGTATCCACACAGAGTCTCAAAGTGATCCTCAGAGAAAAGAACACAGTGCCCCCATTTTCCTCTCCATCATAAATAGCTGAGTGGCTTGATGGCTCAATTGAAAGCACTGGAGTGTAAGGACTATTTCCTCTCTATGTGCCTGTGTATGCTTCGACTGATGTGTATATTTGTACTACGCATACATATGTGGAGAATGAACCTCGCAGTACAGCTAAATGGAAACCAAATACACTATGTGGTCATGTTTCCTGGAAGTGGGGGGGGGGACTATACAAACCTTTCTGAGGATTATAAAATTTTCAAACTGAAAAGAACTGTAGAAACTCTTCTACTACATCCCTTATTTTATAGTTGGGGAAACTGAGGCTAGGGCAGCCAAAAGTGACAGTCAAAAGACTTGCTGCTACCCAAACAGTTACTTGATACAAAAGCTGAGCTGGCTTCTAAGGCCCATTCCAGAGTCTTTGTGGCTTCTTCAGTTTGGAATTTTGTTTTCCTATAGATCTGGGAAGTTAATAAGGAATGTTTAACACCACAAGAGTTTTTAAAGGATGGCTGTGAGTAATCTCGGGGCTCAGCCACAGAAGGGTCTGTCCTGAGTAGGCAGAAAGAAACCCAGCAGCCTCTTGTTTTGGCCTGGGTCTCATAACCGGATTCTTCTGCTCTTTGTCCTGTTCCTGTGTCCTACATCCAGCTGGAAAGCTCCACTGGACATTCTCATTATAAATACAGTTTCTTCTGGTTTCCCCCAAGAAATCAACTAATGCGGGTTCAAAGAGACTGAAGGAGCTCACAAAGACTGAACTGACAACCAGGGAGTCTGCATGGCACTGACCTAGAATCTCTGCATATATGTGACAGTTGTGTAGCTTGGTCTTCTCGTGAGACTCCTAAGAGAGGGAAAAGAGGCTGTCCCCAATTCTTTTACAAGCTTTTGGGACCCTGTCCTCATATTGGGTCACTTGGCCCAGCCTTTATGTCATGCCCTTTCCTAAACAGGAATGGAGGAGGAGTGGACTGGGGCGTAGAGGCAGAGGAGTATTAGGGAAAAGATTGGGAGGAAAGAAGGGCAGGGAAACCATGACAAGACTGTAAAAGAAATACACAAACAAATGTATTTTTTTCCTTAAAAAAACATACTGATTCTTAAGCACTGATGTGTGCTCCAAAACCAAAAACAAGAAGTGATTTCACCCACTTCCAACAATCACAGTGCAAAGTGGTATGTTTGGTCTAGGTCTACAGAAGAATGGAGGTTTCAGAAGGCTAAGAAGAACATGTTCAGTTGGTAGAGTGCTAGCCTTATAGTAAGATGTCCTCATTGGATGCCACCAGCAGCTTGGTACCCTGCCATCTCTCCCCAGGTAGCATCTTTCCTGTCTGCTCTTTTCTCTCCAGATGTTGTGGGATGCCACCATGCATGAATGTACCAGCTCACGTTAGCCACAAAACCTACAGAATCCTATGGTGGGATGCTGATGCAGAGAAGGGTCACAGGGAGTCTTGTGTTCAGCCCTGGAAGTCATCTGCATGTTAATGCTAGCCTTTCATTTACACCCGTATGCTTCCTAGATATAAACAGTTTTGGACTCATTTTAATTTTGTGCCGTAGAACATACACCACTGTGACTGGAAAGGGGATGGGAAATTGAGTATTTAACATATATTATATACATAGTTTATGTATATAATATTCACATTTATAGTCACATATAATTTCTACCATGTATATGCATATAATATGAATTATGTATATAAACATAGAATATATACTACATATATACAGTTTTATATACATGGTCTATATGTAGTATATAAATGACAATGTATTTAGCATGCATATATATTCTGCCTGTGTGTATTCATATGTAGTATATCTGACATGTACACAAACTTACGCCAATATTCTTTGTTCAAAACGAACAATCAACAATATGTGAACACTAGGGAACTGTTCATTTTCTTCCCACCAGGGTATGCTTGAATCAAAGCAGCTTCATCTGCTCTAGGACTAGAGATTTCCTGCTCTCAAAACAGTCCCTTGTCCTTGTAGGCTCCACATGGCTCCAGTTCCTTGAGTAAGACTGACCTACTCATTGGACCTCATGTACTTCTAACCAAACAACGTTTTCTGGCTTCCAGGTTTCTGACACATGGTATTTCCATCTTTGTAGGCTAGGATTTTGAAAGGTTTCCAGTAGAGACCCTTGAACTTGCAAACATATCATTGGCCAATAAATTATTTATAGAACTAACTCTGTTTCCCAGGGTCTTCTGCATCAACCCAGATATAGCAACTTTACTTTTTACCAAGACTACCCCAGTGACATTCAGGAATGGCCAGAAAAATATGCCTTTTCTACATGAGCGTGCGTGCATGTTGCATGCACATCCCACATACATACACACAGAGAGACAGACAGATGGACAGACAGACTGAGAGAGACAGAGACAGGGACAGAAACGGAAACAGAGGGGTGAGATATACAGGTGCATATAAATTAAAATGAAAAAATAAATCTTACAAACAGTCATCCAAACAACCACCATGAGTTGAGCACTGCCCTACTGCCTATGTTACAATGTCCCACCTCTCTCTCTTATTACTTTTTTAAATACAGTCTTTCCTATTCCGACCTAACTTTGGATTCACTAACTAGCTTAGGATGATCATGAATTTCTGATCTTCTGATAGCTCCCAATTCCTGAGATTACAATCATGGATCATTATGCCCAGTTTACAAGGTCCTGGGATGAACCCCAGGTCGTTGTGTGAGTTAGTCAAGAGCTATGCTGCTCCAGGAGCTCCATCTCCAGCTAGTGTGCACTGTTTCTAAGCTTCACAAAGCTCCAAGATACCCTATCCTTCTTAGAACATGACACAGGTAAGAAAGGCTGAAAACAGTTCAAGAGAAGAAGGGGGTCAGGGTCTTCAAGGTAAGAACTGTTACATTTCTGTTGCTGTGAATTCTGGTCAAAAGTAAATAAGGTGAGGAAGAGATTGTCTTAAAATTCCACGACAGTCCACCACTGTAAGAGTCAAGGCAGGAACTCACAATAGCAAGTCACATGAGACCCACAGTCAAGACCAGAGAAACAAATGCACCTTTGCTTGCTTCTCATTGGTGCCCAGTTAGCTTCTCTCTCATACTGTTTGGAAATGTGAGGCCAGGGAACAGTGCAATGCACAGCAGAATGGACCTTCCCACACCAATTAACAATCAAGACAATCCCTAACAGATCACGCTGATAAAGACACCTGTGATTGCCTGCCCCCACCCCAGAAGATTCTAGGTTGCAGCAAGTTGAAATAACCAGAAATAACCAGCATGGAATTAAATAAAAGTACCTGGCTTTCCAAATTCCATTATTTGCCCTACATTGTCAATGTATCCTCCCCAAGAAAACAATGAACATTTCAAGGAGAAAGCAAGTAAAGCTAAGGACATGCAGTATGAATGGGGTTGGCCACTCCTCCTTTAGGAGCCCGGGACCTGCATAGGCCAGGGGCTTATTTTCGAAGAGAGAAAAGCTATTCTCTTCTGTGAATAATTCTTCTGTGTTGGACTCCATGCAAAGGTAGTTTCATCACATGTGGATGCTATACAGGCATTCCCAACATGCAATCTATAGTCTGTGTGAGCCCAAGGACACCAGTGGTTGTGACCCAACTCAAGAGCATACACTTACTGAAAGCGTAAGCTTTATTTGCAGACATTTTTGTTCTTAATTCATTTATTTTTGTTTATTTATTTTGTGTAGGTGTACATGCAGTTGTATAGTTCTTATGTGCAGTATATGCACATGCCTATTTGTAGATGTGAACATCTGTGTGTGTGTGTGTGTGTGTGTGTGTGTGTGTGTGTTTGCCAGAGGATAGAATCAGGTGTCTTGCTGTATCATTGTCCATCTCATTTCTTTAAAATAGTATCTCCGGAGGAAGGAAGGCAGGTAGCAACTCCCAGTGATCTTCCTCTATCCCAAAATGTTGGAATTATAGACACATATGCACGCACGCATGCACGTGCATGCACACACACACACACACACACACACACACACACACACACACAGATATGACTAACTTTTATATGGGTGTTGGGATCTGAATTCAGACTTTTGAATTAACTACTGAACCATCTCTCCAGCCCTGTAGGATTTTTTTGTAGCTTGTGTGAGTCTTAAATGAAGCTTCATAAATGGCATCATAGGGCAATGGCAGAAACATGTCTCTGAACTATTTGAACATTAAAATAATTAGTGCTAGTGCTAGCATGTCACTGATATGTCACTGATTAACATGTATTTCAGACTCATGGAACCTTCAGAGGTCATTCCCAAGGCTCTGGTTTTTAAGATTAAGGAACTGGGGCCCAAGCAGAGGCGTGTTCTCCAGTCGTGTGTTATCAGCTGATCTCAGGCAGAACTTCCTCATCCCATCTGTCCCTGGCAACCACAGCCTGTGCTGATTTCTTTTATGTTTCTGTGACAGGAAACCCCGATCAAAGTCAACTTAGAGAAGAAAGGGGTTTATTTCAGACTACGGCTCCAGAGAGATGGGCTCCATCATGGCAAGGAAGGAGGGGAAGAGGGGAAGAGGGGAAGAGGGCAGAGAGGAGAACATTGAAGCAGAAGTTCAAGGCCAGCCTGGTAGTCAGGAGCAGAGAGAACAGGAAATCAAACCAGGTCAAAAACACTCAGAG
This sequence comes from Phyllotis vaccarum, assembly GCA_033318265.1. NCBI lineage: Eukaryota > Metazoa > Chordata > Mammalia > Rodentia > Cricetidae > Phyllotis > Phyllotis vaccarum. The sequence continues at coordinate 32,384,057 of JARWLC010000016.1, read as the reverse complement.
CCTGCTCTGAGTGAACTAACTCTTCCTTTAGCGAGCCTCCACCTCCTAAAGGTTTCCCAGCCTTTCTAGATATTACCACCAACTAGGAACACTTGAGCAGGGGTGGGGGGTGGGGGGTGGGAGAGTGGAGTGGGGGGCGGTGGCATTTCACATTCAATCCGTAACACCACCTAAAGATCAAGAGCGGCATCTTATACTCACAAGTGTGGGGGTGCACACCTCCCACTGCACCTGGAGCTTGCCTACCATTTCAATTATCTAGTGAGCCGGCTTTCTCTGGGGATGCTCCATCCCTTCCTCTCCCACATGGAGATTATAGCCAAGCTGCCATACCACCTAGCTTCTGACCCAGACTCTGGGGCCTCTCCAGGGTCCTCAAAAATAAGCTACTCTGACTTAGCTTTTGGAAAGGGCGTGTCTCTCTGGACCTAGAGCTCACTAATTTGGCTAAACTTGTCAGGGAGCCCCAGTCACTACCTCCCCACTGCTGGAATTATAGGTGCATAGCTCCACACATACCTCCACATGTAAGTTCTTAAGTGGGTGCTGGGAACTGACCTCTGGTCCTCAAGCTGAGCCGTCTCCCCAGTCCCTTCCTTTGTTTTAATGTGTACTGAAGTCTACTGGCTGCTGTAAACATGCAGAAGCTGTGAGGAGAGAGAGGAAAGCACATGGTCGGTCACATGTCCTTCTTGACCACTGCATAGCCTCCTGAAGAGGTTAACTGGGGAGTCCAGGAGAAGGTACATGTGGGAAGAATTAGTAAGCAGACACCCTTCCCACATTGTCAATGTCAAATCACGCTGGCACCTAATCAACACTTTGAAGCATTAGCATTGTTTTAATCATTCTCCTATTGGAGAACAAATGTTGCATGTATAATTACACTGCTGCATTGTACTGTACAAATAACCATGTAATGACATCGTCAGAATTTCTTGGTTCTTCATGGTAATGCCAAGCATAATTACCATGTAATCTGCCGAGAGCAAACAAGGTTGTAATTATTCTGTAATCCAATCTAATTATGGGGCAACAGGATTGTTATTTGTGTTTAGGAGGAAAATATACTTGCAAAGAGAGAGAAAAGAAATACATTCTCCTTAGCTGAAGGAATGAGAAAGGTGGGTATGAGTGGTGTGTTCACAGCACTACCATCTGCTTTGACAGTGTAGACTTCCTTAGGAGGTCAAGGTCTGGAGCTGTTCTTGGAGGATCAAGGATTGGGGTCCTTTGTAGAAAGTCCAGCTTGTGGGTCATCCTTGGAAGGACAAAGTTTGGGGCCAGTTTTGGAAGGTCAAGGTATGGGTCATTACCCAGTGATGATTCTGGATTCACAGGGTAAAGACCATAAGGACAAAAAAGAGATAAAAAGATAAAAGATAAAGAGATAAAAGGAAAAGCAGGGTAGGGACTCTGGAGAGACTGTGGAATGGGATAGATCAGTCCCATCAACAGGTCCTTTTCGCCATCCTGTGCTGTGTGTGTCTCTGACATAGGCCTAGAACAAGAAACTCACATCATTGTAAATAGGCTTCTACTCAATTCAGTTTAATTCAACCAATTTTTCCCTCTCTGGGCTTTTTCTAGTGGGTACAAGATTGATACAAGCCTGAGCCTGACTTGACAGAAACACAGAGGACAGAAGACTAAATTGAATGAAAACTAAAAGGTATCAGGGAAATGCTGAATGAAGGTGAATGATGAACTGTTAGCTCCCCGGGGTTTCCCTAACCACGGGGTGGCATGGAACAAGAGAAATATATTGTCACATAATTCTAGAAGCTTTAAGTCCAGAACTGAGTGGCAGCTGAACCGCACTCCCTAGGAAGGTTCTAGTAACAAATCCTCCCAGCCCTTTGCACATCTACCCTTGTCTGCAGCCTCTGGGCTTCCTTGGTTTGTTGCTTTGGAAGCTACAGGTCTCTGCCTCTGCCTTCAGGATTCATTGTGTGACTTCACATGGCATCTTTAAAAAAGTATACATTTTATTCACATTACTGTGTGTATATGGGCATGATGTGTATTTGGGATGTTCATGCCACTGTGCTCAGAAGTGGAAGTCAGAAGACAGCTTGTGGAGTTATTTCTCTCCTTCTACTGTTACATGGGTTCTGAGGACTGAGCTAGGTCAATAGGTTTGCACAGCACGTGCCTTTACCCAAGAACCATTTTAAGACTTTTAAAAACTGATTCTTTGTAGATTTTACATTGTGCATCCTGATCCCACTCATCTCCCTGTCCCTTCATATCCACCCTCTGCCCTTACAACCTCCCTGGCAAAATAAAACAAAAATAACAAAACCCAAACTAACAACATACAAAAAAAGAAAGGGAAAGAGGGAGGGAGAGGGAAAGAGAGAAAGATAGAGAAAAAAGAAAGAAAGGAAGGAAGGAAGGAAGGAAGGAAAAAAGAAAGGAAGGAAGGAAAGAAAGGAAGGAAGGAAGGAAAAAAGAAAGGAAGGAAGGAAAGAAAGGAAGGAAGGAAGGAAAAAAGAAAGGAAGGAAGGAAAGAAAGGAAGGAAGGAAGCAAGCCAGCCTTCTTTGGAAGCTGTAATTTAGGCCAATAAGTCATATAGTATTACAGTCAGAAGTTTCTCTGTCCTGCCTGCCTGACCCATCCTGTGGCCATTTAGCTCAAATAATCACACAAAGGTTTATATTAATTATAAACTGTTTGGCCTATGTCTTGGCTTATTACTTGCTAACTCTTACTCTTAAACTAACCCATGATTCTTATCCATGTTTAGCCTTGTGACTTGGTACCTTTTTCTCAGGGCAGCATTCTTATCTTGCTTCCTCTGCATCTTCCTGGCATCTCTTCTGCTTTTCCTCTTTCCAGAATTCTACTTGTCTGGTCATGCTGTCTATACTTCCTGTGTGCCTAGCTTCTGGCCAATCATCATTTTGTTAAACCAATATTTGCAGTGACAAATATTTACGGTGTACAAAAGCATAGTCCCACAGCACAGTAAACCCTTTAGTCCATACATCTGTACTTGCAAGTGTTCACTGCAATGAGCCATGGGTCTGGTCTGAGGCCTCTGACTTCTGCTGCACCATCAATACTGGACCCTCATTGGGACTCCTATTGAATATCTTATTGCCTTGTTCATGGAAACTCTGCAGCTTTGATCTGCAGGTCCAGACTCTTCACATGCTTCAGCAGTTCATCAATGAGGTGGATGTTGGGGTGGAACAAACCCACAGCCCTGGTTCTAGGCCTGGATGCACAGAGGCAGGAAAGCTGGCAGGCTAACCAATTCAACTACCAGCCAGGTCCAGATCCAAGGCTTTGAGTTGCCCTGCCCCAACATCTGCCCCATCTAGGAGAAACTGGAGAGGCATGAAGAGTCAGGCTCCATAGAACCATAGCAGTAGGATTCCCAGAACTCAGGGCAACAGCAAGGTATCTGAGAGTCTCTGTGAAAGTCCAGTATTGGTGTCATAGCAGAAGCCAAAGACTTTGAACAATGACTCATTGCAATAGACACTCAAAAGAAACATTGTTTGAACTGATTAGGCAAAAGGGTATACTATGTGAGATACCACAACCTCCAATGGCACTGTGATGAATAAATACGTGATGGGGATGAGGGAAAGACAGAAGCATGGAACGTGCACAGAATCCTGAGGTTGATAGACGAACAGGTCACTGTCCAGAGGGGCCAATGAGATGGGGACTATTTGATTGTTTTTTTTTTTATTTTTTGTTTTGTTTTGTTTCATTTTTTAAATTAACTTTTGCAGGGAAAGGCTACAGAGGTGAAAGGTAGTTAACAAAGGACTGGGAAATGGGTGGAATTGGAGTACATGTTGCGAGATACCCAAAGATTCCATTTTAAAAATTATGTTTAAAAAATAAACAAAAACAAAATAGAAAGTTCAATATAAACTTTAATAGGTATTTTCTATGTGGGCATTAGTCATCTCATGTTAAGAGTTTGCTGTTCTCTGGTATAAGTTCAATAACTAATTGTATATACAACAATCATATTCTAGTAAGTTTATATTTAGACATCCTAGGAATTTTTTAGACAGTGTCACAAAACTCAGGCTGTCCTCAGACTCTCTGTGTTGGCAAGAATGACCATGGTCCCATGATCCTTCTGCCTCTACTACCTACATGCTTGAGTGACAGATGTACAGCAAAATGCAAAGTTTATAAAGGGCTGAAGAGCAAAGCCAGGGCTTTGTGTATGCTGGGCAAGCAATCCAGCAGCTGAGCCACAACCACAAGCCAGGACAGCAAGAAACCTACTTGAGACGTCAGTTCTGCAATGACCACCCACAGCCCGAAAGCCTGTATTGAAAATGTTGGTCACCAGCCTGAGACTGTTTGAAGGCCAAAAAACCTTTAGGAGATAGATGCTGGCAGGGAAATAGGTCACTGGCAGTATGTCCTTAAAGAGAATATTGGGACCCCATTTCCTTTCTTTCTTCATTGAGCACCATGGACTCAAAGCAACAGGACCAAGAAATTAGGAGCTAATATCTCTAAAAGCATAAGACCAAATAAATATCCTTCTTTGCAAATGTATTATCTAAGCTGCTTATATTAATATAAAGCTGACCAGCACACGGATATCTAATTCAACCTGTAACCAGAATCATTACACACTATTCTGCCCTCATGTGTTAGAGTTAGCTGTATAGCTTTGTGTGTGTGTGTGCACGTGTGTGTGTTCGTGTGTGTGTGTGTGTTCGTGTTGTGTGTGTGTGTGTTCGTGTGTGTGTGTGTGTGTGTGTGTGTGTTCGTGTGTGTGTGTGTGTGTGTGTGTGTGTGTGTGTGTGTGTGCAGGTACATATGGAAGAAAGACATCAACACAAGGGTCCTTCTTTGGATCTCCTCCACTCTGGTTTTTGGGACAGCAGTTCTCACTTGCTGGGAGCTGATGGGTTAATCTAGGCTAGCTGTCCAACAAACCCCAGGACTCACTTGTCTCCCAAGTCCTAAGGATCTTCCAAGCCTGGATTTTGTTTATTTTTTTAATCTGGGTTCTAGGAATCTGAACTTGGGTCTTAATATTTACACAGCAAACACTTGAGCCATGTCTCCAGCCCCTTCTTCCTTCCTTCTTTCCTTCCTTCCCTCCCTCCCTCCCTCCTTCCTTCCTTTCTCTCTCTTCCTCCCTCCCTTCCTTCCTTCCTTCCTTCCTTCCTTCCTTCCTTCCTTCCTTCCTTCCTTCCTTCCTTCCTTCCTTCCTTCCTTTCTTCTTTTTGTTTAAATAAATTTTCTGGGGATGGAGATCTGGCTCAGTTATTAAGGGCATTTGCTGTTCTAGAGGATCCAGGTTCAATTCCCAGCTCCTACATGGCAGCTCCAACAGTTTGTAGCTCTCAGTGGCTCTGACTCTTTTCTAGCCTCAGAGGTACTAGGCCTACATGTAGTGTACAGACATCCAAGAAAAACACAGCCCCACCCTCCCACACTAATTGTTTTTAAATCCTTCAATCTTCTATTTTTAATTTCACTTTTTAACTATTTATTTATTTTATGGATATGTCTATGTACCACATGCATGCCTGGTGCTTGTAGAGGCCAGAAGAGGACATTAAATCCCACAGACTTACAGACAACTGTGAACTATCCAGTAGGTGCTAAGAATTGAACCCAAGTCCTCTTGAGGAAGAACCAGTGCTCCTAACTGCTGATCCAATCTCTCCAGCCCTAACCTCTACTTAGTTGAACGTTTATTATATGTACCATATGCAGGCTCTCTTAAACCTTTTGAGATTTTCCAGGTAGGGACTATTATCCTTATTTAACATGGGAGAAAACTGAAACTAAGGTTGATTGACTCAGGGGTCAAGTTGGGACCTGAGACCAAGTTGTTAAGGTCCAAGACCTTCACTATCTACTTCACAGTGAACTCTGCTGAGCACAGAACTATTCTGAGATACCTACAGGCAGAAACCAGAAGGGTTGAAGAATGTTCAGCTCATGAGAAAGGCTTGGAAGGACAACACTGTACTGTATACAAGAGCTCTCTGAGGTTGGGCATCTGGGTGGCAAGTGTAAATTGGGAGGTGGAAAAGGTAGTTAAGGGTTAGGGAAGAACAGGGGACAAACAGTTTCATCATGATAGAACCTATCAGATCACACCAAATGTTTCCAAGCTAATCTAGACCATTTGTTGAGATTTGTGTAAAGACTGGAAGAAAGATTTTATTTTGGCCTACAAGTTAGGGTCTGTTACTAAAGGAGGTCAAGGCAGGAACTTCAAGAAGAAGCTATGGAGGAATATTGCTGGCTCACTCATAGCCTGCGTCTAGCCAGCTCTTTGATATAATCCAAGACCACATGCCCAGAAAATAACACTGTCCCCAAAGGGCTGAGCCCTCCTACATCAATTAGAAACCAAGACAATTCCCCAGAGATGTGACCTCAACTGCTCTCATCTGAAAAACCCTCCAGTTGAGAAAGAGTCTCAGATGATTCCATTGTATCAAGTTGATAGTTAGATCAAAGAAGGACATCATTTATATACTCCTCCTGAGGACACCCGTGGAGAACCTCCATTGGTCACACTTTCTTTTCTTCTTCATTTCAGGGTCTTCCTGTGACTCTCATGGTTCCACAGCCTCCCAGAAACTTGTTTTGGGGGGAAGCTATACTTATGCACTCTTAAACAGACTATAAACTTTTTAGCAACTGATTTAGTTGGGTTGGCTAACCCTGCTGGTCTGGTGTTGGCTGTTTTCTAACTTGGTATCAGATAGTCCCTGCTGTGCAGAAATTAATCCCCTAGAAAACAAGATGAAAAGTTGTTTGGTGAGGCAATATTTAAAGGCCAACAGTGACAAAGCTTTGCTCTGACTTCTGTAATTTTGTGGCTGGAAAAGGTTCAAACACCTGTTGGTGTGAATGATCTGAAGGACTTTTATGGCTGATCTGAGGTGATGCCTTTGATGAGTAATGTAGAAGTGTTTAGACTTGAAGGCAGGAGGCACAGGGTGTAAGCACATGGGTTTATCAAACACAGCAAAAAGGGCAGATGGCTGCCTGCAGGGCAATTTCAAAGGGTTCAGTAAGACTGAAAGAGATTTTCTAATTGGGAAATGTCAAGACAATGAAAGCAAAAAACCCTTCACCAGAGTTATCAGATAAAACTGGTGTTAATTGTTAGCTAATACAACCTGGCATGGGTTTCATTTGCACTACTCTGCAAGGTTTGATGAGATGTATGTCCCTCATCCTCCTCATGGTCACCACAACTGTTATGGAATTACCACTTGACAGAAAAGGGAGGGAGGGCTCAGCGAGGTAAGGCAGAGGTGTTCCATGATGTTATTGTAGTTGTGAAAAGGCTACCTAAGGGAGAAAGGGTAGATTGGATTCACACTTTGAGGGCACAGTCCATCATTGTAGAGGGTCATGGCAGTGGGAGTGTAAGGCAGCTGGTGACCTTGTATATCTAAGTCAGAAGGCAGGGAGTGAGGGATGCTGAGCTTGGTATTCTTCTTTGTATTGAATTGAGGACCCCAGAACACTGGATGGGTCCTAGTTTGTTTCTCTGTTGCTGGAATAAAACACAAGCCGAGATTAACTTGGGTTTATTTCCCCTCACATGTCCGGGTAACAGTTCATCACTAAGGAAAGTCAGGGCAGGAACTGACACAGAGGCCGCAGAAGAACTCTGCTTATTAGCTTGCTTTCCATGGCTTGCTCGCCGGCGTTCTTTCTTCTTCTTATTAAATTTCTTCAAACAAACAAAAACCAAGGACAAAGATAGGTCAAGAATAGACTTCCTAAGACAAAAATCACCAGCGGGGATAAAGCAGTGAAACTTGAACAATGTTCCAGAGAGAGAGAGAGAGAGAGAGAGAGAGAGAGAGAGAGAGAGAGAGAGAGAGCAAATGGAAAAGGGTAAAGAGAGAAGATAACTGAGCTAGGTAAGCTCAGAGTAAAAGAAAACCCCATGGCCATAAGTGCTCCATTAGAAACAAACAGGACTACTAACAATCAAATGTAAAGTTGGGAATATTTTAGGCCACTCCAACTGGGGTCATATGAAGACTGAGTTGTTATATTGGTTTTCCCCTCATCCTTTGCATTGTAGTTACTACATAGTTACTACATAGTTAGTAGCAACATCTCTTAGCAACCTTATTTCTTTTTCAAAACACTTTACATTTTATGTTTCATCATCATCATCATTTCACCCCTCCCCTTTGGTGAGTGTGGGGGGGCGGGTTATGAGATGGATCCTGGGGCTTTGTATATAGTGTGCAAGCTATCTACCACTGATTTACACCCTAAGCTTAAAAATAATGTTTTGGGAGGCCTAGGGAGATGATTCAGTGGATAAAAGCCCTTGTTATACACATGTGAGGATCTGCATCTTAATCTCCAGCACCTACATAAAAAAGCCAGATGAGCCTAGTGGCCCCGAGCTTCGGAGACAGAGACAGGGAATCTGGAGCAAGCTGCTCACTACATTAGCTGAATCATGGAGCACTAGGTTCCAGGAAAGACCCTTCCTCATCAAAACAGAGAAGGGTCGGGAACCTCTGGCTTCCACATGCACACTCACATTGAAGGTGCATGTACATCAGCACTTGTGCATTTATACACGTGAACATGTACATCACACACACACACAGTATTCTCTCTTAAATAGTATTTAAAAATGAATCTCAACATATTATAGCACATATAAAAGTTAACTTAAGTAACAAATCTCAGTGTACAAAAGCTGGTGGAGGTAAGCATAGGGAGAGTCCTAGTACCTCACACTGGAAAAGATTTCTTAAATATAATCCCAATAATATTAACTAAAAGAAGTAAATACTTTGAAACTCAGCATTTTAAATTTTTGTTTTACAAAAGACACTATTAATTAAAATTAAGAGTTAATCAACAGACTGAGGAAAAATAGTTACAAAATGTATCTTACAAAGAATTTATGTCTAGGCTGTATGTTCTCCTCCTTGCCTCTCTCCCCCAAATCCACTCCCCCTCCCCCTCCAGGGCCTGCAAGGGTCCTCTATGTGTACATGATGGCTGTTAGTATGGTGTTTCTATAGGACTCCTAACAATGGCAGCAGGTGTGTCTCTGACTCTTTTCCTGCTGTTGGGTCTCCTTGTCCAGCCTTGATATGACGACTTTTTTTCTTGTCTTATCATATTTTATTTTGTCATGTTTAATTATTATCTCTTGGAGGTCAGCCTGCTTTCTTATATGACCCAAGACCACCGGCCATGAAAAGCACCACGCTTCCATCATTAATTGAAGATTGAGCCTTCCCACATAAATCATTAATCAAAAGAATTCCTCACATACACAAACAAAGGCCAATGTGATAGGGACAGTTTGGGTTTCTTATTCCCAGGTGACTCTAATTTGTGTTAGTTGACCTACCTAAAGTGACCAGCACAGGTGATCTTTGTCAACCTGACATACAAACACACCACTAGTAAAACCATAACCTTTCCTTTATTGCTGAACCCCAAGAGTTCATGTTAATGTCACAATATAAAACCTAATATAACTTTAAAAGTCTCACAGTTTTTAAAAAAAATCCCCAAAATTTCCAAATCCAAGCTTCTTACCTATGAATACTGTAAAATAAAATAACAAGGTTAAATACTCTCTTATTTTTAAGGGGAAAGGACCAAGGCATAGAAACAAACTAAAGCAAAACCCCAAATCCAATAATTTAAATAAGATGGCTGTCTAACATCTAGGCTTTCTCATCATCTTCCAGCTCCAAAAGCTTCGATATCCAGGGAAGCTACATTGCCTGATCCTGCCATATATAGTTCACATAGCTCATCTGGTAGATTCAGGCTGGCTCCATCCACACACATCTGGCATCTCCTATATCATGGAGTCTAAGCTGCCCCTGCACTAATGAATTCTCCTGGCCTTTTCAGCAGTTCCAATCCTGTCATAGGGCATCAAGTGTCAGCCTCCTCCATGATCTAGAGGCCTCAGGTTTTCACTGCAACTGAGGCTGGACTTTCATCAGTGGCGTCTTCTAGCCTCTCACAGTGTCAAGCCTCAGCTGTTCCCCATGACCCTTTCAATACTGAAGTTTCATTTCCACCAAAACCAGTCCACTTGGAAAATATTTAGACATTGCCAAGTTTGGTGGCCAGTTTAAGATGAAGTCTTGGCCTCCTCTGGCCACAGACCCAGAGGAAACACTCCCAGGAGATTTTCAACTACTTTGATCTCCTCTGAATCACAGCTGATCCCTCTCAGCACCTGCTAACCAGGCAATTGCTTCAGTGAAGCAAAGGTTTTACTCCTACAGATTCATAATCCAAATTATCACATAAATGGTCCTGGTACAGTCTTTACTTCCCCCTGAAATTTCACAAGCCAGGCCTTCATCATCTACATTGATCTCAGCATTATCTTTCAAGTTTCCATAACAGCTCAACTTTTGAGCATTCAATGGCTTTTCCAGCCCAAAGCCCCAACACTTCCACAATCTTCCAAACCAACACAATCAAGTCCATCTCAGCAGTACTGATTCTATGGAACCAATTTCTGTCTTGGTTTGCTTCTTGCTTGCTGTGATTAAAACACTGACCAAAGGCAACACTGAGCTAAGAGTTTATTTGGCTTACACTCTACAGTCCTTCACCTAGGGAAGCCAGGGCAAGAACTCAAGGGAAGAACCTAGAGCAGAAACTGAAGCAGAAGCCATGGGAGAACACTGCTTATTGGCTTGATCAGCCTGTTTTCTTATACAATCCAGAACCACATGCCCGGGGTGGCACACTCACAATGGGATGAGTCTTCTTATATCAATCATTAATCAAGAAAATGTTCCACAGACCCTTTGTAGGAAATTTCTCAGATAAGATTTCCTCTTCCCATGTTACTCTAGATTCGTGTCATGTTGATAAAAAAAAAAAAAAAATCTAGTAGAACATGATGCTGCCTACCTTTAGGGTGTGCCTTGGTGAACACAATTTAGAAACTCCCAGATAGGCACTCTCAAAGGCTTGTCTCCTAGGTGATTCCAGCTCAATCAAGTTGACCATAATGAATAGAATCATGTTCCTAGAAGTCACCCCGTCACTGAGCAGCAGAGACTGAGATAACACTCAGGCAAGAAGTTCTACCAATTCTAGAGTCCTGCATCTCTATAGAACAGACAAGAGCTGTACCCCCACCTGGATACTCTCATCTCTTCTGTCACAGGGTGGCCTGTGCCCTTATCACCTACAGAGGTTACCTCAGGCCTCCTTGCTTCCTAGACTAGATAAAATTTCCTGGGAACATGCCTCAGTGGGTAAAGTGCTTGGTGTGTAACATGAAGGCTTGAGTCTGGATTTCCAGATCCTATGTAACGGGCAGGCATGGTGATGCATGTATCTGTAATACTAGTGCTGTGGTGCAGACATGATTTGGGGAGCTCACTGGTAAGCCATTCCAGCTGAGTCAGTGAGCTATGAGTTCCAAGAGAAACCCTGTCACGAAAGAATAAATTGAAAACTTGATTGAGGAGAACTTCCAGAAGTAACCCTGTCAACCTCTGGCCTCTACATGTGCCTGCATGAGTTTGTAAAAAGTGCAAACACACACTTAGTGAACTCACAGATCCAAATGTTAGAGTATATACAAATCTTACTTCTCATGCTTTTCAGTATATTGGCTGTGTTAAAAAATCTTAGAAGTCTCACTGAGTGTCCGCAGGAGCCATTAAAAGTGGTGGTTGTGACCAATGAAAGACACACCAAAGTGTGGAGATTCAGACTTCACGTAGCATGACAGCATGCCATGTGCTACTACTACAAATACTGGCCATGGATAAAGGCTACTTCCATAAACTTCCATTTGAAGAAATGCTTCATAGCTAAGACAAAAGTGATGATAAAAAAGCATGAGAGAGTTTGAGATGTGCTATTCCTGTCAAACATTCTTTCTTGGTAGAGAAACAAATATAGAGGAAGAAGGTCACAGAACAAGCTAGTACAGTTGCACTGGAACCTAGGTCTTTGATCTCTAGGGCAATTCTTTCTGATAATTCACTTTTCATCCTGGCTCTCAGAGGCAACTATACTTTGGCACATTATCATATAAAGAAGTATATTGCATGTGTATGTGTGCATAATATAAAATGCACAAATGCCTCATGGCATGCTTATTCTGTTCAATTAAATGTTTTCCTTTATAAGAGTTGCCTTGGCCATGGTGTCTCTTCACGGTAATAGAACAGTAAGACAGTGTGTGTGTGTGTGTGTATATGTATGTATATGTGCATGTATGTGTGTGTGTGGTGTGTGTGTATGTGTGGTGTGTGTGTATGTGTGGTGTGTGTGTAAGTGTGTGTATGTGTGTGTGTATATACTATTCATCATATTCTGTGTATTGGTTATGACTGGCTGACAGTTTGAATGCTGTCATTTCTATCACTTGTGATTTTCGTGGCATCTCTGTTATCTAAGATTAAAAATCGTTCCCTGTGAGTTTCTTATGCTCAGAATAATGCCTGACATATGATATTCCTGCTGTGGAGATTTCTCAAAGGATAAAGTTTTTGCTGAACAAGTGTGAGGACCAGAGTTGGATCTCTAGTCATCACATGAATGTCATGTGCTAAGTGCTTGCCTGCAGTTCCAGCCTGGAATGCAGAAGCAGGGGATCCCCATAGCAATCTGGCTACAAAAATTAGCCACAGTAGGAATATATATTGACTGAGAGACTCTGCCTCAAAGAGTGAGGTGTCAGAGAAATGAGAATGGTTTCTGACAGGAACTCTGGGCCTCTGTCTGCATGCACACACATGTATGCATGTATACATACTTGTCTACTCCCTAAAAATGTACATACACACTTGTACACCACAAACACACACATAAGAATGGAAAAAGAAACAAATCCTTAAACATCTACAATGGGTCCTTACACATTTTTCACTTTCAATCTTTTTTTATCTGAAAAAAAATTTCTCAGTGAACCTGGATGCAGGTATGCAGAATAGGTATGTGAAGTAGGCATGAAAATTAAACATTTACTGATAATAAACCATAAGGAAATTTATTTTAAGACAATTCTTTGATAGGCATACAATTTTAACATTTATTAAGGACAAAAGCAAATTTGCATACTGATGAGATGGATGTGCTTGAATATTTTTAGATAAATAATTAGAAGGATGAATATTTGATACTTCAGGCTAGAGAGCATTGTCTGCTTTTGTCTGGGTTGCTCAATGTTTTGATTTGATAATTGGTAATTTGACAGCACTGATACATAAAGTACATAATATAAATAGGCAGAAGTGTTTAGGACCGTCTGAGAAGTTATTAGCAATTCTGTTCCACTCTTAAGCCAAAAGCCACTGAACAGCTTTTGCGAAACTGTCAGCAACTCAAGCAGCCATTTTTAAAATTAAATGTTCAAACAATATAATATAATGCAAAGATATACTAAATTGGTACATGTTAAGAAATACAGTAGGAAAGATGTGAAAATCTTTTTTTTCTGTAATTAAAAGATTTTTTAAAATATTTTATTTTTAAAATTTATTTCATTGTCTCTGTTCTATTGCTATGAAGAGACACCATGATCAAGACAACCATTGTCAAAGAAAGCAGTTAATTGAGGCTGGCTTACAGTTTCAAAGGCTTAGTCCGTCATTAGCATAACAGGAAGCATAGCAGCATGCAGGCAGGCACGGAGCTGGAGAAGGAGCCAAAAGTTCTGCATCTTGATCTGCAAGCAGCTGGAAGAGAGAACCCAAGCAGCTGGAAGAGAGAACCCAAGCAGCTGGAAGAGAGTCCTGACTTGGGTTTTCCGAAACTCCAAAGCTCACCCCCAGTGACACACATAAGGCTACACCTACTCCAACAGGCTACAGTCCCAGTCTCCCTGAGGAAATGTCACTCCCTGATAACCACATATTCAAATATATGAACCTATGGGGGCCATTCTTGTTCAAACCACCACAACTTTGTGTGTGTGTGTGTGTGTGTGTGTGTGTTGTGTGTGTGTGTGTGTGTGTGTGTGTGTGTGTTGGGGGGGGGGGAGTTGCGATCATACACAAAGGTGTAATGTCGAAGGAGGCCAGAAGAGGGCACAGGATCCACTGACAGGTGGTTATAAGCCATATAACATGAATACAGATAATTGAACTATGGTTCTCTCTAAATGTGATCCACACTCTTAACAGCTGAGCCATCTCTCTAGTCCCAAAATATTATGTTTCTATAGATGCAGAAAACAAGCATTCTAAGTACAGTAAAAATACTGAAATTGATAACATAGAATAGTCTCCAATCCGAGCTCAAGGACTTCAGACTGCGATTGGTGATGCTTCATCAGCTGGTATTATGCACAGTGCAAATGTACACATTGTGTGTTCAGAACTGAAGCTGCAGAGAAGTTTCAAGATGCAATATGGGTGAGCACTTCCAGACACACCGAGGACTCATGTTACATATATGATTGCAAATTAATCTTTGTTTATTGTGCATTCAGATACATTTTACTGTTCTCAGATACTTCATGGCCCCTACATTCAGTCACACGACCCCAAATAGGATGAAAACCTACAACTTAAGAAACTGAGGTTTAGATAATGGCCACAGTTTTTAAATCTCTGTTGAAGTGTGTTCAGTGGCAAACACATTGCTTATGAAACAGTATACAGTCTCTAGGTAGTTGTAGGTGTTGCACTGGGCCAAAGGTTATCTACTTACATTTTCAAAGCCAGCATATGATATGTACCTCATATCATATGATATGGCCTGACTTCCCTTGCTAAAGATCTGGGCTAATGTTTTTAAAGAGATACCATGAAACTACTCTCCTCTCTCTCTCCCTCTCTCTCTCTTTCTTACATATATATGTATGTATATATGTATGTATGTATGTATGTATGTATGTATGTATGTGTGTGTGTATATATATATATATATGCTATTTATTTCTCCTCTTAGCATACCTAGTGTTGTAGTGGCAAACTATAGATTTAGAACATCTAAATTAAAACCCTGTCAGTATTATGAGCATGTGCGAACACACACACACACACACACACACACACACACAAGTGCATTTTCTTTTCAAGTTTCCATTCCCTTTTGAGTTATGTGATTTTTCCTCAAAAGTGTAGATTTGTGCACTGTATATATGTGTGCACATGCATTCGTCTATTCTGTGTGCAGGTGTATGTGTGTACAAGTAACCATGGAGGCAAGAGGTCAACCCTGGGAGTTCTTTCTTATTTTTTAAGACAAGGTTTCTCAGCTAGACTCATAAGTCCACAAGCCCCATGGATCTTTCTGTCTCTACCTCTTAGGTGCTGGGATAATAAGAGTGTGTCACCAGCCCATAACTTCTTACTTGGTGCTGGGGATTAAGCTCAGGTCCTCATGCTTATGAGGTGAGCACTTTACCAACTGAGCCATCTACTGAGACCTTCTTGGCAAACCCTTGGTTCTCATCTATAGTTTTATGTTTCCAACCTAGAGAGAGGAAAATTTAGAGTGCTTTTCATGGCCTGGCCCTATCCCTTGAAAACCATGATCTCAACAGCAGCTTGCCCTGTGCCCTGTGCACACTAAATTTAAAGGTTTGTGACACTCTTGTCCTCAGAGCTAACCTCTACACAAAGGACAATTCTAGCACAAAGAAGGAAGACAGTGAGGAGAGAGTAGGAGGCTGCCGAGTGTCTCTGTATTCTCTTGATCTGGGTAGCTGTGTAGCCCTTGTGCTGAGATGAATCTTTTGTTTTTTGAGCCTTTGGTTTGAATGGAGCTCTGTGCTCCTCTCTCTGGGGACTAGAGATGAAGAATGAAGCAAACATCAATGGCAGAGCTGATAATCCTACAGCCATTGACTTGAAGAGCATACTGAGTAAGCGGACTCTGTCTATGTAATGCACTGTGTTGATGCACATTTTTAGCAAGCCTTAATTGATGGATTATTGACAGGGAGCAGGGATGCAGCCTGTGAGTCTGAAGTGTGAGGGACTACCAGGAAGAGATTTGCTTTGTAAGTGGAATGTAAGGCCTCATCCAAAGTTCTTCTCTAATACTGGGCCATGTATTAGTCAGGCTCCTCTAAAGAATCAGAACCAATAGAATGGATTGACATATTACAAAGGGAATTAATTAGATTGCCTTGTATGATGGGGGCAGGGTAGTCCCACACTGGCCATTCTGCACTCTAGAGAGGCTGAACACATGCTCAGTCTACAAAGCTGGATGCCCCTCTAGTCCTGATTTGATGCTGAGGGTCTGAAAGATTCTTAGAGAGTTTCTGGTCTTTGGTCCCTGTTGAGAGGCTGAAGAAGTTGGGTTCTTGAAAGTATCAGCAGCATCAGTAGCTACAGCAACAGCAACAAACAAGCCAGATAAATTTTATCAGCAAGAAGTAGAGAAGGCAAGCAGCATTGTGCTTTTCCTTGGACTTCTTAATCTCTGAGCAGGCACTTGAAAGTTTCCTCACTCTGGAGGTGTGGGTACTTCACCCCACTTCATCCTTCCTGGAAATGGCTGCAAGGATCCTCTCAGAGGTGTACCTCTTAGTTGATTTCAGACCCCGTCAAAGTGATGATCAAAATTAACCATCAACAAACCATGATGAATGAAACCAATGCTTGAAAAATGTCCCAAGCTGTGGTTTCTCCCCTGCTTGATTGGTCTAGTCCCTCTGAGACCAAACATCTTCACAAGCCTCTAAGCTGATTGATAGGCCTATAGCCCACACTGCCATATGGATGAAGCAGTGACTCTCCTCCTTTTGCATCTTCAACTTTTCCATCACTGCTGGGAGTTATGAAGGGATGGATGGAGAACAGAACCTAACCACTTTTATTATAATTACTATTTGGTCATCTCCTGAGGCCTAGGAACTGATCTCTAGTGAAGAGTCAGAGCTGGTTTTCTTCCTAGAATATAAGGCTAGCCCTTCATGGCTACATAGCTTAGCTACATGAGACAGAATTTGATGAAAGGGATACAGCAAAGGCTTCACTTAGTGATGGGAGGCAGATATGTTTTAGGTTATATGGGTATCAGTCTTAGATGAAAACTTGAAGGTGGACAGTGGACACGGGGATCTATGTGGACTGAATTCGGGGTAACTTTATTTAAGTACTCACAGCGCAGCCTTTGAGGGATAGGAAGTGAACTGAGATAGGACTGCATTGCAGGCCCCTGAAAACAGATGAGATAAGAAATTCCTCCTGAGCCAAACAACCTACAGGAGATCATAAAATGGCTCTGGCTCGAAAATCAGGATGTTAAGTTTTAGTCCTTTCTGGAATCAATTTTCTACCCTATGTTAGTTAAGCAAATCCCTCACCTTTCACGTGCAAAAGTAAGAGTAAAAACTAGGAGACCTCAATAATCCATTAGCTTCTATTATTTCCAAGTAACTCTTTTGCAGAGATATTTACACATGCATATTTATTGTTGCATTAGCCACAGTAGTTAAGAAGTGGAACCAGCCTAGATGCCCATCAGCAGATGAATGGACAACGAACTGTGTCTATAAGCAGCGGAGTCATATTATGAACATTTCAGGAAGCAGATAATTAAAAATATTAAGCAAGGTACCTTAGACTCAAAAAGAAAAACGCTGCATCTTTTGTGTGGATCTTATTCTGGAAAAGTAATTTTAGGAAGGACCAGTGTGAAGAATTCCCACTCTAAAATCAGCCATTCTCTTGACTTCCATAAATGCAAGTGAGGCTATGCCTCACATAATCAGAATTAAAACCGTAGGGGAAGAAAGCAGATGTTTGACGATTGGAGCAAGGTAGGACATGTGATTTGAAAGTGGGTAAGGATTGTGGGTGCTAGGACACAGGCCAGCTGTGAAGAGCTTGTCTTGCAAGTATAAAGACACGATATATAAATCGCATATTAAAAATGAAAATGCTTGGCAAGATGGTACCACATGCTTGTCATGCCAGCACTGTGTAAACAGAAACAGGTGAATCGCGGGGTTCACTCTTTTAACTTAGCATAATTAGCAAGTTCTAGGCCAGCGAGGAAACCCCTGTCTCAAAAAACATTGTGAAAAGCACTTGAAGAATGATACATAAAGGTATCCTCTGACATGCATGCACTCAAACACACACACACACACACACACACACACACACACACACACACACACAAAGAATTCACTGGGTGTGGAAGGATACAGGAGTGTCGAAAAGATATGGAGCAGAGAGGGAGGAAGACCAGCAAAACAAAATGGCTTAAAAATCCCAACATGAAGACTAATACTCTGCATGCTAATTTTTAAAAATGACCAGACATTAAGTTGTCAAGTGATGTATCAATTCCTGTAGAGCGAGAAGCATTCTGGTGCCTCCTACACCTGCTGTTTGTAGGGTCCTGAGTCCGGAGATCCATAGTACTGAGGGCAGCAACTCCAAAAGAGCACTTACAGGTTGACAGGGGTCTCCCAGGAAGAGTCAAAACCTCCACCTGAGGCTCTGGAGGCAGGAGACAGAAACTCAGACCCAGGGCTCCCTAGCTAGGTGACAGAGCTCTCCTAGACTCCTGGCCTTCCTGCTGTGCCACACTTTGCTCTTCAAACACCATAAAAAAAAAAAGTTGGATATGGTGGTAAATGCTTATAAACTTTAGTGCCAGGGAGGCAGAGACTGGTAGATTCTTGGGGCTCACTGGTCAGCCAGCCTAACCAAACAGAGAAACTCTAAGTTTAGTTAAAGACTTAAAATAATAAACAAACAAACAAATAAATAAATAAATAAACAAATAAATAGAGCTGCTTTCAGCTAAATTTAGTGATTTGAGTTCAATTCCTGGGACTTATACAGTTGAAAAAGAGAAAAAAAATCCCTCACATTATCCTCCGACTTCAATATGCATACTGTAGCATGCACAAGCCTCACACACACACAAATTTTTTTTTTAAAAAGTAGTAAATAAATGATAGGTAGATGAATACATAAATGTAATAATAATGAAAAACCCAAAAGCTAGTAGCTTCTAAAAACAACACCCAACATTGACTTCTGACCTTCAAACACATGCGCACATACATGCACTCATACATCATACATGAAAATATATGTATACACACACACACACACACACACACACACACACACACACACACACACACACACACACACGATAGTTGGAGTAAAGCACAGCCTGGAATTTCCTGTTTTCTTTTTTCCTTCCCAAAGGGATCATCTTCAGTAAGAAAAGTCCAGAGCCTTTTTGTCCTGCCACTAAATGTATGTGACACTGCTGTCACCTCTGCTGCTTTTCCTCCCCCCTTTAATCCCTGTAAACTCCTGTCTAGGGCTGGGGATGTGTGTGCGAGTGTATAGAATTAAAACCTTCCTGTGTGTGTATGTTCAAGTCCAGAAGCAAAAATAACCAAATCTCTGACCCTTTATCTCCCATCTCCAATTCCATGCCATTGTTCTGAGAAGGGCTTGAGCTGTGTGCTTCCCTGCTGTATAATTTAGAATTGACTTCACATTTAGCTAATGTTTTTGCTGTTTGGAATGTTTCAGTGGCATGCAGGGCAGGCTCCATACAGGTGCAGTTTCTTATTTGGGGCTCAGAGAGATGCTGTGAGCTGATGATGCAAGGTTGTCGGTGAGCCATGGTTGAGCGAATGCCTGGAGGCTGGGCTATTGCAGATGGAGGCATTTAGGTATAGTGTGGGGACTCCAGGCCAAGGCTCTGCAGAAACAGTGAGAGAGAGAATAGAAAAAAAAAAACTGTGACATAGAATTTCTTCTTTTGACGCTGGGTTTTGGAGTCAAAGTCACTATATGATGCACACAGCAGCAGCGCTAATGAATCTATTCAATCTAATCTTCATAATCATGGCATCTCCAAGGTAGAAAATTAATTGGATGGAGTTAAATATCCCCTTTTCATGTCAACAAAATTGGTTTTTCCAGGGATTAAAGGATTAACGTGGTGTTAAGTCCCTAAAGAGGTTAAAATACTTTATTATTCATTACAAAACACAAAGATGGGCTGTTATTTTTCTTTCTGCTGATGTCACTCATCTCATTAAAGAGAAGAGATGTTGAGGACAGTTTCAGGGGCTCTCCATGCCCTTCAAAATGCGTCCTCCAGTTTACCCTTTTGGGGAAAATAGCCTGACCTGGGTTGTGGTGAGCCATTTACAACCTAGTCACAGATCCAAATAACCAGCAGATGGGGATGAGCTGCCAATGACATCGTGGAGGTTGACAAGGCTGTTCACAATGATGCTCTCACTGGTTTTGCCCCAAAAGGGCGTAATTCTTGCTCCACCACTGAGATGGTATTTTCAGTTTGTGTCATAGCACAAAGAGGGCTGGGCTTTGTCAAGGAACCATGGTGGCAGTCCCTTTTCAAATTCAGGGATGAGCAGGCAAAGATGAATGTTGTTAGCTCCTTCATGCTTTACATATATCTATGATGGAAGACTTCTTTTCCATGTGTTGGTGTGTGGTTGTGTAGCTGTGTTGTTGTGTGGCTGTGTGGACTCATAAGTATGTGAGTGTGTGGCTGTGTAGATATGTGAGTATGTGTGTGGGGAGGGTATGTGGGTGTGTGGATGTATGTGTGGATGGCAGTGCCTATGTGTGTGCAGGTATGTCACATTTCAAGTCAAAGGTCAACCTCGGAAGTTTTTTCTCAGGAACTCTCCATCTTGGTTTTTGAAATAGGATCTCTCACCAGGATTTAAAGCTTGCCAATTAGACTAGGCTGAATGCTTAGCAAGTCCCAGAAATCCTCTTGTCTCTTCCTCCCGAGTGCTGGGATTACAAATGTGAGCCACACACCCAGCTTTTCCACATGGGTTCCAGGCTTCAACTCAGGTTCTCATGCTTGCATAGCCAGTACTTTACCCACTGACTCAAATCTTCAACATCCCTGCATCCTTTAATCCAATGCCAACTTTTTGAATCTAGAGATCATTTAGGGGCATTTCTATGATGTAACTAAACTGAAAATGACAAATGACCCTGGAGCCCTGGTGTCCTGGCTTACTTTCCTGTTTACCCACCATCCCATTCCTCTTCATTCTCTGAGAGAAAAGGACTTTGTAACCAAAGGCCAATGTGTAAAAATGAATGCTGAAAGTCACATCTTAGCATGTGTCCAAGGTCACTGAATCACAGCATGGCCATCCATGACTTCAGCTTTCAAGACCCAGTTTCTGAGCTCTCTGGACACATGTTCTGCAGGCTCAGCAGGCCATGGCTCCATCCTACATTAAAGTCCATCCTGGACTTCCTCAGGGAACTATAAAGAAAATGCTATCCATTCAGACACTATTTGGAAAATCTTGAAAAGCTCTGTGCTGAGGAAAACACCAGGTGTGAGAGCTTCTAATGTGAAGTGGTCATGACAGAATCCAAGTGGAGAGTGGAAGCTACAGGTGAAATACTAGAAACCAAAGAAATGAGTCTTTTCAAGAATCCAAAACCGAACATGGACAGACTGGGAGGTGTGGAAGGTGACATTTGTCAGTGGAGATATTCAGTCTAGAAGAAACACAGACATAGGGAGGCAAGAATGGCTACCTGAGAAATAGTATAGGCTAGCTCTCTTCAAGAACAACTGACATTCTTCTCCTCTGTTTAACTCAGAGCTCTCTAGGGAAGTAGACTTATTGAGTAAGTATATTCTTAAGGTGGATCATTGAATTGATTTACATGATAAGGTCTCGGTAGTCCAGCAATGCCTGTCTCACACCAGAGAGACTGAGAACTCAGTAGATGATCAGACCACAAGGCTGGATGTCTCTGCAGTCCCATGCTGGCACTGGAGCACTCTTGAAGAGCCACACTCGAGGCGGTGAAGGTTCTCTTCTTCCGGGCCCTTTTATCAGGTCACTACCAGAAGCTACAACTCACAGTGGGCAGGGTTTTCTCATATCATTCAGTGTAAGCAAGACAATTCTTCTATAGGCACACCGAGAGGTCAACTTGATTTAGACAGTCCTTCACATGTATGAAGTTGATGATTTTAAAGCTAATTTCACCATCCCATAAGCCTTCCCTGGCTGCTCAAGCCTCTGACTTGCCCCTTCTCTGCACTTTTAAAGGAGGTGTGGAGCTTTGAGGGAGCTTGGTTTCTGAGGTGGGAGCCTGTGCTTTATTCAAAGTGCAATGAGAGCCTTTTTGATTTCCAGAACAGGAATCCACATGACAAGAGCCGCATATTGAGAAGTCTGTGCCAAGTGTCTGTGTGTGTGTGGCGGGGGGGGGGGGGGGGGGGGGCACGGATGTGAATGTAGAGGAAACTCAAGCAGTTGGAGGGGACAGGAAGGCACAGGGAGTGCGGTATCTGCAGCAGAAAGGGCCTGACCCACACAAGGGCAGTTGGGAAAGCAGGAACATGGACAAGGCTTACACACACACACACACACCCCAAGAACCAGTGACTTGCAGTGAGCATGAAGGCTCAACATTGGAACTGAGCCCCCAGGGCTTTCTGGGATTGAGAAAATAAGAGACTCATCTGAGTGTGCATGTGTGTGTGTGTGTGTGTGTGTGTGTGTGTGTGTGTGTGTGTAAGTGTGTGTTCATGCAGGCATGCACATGTAAGCTGGAGGTCAAAAGCTTGGGTGTCATTCCCCTGGTGCCATTCATATTGGTTCTCTCACTGGTTTGAGGACTCTTTAATTAGGCTAGTCTGGCTGGTTAGTGAGGCCCAGGGATCTTCCTGTCTCTGCCTCCTTATTACTAGACTTATAAACTTGTGCCACCTAGATGAGCTATTCAAAATGAGTTCTGGGGATCAAACTGGGGCTGTCATGCTTGTAAGGCAAGCCCTTCATCAACTGAGCATCCTCTTGGGTACTAATCTCAACTTCAACCCAAGAGATATTTTTCTCATGCAGTTTATTTAATTATTCAGTTATGTGCGTATGAGTGTTGAGTCAGGTCATTGTGTATACATGTGCAGGTTCCCATGGAGACAAATAGGCAATGGCAGAAATTCCCTGAACTGGAGTTACAGGTGCTGAGAGCCACCTGGCATGTTCTGGGAACCAAACTTGGATGCTTTCCAAGAACAGCAGGTAATTTTGACTGCTGAGCCACATCTCCAGCTGCCAAAGGTGATCTTCACATCAAGTTTCTGCCCCTTGCTTTGAAAAAGAAGGATGGAAGGTAGGGGATCAGCTTTCTGACCCTCTTCCCCTGGAACAAAGCAAGTTCTGAGACAAGAAGGCATATTTCAAGACAAGGAATTCTTCCTGAGGTGGAGATGAAGACTGAAGTCCTTTGTTACAAGGCTCTTAGAAGAATATATTTGAAAAACAGAGGTTGAGAGCCAGCTGTCTCGTGCTCGGCCTTGGAGTCCCTCAGACTCTCTCCCACATAAGGACAAATGCAGTTGAGACTTACTGTCTTAGTTGGCCACAGAAAAGCCAATTCAGGGACCAGACTTAATATGTGCTTCTTGCCTTAGTTGGGGGGGGGGGTCCAATAGGAGAAACATTTGAGGAGCATTTCTCTGCCCTTACAACTCCCAGGGAAGGAATATGTCCAGTTTGCTTCCCACTGTCTTTACAGCCCCAGAATAGTAAGTCCCCTTTCTACCCAATGCCAGGGCAAGCCACCTCTTCAGGCTTGCCTTCTTTCCTCTTTGGGTATTCCAGAATGAATAAATTGCTATGTCCTTTCTCTTTTTCCTTTGCACCCAACTTTTCAATATATAGTCAGCATTGAGTGTAAGACCCATTGAAATAACTGATTATTACAATTATCAGTGACCTTTACCAGTACTTCACACCTCTATACCTTTTTCTCTCTACCTTCTTTGTGTGTGTGTGTGTGTGTGTGTGTGTGTGTGTGTGTGATATGTCAAAGAGAATGCACAGCCATATGTGTGAGTGAGCATGTGGAGGCCAGAGGACCACCTCGGGTGCTATTTATTCCTGAGAGACTTACTGTCCACCTTTTAACTTTAATTTTGTTTTCAAGACACGGTCTCTCATTTACCTAGAACTCACCCAGTAAGTTCCAGGAAACTGCCTCTCTGCTTCCTCAGAGCTGGGATTGATTACAAGCTTGGGTTATTATTACACCGTGTTGATTTTATATGGCTCTCAAGATTGAACTCAGGTCCATATGCTTGCAAATCAAATACTGTATTGGCTAGAAAATTTCTTTAGCTTTATTTATTTTTAAATATCTATTTTTTAAAAAAATTATCTCATATATGGACAGTTTTGTAGCCTTTTCCTCCACTTATAATAGATGGGTGGCTTTTACGTAGAGACAGACATCCTCACAGGTAGGTAGAGCTAACTAGCTTTTGATGAACAGATGTTGGGATGGTTGGTAAGTACATTGGCTGGAGTGTCATAGTTTTATACATGCAGTTAGCCATAGATTGGACAAGCATGCATGGCCAGCTTTGCTATTGGCCCAAGTTTTCCACTCAATCCAATTTAACCAAACTAAATAGAATTTCAATAACCAGAAAGCCGCTTTCTCCAGGATACAGTTCATGTTTTATTTACATGGATGTTGAATACCACCCTGCTCTATACTAGGTGCTCACAAATGTCTCAGGAAGGTTGAATTTAATCACACTAGAAATGTGCCTGCCAGGTGCAATACACAATACCCAGAGTCTACCAGACCCTTGGGGAGGTATAACTCGTGGGCCTGAATAGATAGAAATGGCCATATAATCAATACAGGCTTTCTGGAGTGTTCAGACTCATCTCCCTGGTCCCTGCTTATTCCTGCTGGTGGGCTTTCTCCTGCTCTGTCCACTTACAGCGCCCACCTTCTCAATTCTTTAACCGGCTCCCTCCAGCCTGAAATAACCATAAATCAAGTTCCTCACCATAAAACTTGTTTCAAGTTCTGGCCAGTCCACACTGATACCCCTATCCTCATTATCCACAGCACACAAAGCTCTCTGGGGTGTCCAATAGCCTGAAACTCCCAGACCCAACGACTGCAGAAACACTGTGATTTTAGTCTTCCTGAGAAGATCCCTCCCCACTGCTGTGTAATCTGAGTCAGAATGTGTTGAGATACTGAGATGAAACAGCCTGAGGTCAGATCCTCACTGCACCACTGAGCAAGTACTACACATTGATCAAGTTTAATACCAAGAGCAAAATCACTAAGAGATACAAATGGATCAATGGACACATAGGAAGGTAAGTAGGTAGATAGTTAGATAGACAGAATGTATAGATATCTGGATACATACATACATGCATATATGTATGTATATATACTACATACACATATACACACATACATAAAGTGGAATAAATAAGTAGGTAGATACATTCATACATATATACACATACATACATGCACACATACATATATACACAGACATGCATGTGTAGATAGGATGGATAGATATAATGTATAGATATCTGAATACATTTGTACATGTATATATATATATATATATATATATATATATACATGTATGTATATATCCATACAAAGACACAGACACAGACAGAATGGAATAGATAGACAGGTAAGTAGGTAGACACATCCATATACATACATGCATACATACATACATACATGCATGCATACATAGATATGTACACACATACATACACACACAGACATGCAAATGTAGATAAAATTGATAGACAGATATGTATGTATATGTACATATACATGACTTAAGATAGAGATACAGATTTATAATTTTATATACATGCAGATATTATTATAGGACTATGACCTTATCCAGTTGTAAGAGCTGGCTCTTGTATAAGAACTTTGTATCTAACTTAAGAGTTCATTTCTGCTGGACAGCCAGCTTGGAAGGAAGATAAGAGACTTGAACCAGTTGGGACTCACACACAAGAATTAGTTGGAGCCTGTGAGGATGGGCTAAAGATGGGTCAGGTTTTGCTGCCTCAAAGTCTGGTGATGTGAGTACCCTGCTGAAGTCGGAGTTTCTGTTACAGACTCCCTGACTGGAGTCAGGAGATGGGGTGACTCAGGTGGGAAAGTATTTGCTTTGCAAGCATGAGAACCTGGGTCCAATTTCCAGAACTAATATTTTGAAAGGTACCAAGGGAAACATTTGAAAAGTCATGTTTGTAGATACAGCTCAAAGGAGGCAGAGACAGATTCCTGAAGTTCATTCACCAGCCAGTCCAATCTACTTGGCAAGTTCGAGTCCAGTGAAAGAAATTGTCTGAATAGAGAGGTTCAGCAAGGAGCAGGAGCTGAGGAAAGATGCCTGACACAGACCACACACATGCATGCATACATGCACATTCACATGCACATGCCACTACACCATACAAAAGACAGAGACCTTACAGCCCATTTACTTGGAGTCAATAGTCTCAAGGATGAGACAGGGAAAGGTGAGTCAGGGCCACCTTCTGTCTGACAATAACAAACTGATCCCTAAAAGCAGCATCCACATGTGCAAATAACAAAATCACTGGGCCCCATCCTCAATTCGCCTTCCTAAACCTTACAAGAAAAGGTGGTTTTGCATTTGTTTGTCTATCCTGACACACTTCAAAGCCTTCATAGCTGTGCATGTTTTTTGTGTCTATAAATGTTAGCTATTAAGATTAATCTGACTTTCCTTCTTATGCTTCTACCTCTTCTAGTCTTATCTCTTCCTGCTGGGGAGACATTCAGTCTGTTGTGTGTGTAATAACCTCAGGTCATTTTAAAAAAATCCAGTAGTGATGATACAGTCCTGTAGTCTCAGTGCACTAGGAAAGCTGAGGTAGGTTGATCCCTGGGGTTGATTGACTATCCAATCTAGCCAAATCAGCAAGCTCTGGGATCATTTGAAGATCTGGATTCAAAAGTTAAGTTTACCAATACACACAGGAAATGATCTCATGGTTGACTTCTGGCTTCCACATACACACACATATAAACACACACACACACACATTTAAACACACACACATACACACACGCACCACACACATACACTCATACCCTACTACCACCACCAAATCTATCCCTTTGTCCAGGTTCATTGCCTTTGAATCAGCCTTGAGCTCTAGCTAGTTTCCCTGTGCTCCTTCCATCTCTACCACCAGGCACTGGTGAGGAGCACTCATTTTATGGCTAGCAAAAAGCCTGGCTTCCCTTCAGCTTGTTCCTCCAATCCCACACGATCTCACCCCTATGCAATCATGGTGACATATACGAAACAAGTGAGAGGCAAATGTAACATGCCATGCCTTAAATTACAGTTGGCTGCTCTGCAACTATCAAGGTCATATTCCAAGATCCCTACACTTTGACCCTTTTCTCAATGCACAAAACTAGATCAGTCATGGTCCTCAATTCATGACACATCCTTAGCATTTGTCTATGTGCGGAGCCACTCTATTCTCACTTACTGTGTGTGTGCCCAAGTAAAGGAAGAGGTCAGCCTGGAGTGTCATTCCTTAGACACTATCCACTTGGATTTTGGAGACGGAATCTCTATCTGGAATGGAACTCACCAAGTAGGCTAGATTGGCTGGCCATTGAGCAACAGGGACTACCTGCCTTTCTTTCCCCAGAACTGGAATTGCCAGTGCATGCCGTCAAACCCACTTTTCTTCCTTCCTTCCTCCCTCCCTCCCTCCCTCCCTCCCTCCCTCCCTCCCTCCCTCCCTCCCTCCTTCCCTCCCTTCCTTCCTTCTTTCCTTCCTTTCTTCCTTTCTTTTTAAATGTGGATTTTCAGAACAAAACTTAGATCCTCATTTTTACAAAGCAAGAAGTGCTTTACAGACTAAGCCATGAATCTGCTCAGCACCATCCTAAAGACAATTTTTTTAGGTCCCTGGTAAAGTATTATTACACATGATATGCAGTTTCTGGGATTTGCTTTAAATATCTTTAGGTGGACAGGAAGTAGGTAAGAACATTGATAAATCAAAGAGATGTGTCATTGCAATAACAGGGTGATGGGGACAAAGCGAATCACAGTGTAGTTTCTTTTTATGTGTGCTTGAATGGTCCCATATTAGGTTCAGGGTGGTTCTTATGTGTGCTGCTGCACATGTGTATGAAAAGGCACATATGCATGGAAGCCACAGGCAGCCTCAGGAGCCTTCCACCTTGCTATTTTAAGGCACAGTCTCTAACTTGAATCTTGGGTTCACTGATTCACCTAGGCTTGCCAGTGAGCACTAAAAATTCACCTGTCTCCAGTTCTCAAGCACTGGGAGTGTGAGCTCCCTCTCCAGTGCAAAATTGGAAGGTATATCTGGACAGAAACATTGCACAAACATGGACACACACACACACACACACACACACACACATACACAGAGGGGTCTGCCACTTTTTTGTTTCTGGAGGAAATGTCCTCTGTTGGGGAAGAGGGTTATATATGAGGAGCCTACACACAGCCCCACAGGTCTGCATGTGGCTTTGTTATGGTTGAGCTTCACTCTTAATAAAGAAGTTTACTAAGTCCTGAGGGCCCTTCCAGTGAACCTACAAACATGAGCATGGTCCCAAAGCCCCAAACATAATAACAAACACTTTCAAATGCTATTTGTACAGTAACACTGCATTTCTCGTTGAAGATGGAGAAAAATGGCAAACCCACACTTTTACGTGGAGCTGAGCGTACTATACTGTCTTCTCCACTGCCACATTCATGCCCTTGAGCAGGAGGAATCTTTCTGAGTATCTCAGAAGCATGGTTCCTAGCCAGGCCTAGATACAGCTGCTTGTCACCTCAGTTATACACAAAACAAGCGCAAGTTCTAAGCCTTTCTGGGTCACAGAGAAAGCTCAACTCCAGCCTGAGAAACCAAGACAGACATCATCTCAAAATAAATGAGAAAGAGGGCAGGGTAGGGTAGCTCAGTGATAGAGCATCTGCCTAGCGTGTGCATGGGTCTTGGTTAAGAAAGGAAGGAGAGAGAAGTAATATGTTATTCTAATTAGGCCTATGATAAAAACCCAGAGTTAGGTACTGGGGTAAAGCTGAAATATCGGAGAAGTAAAGGAGCAGCTCTAGAAAGTTCTTATCTCTAGGAATCTTCAGACCAATGGGTGGCCCAGATCCTGTCTCTACCCACCTTACATTACTGTCTCCACCTCCCTAGGGCTGGGATTAAAAGCATCAGCACTGCCTGATACTGTTTTGTTTTTAGATTAGTTCAATCTCATGTAGCACTGAGAAGGAGGGAGAGAAGGAGGAAGGGAGGGGTGGGGAGGAAGGGAGGGAGGTGCCCTGACCTGGCCATAAAGTCAACCGAGACCTTGGAGGAGGGGAGTGAGAATGGGAGAGGGGATGAAGAAATCCAAGGAATGGAGGCAGGACAAGGATCTGATCAAGCCTCGTTTATTAAGGGAATGAACTGAGTATACATAGGGTGAAAGTGTTGGTTATCACTCTTGCTGCTAACCTTGAAAGGAAAAGAAAGTTGCAGCTGGAGAAGGGGGAAGGCCGTTGAGAATATGAGAGCGATAGGGTGGAGGAGCAAGGACACGTTCCATTTTCAGCAAAAGTCATAAACAAGATGTAAACAAGACCTGCTATCGGCCTGATCCTGGAGGGAGGGAGGAAACGCAGAAAAAAAAAAAAAAAAAAAAGGCAGAAACAGGTTTGGGAGGCTGTGTTCAACAACAACAGCAAAAACTGGATTTGGTTTGCACTGAATGTTCATTGAGGACCTTTAAGTCCAAAATATTCAACAAATATTTACATTGGGTTCTATCAGGCTTTGTGTTAATTATCAGCAATAATAACACCATCAACTTGGCTTTTTTAACCAAGCTTTCTATGCCTGGTTCCTTATCCTGAGGACACAAATAGGTAGAGTTTAGAACTGCTAATTTCCATGTCCTTCATTCTGTAATTGTTGGGAATTAGGCCCAGAGAAATTCCCAGATAGTGGGAATGCAAAGGACAATGTGAAAGAGTCCCCTCTTGCACAGCTTTGCAATTTTTATCCTCAAAGACAGCAGACAAACCAACAAATGGCTTGGGGTGGTGGTAATGAGAAGTGTGGAGTGAAATCAAGCCAGCAGAGGAGCCAGAGAGAAAGGGCCTTGAGTCTACTTGCCTAGAAAGGCCTTTGCTGAGGCTCTAACATCCAGCCTGAATGAGGTCATAGTGTGAACTGGGCAACAGCGTAGAGAAGTTCCTGGGGACTGGGAAGGATGTATGCTAATATTCTGAGCCAGCAGTGAGCTTGGCTGACCCTCCTTGTTAGAGTCTATGAATGGAAACAAAAGAGGTCAGCAGCAGGCATAGGGTGAGGGCCCTGGAACCATGAGGAAGACTTTGGATGTGATTCAGGGCAAGATGGGAAAACACTGAAGGATTTGGGGCAGGAGGCAGAAATGGAGGTAGGTAGAAGCTAGGGCTTGAGAATGACATTACCCATAAATACTTCAGGATGCTTTCCTTGGAGAAACCTCCAATTCTTCTTTATAGGCTCCAACAACCAAACTGAGCTCCGTCCCACCCACCAAAGTCCAAATTGGGGCACAAATGAGTTTATTGGGCTTGCTGACAGAATATGGAGAAGGCACAGTGAGCCCAAAGCAGTTGTGCTAATATAGACTCCCATCCCAGAGCACATAACTGGAGTTCCTATCCACTTCAATTAACCCCTGACCCTCATGTACTCTTATACCTCTGTAGACTTCTGGACAATGCACAGTAAGGTCAAAATTTTATATAACTGACCAGGAGGTGTAGGAGGAAGCAGCTAGAATTTCCATGACCATCCACTTCTATGAGGAGAGGTCAATAGTCAACAGGCATGATCTAAGGTGTGGCTTTCAATAATTCACAAAGACTAATGAAGATGGTGGATGTTATGATTGACAAGTAGCAGAGCCAAGTTTGGTAGCAGAGATCACAGAGTCCTTGCCTCCTCAGAGGCATGACATGGGAATCTCCCTCTTCCTGTCAACTATCTCTTCGTGGCACACTTGCTTCCCTTTGCCCAAGAGTGTCCACTCCCATGACACCATGATGCAACATTCCCCGAGCTAAGAATGGACAGCTGTTTATGCAGCTTCTGGGCCAAGATCAAGAATGGATAGGTGCTCCCTAATAATAAAAACTAGGATCTGAGGAGATGGCTCCATTTGTCAAGTGCTTCCTGCACAGTCTTGGGGACCTGAGTTCAGGCCCTGGCACTTGGTGGGGGGGGGGGCAAGCATATGGTGTACATTTGCAATCCTGGGGCTAGGGAAGCAGAGACTTGGGGATTCCTGAGCCTGGTCCTTTGATTGGTGGAGCTAAATCAGTGAGCTCTGGGTTAGTGAGAGACTCTGCCTTAAAAAATAAGGTAGAGAGATGTAAAAAGACAACCAGTGTGGACCTGGGGCCTCTATATACGCATGCACATATACACACGCAAACAAAAAATATGCCCACAAACTCAAATTAGTAATAAAAGTACGTGTACTATGTGAACACAGCCACGAGAAGGTGTATGTAAATGCAGATTTGTCAGCCAAATTTCTTGGAAACCACAGATATGCCTGCACTGAAAAGCACCCCTAAGAAAGCCTTTAAGAAAAAAAAAAAAAATCACCTTGTAATATATTTTTTTCTTTTCACCAAAAATTACCATCTCTGTACATAGATTATCAAAAAGTAATTTATACTTCAATTATTAATGGCAATAGCATTTCAAACTATAATCACCGCTATTAAGATAGGTAAATTACAAATGGTACAATAAAGCTTTAATATATGTAGTTAATTCCCCATCATCACAGAGAGTCATCAACAGCACCACCCATAGACTCTGGAGTTTATACAACCTATGTAGATTTTAGTTTCCTTCTTCCTGTCACATTAATTCACTCCCCAGGGATGGTGGGGCACTGGCTTCTCTTTTCTTTTCCTTTATTTTCTCCTATATATGAGTTTTATTTGACCAAACAGAACCAGCCCTCAAGCCCCTAGAGGATTCCCACAGGAAGCAAATGTAGGTGTGTTCTGAGCGCGCCAATGATCAAAGAGAGAAGCCAACTCTTGTGCCAGCCACTCTCTTGATTATTCAGGGAAGGATGATCCAATTTGTGGATTAGCTGGGCCTCTTGGCCCTTTCTGATTTCACTGATCATTAGCCCATGCCCCCCTCGGGCCAGGAAGATAAAAGGAGCCCGGCAGAGCGGTCCACTGGCTTCTTGGCTGGTGTGGTAAAGGGGCAGGACTGGAGGCAGTCATTTGCAATGGGGAAAATGAGGTTTGGGGATTATCTGGCTTTCAATGAGTTGGCTTCTCCATAGCTCCCTAGACCCCCACCTGAGTCCTTAACATTGAGTAACAGACAGTTTGCCTTAGATGAGTGGGCTACAGAGGCAGTCTGTGGGCTTCAAATGTGATCATTCAAAAACTAGAGGTGCAAAAGGTGAGCAGCTGCTCTCAAAGGCTGGGTAAACACAGGAGAACCAAGCTCCCACCACCTCCGTGGCCCAAGTGTCAGACCAAAAATCAGAGAGCAGGTATTGGCTCTAATACCACCCTGCACCTGGGAACAGATGTGAAATGTGCTTGCTTTAAACCTGGAAGGGAGAGGTCATTCCTAGCACATCACTCTCTGAGATTCCAAAAACCCCAAAGGAAGACAGAGCATGGAAGAAAAAGAGGATGAAAAACGGTAGAGGGGGCAGAGGAAATGGAGTTGAAGTTGGGCTATGACCCTGATGAGTTTTAGTTCCAAATGACACCCTTTCATCAATTTCTCGGAGACCAGGTCAGAGTGTGGAGCAAGAGCCATGGAGGTTATGTGCCCTGTCCTTAATTAAAGCCATGCCATTGAGAAAGAGGGTCACCAAAACCTCAACAGGAGCAGAGGTGGGTCTTCCTGGGCAAGACCTGCCCATCATCCAAGTGAGTGTGTCCACCTCAGAGCCTCTCTTTCTTATAAGAATAGCTAAGACAACAGGAGTGTGTGAGAAAGAACTGAGATTCCCTGGCATAGAACCTAGTGGGAAAATGGTCTATAGAATGTTCTGGAGAATGGATAGAGTCAGGAGGGAGCTGCAAGGCTAAGCTATATTGCAGAACTGGTCCTTGATCCCTTGTGCCATTTCTATCACCTCTCATTGTCTCAGTGTTTGTTACACTAAGGAACCAGGACACCCCTCAGCTTGTGCCATAGTTTACTAGTCTCATTGGCCACAACAACAATCTAAGGGGATGTTGATGTCCAGACCCTGGATAATGCTATCTGCTATGACTGGTTCAGGAATTTACAGAGAATCTGAGGGAGGCCAATGAGCCCCATCCAAAGCTTTCTCTTAGCTTTCAGAAAACCCTCATGAAAAGGCCACTTTGATTGGGAAGCCCAAGGATGCCTGCCCAGGCTCCAGATGCATGAAGGAACACTCCTTTAGCCAGCTTCAGTTCCAGAATCACCTGACTCTCACTGTCTGAGGAACTCCAAACCAGAATGTCCTACTTGGTGAGGATAAAGGTGTAGCTCATTCAGTAAAATGCTAATGAAACCAGCATGAGAACCTGGTTTTAAACCCTAGCACCCATATAACCAAGCCCTGTGGTAATGAGGAGACCCTTCTGCTCTCTGACTAGCTATCCTAGTTATCAAACCTTAGATCATAGAGAAAACCTGGTTCAAAGAGCAAAATAGATGACCCCAAGGTACAACATTCAAGTTTGACTTCTGCTCTCCGTACCTGCATTAAAGAACGACCCAATGAACCCAATTAACCCTTGGATCCAAATATAGAATGATTGGATGTCTCATGCCCTGTTTGGGGGTCTTCCTATCTCATAACCAGAAAGTGATCTATTTGTTTATCAATCACAGGATTAAAATCCCAGATATTAAATCAGTACCCAAGACAAAGAAGCCGTTGAATGAAGACCTAGTCTCTAGCTCTTCATTTTAAGTCAGTTTGTTCTTCATAGGTCCAAGGACAGACTCACACTGCAGAGTTCTGACAATTGTCATTTCTTTGAGTGTCCTCCATGAACCAGGCATCTCAAGGACAGCTCAGCACCCTATTATCCTATGCTTGAACACCAGTGACTCCCACTGAGGTGAGATAACTGGCATGTGGGATATTAAGTAAGGACTGACAGAGAGAGCCAGGCCCCTGGGTATCATATGACATTGAGTTTCACTGGAGAGATGTGAACAATGTGTGTTCACCATACATTGGGTTTCAAACACAGACCAAAGGGCTGATTCCATCAAAGTTCAACTTAGCAAACTTTTCTTTGGGGGGCTTACTTAGAGATCATGTGTGAAAAGTTGCTTTACAGGCACAAAACTGACCACTCAAGAGTTATGTCACTATGAAGTAATAGGTCATGGCCTCATGTAAGCCAAACCACGTAGCCTCTGTCAGTCAATCTTCTACTTCCTATGTATTCCAGAATGTCCCAAGATCACTTGCAGCTGGGGTAGGGGATAGGGGAGCAATGGCCAGAGTCCCAGAGGAGGTCTTGTGACCCTTCCCTCTTTCATCTACCAACAAGTGTCAATAGCTTACTTCTGTTACCGTAGATCCAGATACCACCATATTTTTCTACTCAATTAGTTGCCATGGCTCCCTGGACAAGGTGATCTTAATTATAAGATGACATGGGAATGATCATTGAATCCCCAGAAGGAAAAGTTGTACTATTGCAGGAAGAAATCAGGTGCCCAGCTGCTGTGCCTCCTAAGGCTATGGGCCATTGGATACCTGAACCAATTTCTCGTGTGGGAGTTTTAAGGATGCCCACCACACTGACTTAACATGAAAAGGAACTAAACCTTCTTCCACAGGAAGCAGGAGTGAAGTTGGTGGTTTCCATTAGCTACAAGTGCAGTACTGACTTTATTGGTTCCTTGATTTTTAAGTATAAATTCTGTAAAGAATGAGACTTTTCTAGAATTTCTTCAGGATTCAGGTTATGATGGATTGTTAAAGACACACTAAGTGCTCAGTCAGTATTTGTTAACAGCTCACCTGGTTTATTTGTTTGTGTATGTGAGAGAGAGGGGAGGTACATGTGTGTGTATATAAATACATATCCCTGGCACACATACAAAAGCCAGCAGAGGATATGGGTGTCCCACTAACCACTTTCTACTGTATTCCCTTGAGACAAAGTTTCCTTACAGAAACTAAAGGTAGTCTGGCATCAGGCAAGCCCCAGTTTCCCCCCTCTCTCTGTATCTCACAGCTCTAGGGTTTCCAAGTCACATGCAGCCAGGTCCAGCTTTTTATGTGAGTGCTGGAGTTTTAAACTTGAACCCTTGTTCTTATACACTGAACCATCTCCCCAGGCCCTACTTCCCAGTCCCTCCCTTGTTTTTGGAGATAGAATCTTTCATTATTTCATTGGCCGGTGCAGCCAATTTCAAGTAGATTGCAGAGGTGCATCTCTCCATTCAGCTTTTTCACCTGGATTCTGGTCTGGGAATTTGAACTCAGGTCTTGCGCTTGCAAGGCAAGCTCTTTACTGACTGAACCATCATCCTATTCTCAGCCTCTTTTTTTTTAAATTTTATTTTATTATTTTTTTTATTTAAATCGGAGCCTTCTAACTCATATGGGAAGGCCACAAAGGCTCACAGTGGCCAATAGCTTCCTGTAATGAGATAGAATCTTAAAGTATACAAGAAAATGTAGAGGAAGACAGAGGCATCTGGCCTGGAAAGCTTTATGAGACTTCTCTAGGGTTTAGAAAGCATGGAGCTGTGAGACCTGAGTTCAAATTTGAACTCAGCCATTATAGAGCCAGGGACAGTCTCTGTAAAGCAGAGTAACAATACCTGTGAGATCCTGGCAATTCAACAGGAATTTAATGTAAGGGAGGCATTGACATGTAGAGACACTCTACAGACAGAAATGATTATTACAGTTTTCCATGAAAGGATAAACTCCCTGGATTATGCATTTTCTTTGATAAGCCTGTGGATCAAGTGAGAGGGGACTGAATGATGCTTTCAAAATATTAATAAAGTTCAATGCAAACAAAGTTGTTAAGAACCAGACTAAAGGCTGGAGAGATGGACAGCTCAGTGTTTAAGAGAGTGTACTGTTCCTGCACGGGATCTGAGTTCAGTTCCCAGTACCCATGCAGGCAGCTCGTCTCCACTTTATCTCCAGAGACCAAACCCCTCTGTACTATGTGGGCACCCATATTCACATGCACATATACTCAAATACATACACATAATTAAAAATAATGGAAGTAATTTTTAAAGAGCCAGACTTTTAAAAAAAAATTAACTAACATGTAAATATTGATTCTCTTGGTTCAGGAAAAGCAGATACAAAATATAAGAAACTTGAGGCTGGGAAGTTGGCTCAATTAATGAACCTTAGAATGCAGGCATTAGGATCTGAGTTAGATCCCCAGAACATATGTAAAAATAAAAGCTTGGTATGGCGATGTGCATTTTTAGTAGATTTCTGGAAGTCACTGGCTAGCCAACCTAGCGTACTTGGCAAGTTCCAAACCAATAAAATACCCCGTTCCCCAAACTAAGGCAGAAGGCACGTGAGGAGCAACATTCAAGGCCATCCTCAGAAGCACAAACATGCATGCATACCTGCATACCTAAATTACACAGGTGCGTGTGCACACATCACACACACACACACACACACACACACACACACACACACACACACACACACACATATGGCTGGGGATTGGGGGATGTTTTTGAAAAAATCCAAAGAGAGACTTGTCAATGATACACTTGCTACAGCCAGGAAAAACCTTGGAGCTCAACCAGTGTACCTCATTCTTTTGAGGGGACAGTATGCTAGCAAGCTCCCCAAAGGGAAGTTCAATAGCTAGGAGGTTAAGCCCAAAAAGAAATCTGGACCCAAATTTGCAGACCAGAAATCTTTCATTGGTCTCTATCTTTCTGGTCAATATTTCCTGTGCAATGATCCAGGTATGTGTCCTTCAAAATGTTGGTGTGGGTGGGTATAGGTGGGTATAGGTCTTAGTCAGTGTTCTATTGCTGTGAAGAGATATCATGACCTCAGCAACTATTATAAAAGAAAGCATTTAATTGGGGCTGGCTTACAGTTTCAGAGGCTTAGCTCCATATCCTCATGCTGAGAAACATGGTAGTTTACAGGCAGACATGGTAGTTGGGAGTTCTTCATCTGGATCAGAAGGCAGCAGGAGGTCAGAGACATTGGGCCTGGTTTAAGCTTTTGAAACCCCAAAGCCCATCTCTTAGTGACACACTTCCTCCAACAAGGCCACACCTCCTAATCCATGGTCAAGTATCACCACTCCCTAATGAACAAGCATTCAAATATATAAGCCAATGGGGACCGTTCCTATTCAAACCTCTTCAATGAATGTAAAAGTACACATGTGTACATGTGTGCACATGCATATAGAGGCCAGAGGACACTTTGTGTCATTCCTCAGGTACGATCCACCTTTTCTTTGAGACAGAGTCTCTGACTGGCCTGGAATTTACCAATTAGACTGGGTTGCTGTCCAAGAAGCACCTGGGCATGTTTCTCTGCCTCCCCAGGGCTAGGGTTACAAAGCATGCCAGTCCACTTGGCTTTTTCACAGGGATCTAGAGAACAAACGTAATTCCCCATGTTTATGCAACCATCTCCCCATCCCTGATCCTAGCTTTTTAAGTCAGGCAGTGGTTCAGCCATGTGGCCGACTGTCCATTTGACAAAAGAAGATTTTCTGTTGTAAGAAAGTTCATCCACACTGAGTCTGAGCTTCTGTATTATTATGAGAACTAGACATTCTGTGAGTAATGTTATACTTAAAGTATAATGTTATACTCAAAATCTTTTATCTAAGAATAACTCTCTAACTACCCAGAGCACATTTGTCTGCCTATTGGCTCATAATTCCAGACCCTTTAGCCATTAACTATTGCCAGTGACAGTTAATTTCAATTGTCAACTTGGTGAGACCTGAGAGATGGGTCTTTGGGCATGTCTGTAGAGGTTATCTTGATTAGATTAATTGAGATGAGAAAGCCCACCCACTGTGGGTGACACCACTCCTTGGCAGGGTTTCTGAGCTGTGTAAATGGGGAAATGTGCAGCTGCATGTATTCATGGCTCTCTGCTTCCTGGCTGTGAGCATGATGGGACCAGCTGCTTCAAGCTCCTGCTTCTTTGACCTGGTGATCTGTATCTTAGAATTATGAGCCAGAAGGCAGACAGGAAGTGTGGATGGGCTACCAGACTAAGAAAACTCTGGGAAGAGGAAGAGCAGACACATAGGAAAGAAGACCAGAATGCTGCCCCGAGAAAAGGTACCAAGCTACATGGCTAAACAAGATGAGAATAATGGGTTGAGTTAAATTGTAAGAACTAGCAAGCAATATGCCTGAGCTATAGGCCAAGCAGCATGTAATTAATATAAGACTTTATATTATATATTTGGGACCAAGCAGCTGAGGGTGGTCTATTTGAGACATCTGGTCCAGATTGTGGGGCTAGGCCAGAAACTAATTACTATATAAGTCTTAGCAAGACTCCTTTAGAACATCCTGGGTGTTACAATGAGGTTTTTTGACTTTGGTTGGCTAGAGGTTTAGAGTTATAGACTTGTAGTTTTAGAATTTTTAGTTGCTTGTTGTATTTTAGTTTTTTTTTCTCTTTAAAGTGATTTAGATGCTTTGTTTTGTGTTGTTTGGCCTATGGCTTAGGCATATTGTTAGTTTTTATATTTTAATTTAATTAATTTTTATAATTTGTCTTGTTATGTGACTTGTGGCTTAGTTGTGTTTTTTATATTTTTTGGCAGCTGGTTTGATTTGTTTTTGATTTTGTTTTGTTTAATTATTTTGATTTTTGGTTTATTTTCTATGGTGTTTGTCATGGTTAAAACAGTCTGTTATTTAAAGATTGATATGTATCACATAGAAAAAGACATTTTTATATTTTTTTATTTTTGTCTAATTAAAAAGAAAGATTTTAATTTTAATATAACAAAATTATATATAACAAAAAGCTATTAAGCAAGAATTATAGTTATCATATTTAGTTTATTTGTATTTAGTAGAATTAAAGAAAATATTTTATTATTTATCTTTGTGAGCTTAAAGTTTTGTAGTCAGTATATTTTTTAAAATAATTAATAAAAACTATATAACTATCTAATCTTTAACTCTATCAAAGACCACAGAAGAATATAATATTAACTGAGCAAACAGGAAATATAAGCAACTTTTAAAATCTAGAAATGACAGGGATGACACTTATCTGCCTGGACAGTCACTGAAGTTTTTTTATAAAGTTGGAGAGTTTATTTTTAGCCTCTAGGCTAGAGGTTTTTTGTTTTTTTGTTTGTTTTTTTTGGGGGGGGGTTGTTTGTTTTTCTTGTTTTTTTTTTTTTTTTTTTTTTTTTTTTTTTTTTTTTTTTTTTTTTTTTTTAGTGAAGCAGGAAATCTGCTTTGTCTATTTTGGTATAGTTTATTAGGTTTTTTTTTTTTTGAGTCTTGAAGAATGTCTGACAGATGTCAACTATTGCAATAAATCTTACTTGCAATATACCAAGTATAGGATTAATATTTATTGGAGAGTAATTTAACACTCATGATCACAGGTTACACCTTAGGAAGGTTTTTCAGCCATTGGATGGTCCAGGCAATGGATGTTGATCCAATCTCTCAAGAAAGCAGGAATAAAACGGGGTGCTCAAGATCCCAGCAGCCCCTTTTGAACGGGCCTGGCCACACCCCCTTCAGGCTTCCAGG
Source organism: Phyllotis vaccarum (assembly GCA_033318265.1). Lineage (NCBI taxonomy): Eukaryota > Metazoa > Chordata > Mammalia > Rodentia > Cricetidae > Phyllotis > Phyllotis vaccarum. The sequence goes on along the minus strand of JARWLC010000016.1, from coordinate 32,344,458 downwards.
ACTCTGGATACATGCCTGCCAACCTTATCAGCTAACACCTGAATCCCACCAGACCTGGGTCTTATTGAATTTTGGAAGAAATTGCTATACAGGAGCTTTACAACCCCAAGTATTGTTGTCCAAAACACCCCAGGTCAGTCACCTCAGGGCTTTGTAGCTCAGTTATCCCCCCATTCCTTGGTCCTGATAGCTGTCTACCATACTTCAGAGCCTTTCTCCAAGATCTTATCAAAATTCCAGACACTCTTGGCCTCTCAGGTCAATGGCCCTCACTCCATGAAATGTCTACTTGGTGGTCACACTCCTTTGTCAGAACTCCTTCCCATAACCCCACAACACACATCCACACACTTCTGCTATCAACACCCTTGCTTCTCAAAGTCCTTCCAAGAAGATATTCTGCAGGGGAACCTCACAGTTCACAATCCTCTTAGCACCCCCAAAACAAAGCATTTTGTCTCACACATGCCCTAGACACCACAACCAACAACTCTATATTCCATATGATCAGTGATTATGCTGATTAGACAAAAGGAAAAAATAATCAAAGCACTCATTCATCTTATGTCTTTTAAGAGTGGCTTGCAAGATGCCAGCAAAATCTAGTGGTTTAGATGTGTCAGCCAGTGGTCCGGGGACAACATACACTCCATGCAAAATTAGAAATCTAATTTTAAAATGATGAGGATTTTTTATTATTTATTTTTGTAACTTGATTAGATAGCTCTTTGGGGTAGACTTTGTAGATGACAAAGTTTTGTCACAAAATCTGAATGGGAGACACGCCTGCAGCTCAAGACAGAACTGTCCATTTTGGTTCTTCCTAGGGTGATTGCTCAGAGACTCACTGGCTGCCTTCATGCCTCAGTTTGCCCAACGGTGACCACATGACAAGGCCCATTTCCCTCACTTCACCAGCCTTCTTGTTTTCACTTAAAAGGTGGTACTGTCATGCTGGCCTTTGTGTGTGTATGTGTGTGTGTGTTTATTTTTGTATATTCATTTTTTCTTTCTTTTTTTTGTGATGTGTGGGGCATATACATATGTGAGTATGATCATATGTGTGAGTGAGCACACAAGTGGAAGTCAAAGACAACCTCAGGTATCAGTCCTTGTGGTCTCCTCAGGGTCTTTCTTTCATTCAACACTGGGTGAGCTTGGCTATCTCCTCCCCACTCCAGCTTCTGGAATCCTCCCTGTCTCAACTCATCCTCTCCATACTGAGATTACAAGCACCATTATGCTCAGCTTTTTAAATATGGGTTCTGGGAATCTGAACCCAGATTCTCATGTTTGCAAGGCAAGTGCTGTACCCACCCAGTCATCTCCCCAGACAAATCATGTTTTGTTTTAAAGCAAGCTATTTTGAGACCCAGAAGTTGCTGTTTGAAAAAGACCCTGCAACCCCTTGGCTTGGAATTCACTGCCAGCCCAGGGTGGAGAAAGAAGTGTGGAACAGGAAAGGGGGACAAAGAAGGAGGGAGGGAAGGAGGGGGAGAGAGAGGAGAGAGAGACACACAGAGAGGGAGAGAGAGAGATTCTCTTCCCAACCAGATAGCAAACAGCTGTGGTGACAGATGTTGGTGATGCTGATTATTCCAAGGCAGTTAGCGTTCAGGCTTCCATGGCTTCTCCCTCTGCCTCCCCCTCTACATCACTCCCTCCCTCTCCCTCCTACTCTATCTGTTTGTCTCTGTAACCATGTCTATGTCGTATCTGTGTCCCTCTCTCTGTCCCTCCCTCCCTTCGTCCCTCCATTCCTCCCTCTCTCCCTCCCTTCCACTTCCTCTCCCAGCTCCAGTTCAACTGGCTCCCCAGATCAGGGGGCTGATACACCCCCCTTTGTATTGCCTTGTTTCTTCCCTTTCCTCACCAATGCCCAGGCCCGGGCCAGGTCGCCTGCCCACCACACACACTCTCCACATCCTCTGCCTCAGGTCCGTCTGTGCATTTTGTTCCTATGGGAAATCACATTCAAGGTCAATGTCTCCCAAAGATGAGTAAACTTCTGAGTCCACTCAAGACTTTATGTGAATACCAAAAAGGGGCGCCTTTGTTTCCTTTAAACTTATTTTGAGATGGCTAAAAACGAATTGATGGAAGAAAAAAAAAAAACAGCTTCAGGGTTTTTTTGGGGGGGGGAGGAGATTAGTGAGATCGGGGAGAATCCTCATCTCATTTCTCAAATAAAGGGAGAGGTAAGCGGATAGGGAAAGCAGAGGAGGAGGGTCTGTGGGTTCTCTAAAGTAGATCCTGCAGAGAACGGGCCTGTGTTTCTGGATTAAAAGTTGTCAACCGAAATTGTAAGGGCCATGTATATGCAAGCAGTTAGGAGTTATTACAGGGCCCCAAATAGGAAAGAGTTCGCTTGATCTTTCTCTTCAATCCTATTAGGGGCCCCCTGGAGCTCGAGAGAGATACCAGCCTGTCATGTCCGGGTTGCTGTGACGACCCGTCTTTATAGAACAAGAAAGGGAGACGGTAGTGATTGGCAGACCTTGCTTGCCCCCGTATGTACAACAAAGGGCGACAAAACGAACAGGAAGTGAGGCCCTTCTGGGCTTCTTAACCCGACCCCACCTTCCACCTGGCCATCTTGCCCCCCTCCTCTCCTCCGGAAAGGAGGGCAGCTTTGCCTGTGTACAGATGTCAAAAGATCATTAATCGTTTTTTTTTGGGGGGGGGATCTAATTGCAAGGAATGCAAATATTTTAAGTCTGTCTCCCACCAAGTTCATTTAGCTAAAGAATATGGTGGGGAGCTGAAGCAAAGGAAGGGGTGCCTAAGGCGTTGCCCTGCTGGTGACTGCCACAGAGGACCCTGTTGGTCTAACGCTAGGGTACCCGGGAAGCTCGGGGCGGTGGGGTGTTGGGGGGTTGCTGAAAGTCCCACCATCTGGTACCACAGTACAACTCGCCAGTCATAAATAACAGCCTGTCTTGTCAGGTTTTTCTTTGGCCTCCTTTCCGAGTTCCTCTAAGGGAGCTGCAAAATGCAAAATGGAGTTGGGGTTCAATCCCGCCCCCCACTTCCCCGCCGCCGCGGCCGCCATCTGAGCGGGAAGGAGCAGGCGCGTCCCGGGCGGGCTCCAGGGGAGGGGACCGGGAAGCCTTCCGAGTGGCAGCGACAAAGGCCGTGTCCCGGGGCCCAGCTTTCTGCCGCGAGCCACCCGGCCCCATAAGGAGCCTTCCAATGCAAAAGTAAAACCGAATGAGCGCGGCCGCGATGGCATTTTGTTGTTGTTTCTCTCGGTCCCCTGCCCTAAAGTCGGAGACCCAGCAGGGACGCGTGTCCAGTGCTGGAGCTGCGCGGTACAAGGTCGGGCGGTACTCCGGGCGGTCCCTGCAGCCTGGAGCTCGCCGGTCCTGGCTCACACTCTGTGGACACAATTACCTCTTTTAGGTTTGCGATGCTCCCGGGCTCTGCGCACAAACCCACCGCTGCCAAAACATTTCTCAAAGGTCCCCCAAATAAAACCAAACCCGAGCAGTGGAACAGGCCCGGGACTGCCCAGATAGCACACAAGGACGAGAAATTAAGCCTGCTCTTTGGGAGGTAATGGGCAATAAAAGCAAAGCCAGTTGATTTTTGTTTGTTTGCTTGCTTTTCGGGCGGGAGGAGGAGGGTGGAGGTAAGAAAAGAAAAATATTAAGGGAAAAAGTTTTTTGAGGAAGAAATGGTGAAATGGGAAATGAAGATCGACCCTGCAACGTAGCTGAGAAATGCTATTTAACTTTGACATGTACCCCCACTTAAATAAAACTCTTTTATCTCCTTGAGCCCCAACACCACCACCACCTCCCCACCCCACCCCCGCCCGGCCAAACCTCATCAGACTCGGACAGGGAGGAAGGTGTCATAAATAGAATTGTGTTTCACTGTGGGTCTCCCTGCTGCGTGAGCGATCTAGGATCGCCAGGCCAAGCGGGTTCCACGAAAGGAATTTTTCAGGTGAGCCCAGAGACTAGGCTTAAACTCCAGGGCACTCCATGGAAACGGCCAAGAAAAAGTTGTTGAAGAAAACCCACCCACCCTCTCAATAAACGCCCCAGTTTCCTTTCCATGCCTGGATCCCTCTCTCAAATGAATTACAATCCACTCTTTTTCCAGCCAAGTGCCCTTGATTTCACGAGCCCCAAGATTTTCAGAAATGAACTTGAGGCTCGGGGGTTGAGAGGACCCGGCATGAGATTCTCAGTCGCCCTGACTTCAGTGGTTTTGGCTCTATTCCCGCCAGGCGTGATAAAGCAAAATATTTTAACTGCCACCTTCAAGTTTGTTTTTTATTTTATTTTTTTTTCTTTCTACACATTTTCTTTTCTTACAAGAAACAGATCAAAAAAGACTTATTACAAGGCACGGTTCTTAAGTTAAATAAAAATGTATTTTATGAACACAGAAAGCAAATTAAATTTTTTAAAGACATATTTTAGTTAGGAACAAAAAGCATTTAGTAACATTTGCTAAAATGAAGATCAGTCTTCAGGCTGGGCTATCAGGACTAAGCTTGAGATCACTTTAGTGGTTGAAATTTCTTTAGAAATTAGAAATTCTAGTTTGAAAACGTTTACATCTTCCTTGAGGTCTTTGGTTTCTTTTCTTTATGAAAAGCTTTAGGAGTATTTTTTTAAAAAATTATTATCATTTTGTTTTGTGTTCATTTAAAAACAGTCCCTTTTCTCTTTAAATCGTCCCTTTAAGCTAGAATTTAAGAAAAAAAATTAAACAGTACTTCAGTTGACAGGGTATTTTCCTGAGCTTAAAAAAAAATAAATATTTAAAGAATAAAACCCTTTCTTTTTCCCTGGCGACTACACCCTGTCTAAAAATGTTCTTGACTGTTAGGAAAGTGGTGACCAGCTTCTCCAGACAGAGCTCAATTCAGGGGCTCCTCTCATCGCCAAGGAGGCCGTTTTTGTTATTCTGGTGGGTGTTAATGGTGGTGGTTTGGGGGTTTTTTGGTTTTTTGGTTTTTTGTTTTGTTTTGTTTCTTTCCTTCTGTGTCTTTGAGCTCGCTGCGGCATCCCTTGCTTTCTCTATTAACATTTTTCTTTGGAAAACACAGAAGGAAGTTCCTCAGAGTCTGGTCCTAAATATCACGAGTACTTTCAGAATGAGAAGCAGTGCGCGCCTGGTAACTTCTTTATTTTTTTATTATTTGTTTATGTTTGTTTGTTCGTTAGAACCTTCAGCGTAAGCTATCTCTGAATCTGGTGGTTCTTGAACACACGAAACGGCCGCTTTTTAAGTTTCTCATACAAAATCCTGCAAATCATCCTCCGCAAATCTTTATCCTGCGCTTCTTTAGCTCCCTTGACCCTCATCAGCTAAGTCGGGCCATAAAAACGTGGACGACTGCAACTTGAGAGTGATTTATTTTTTATGAAGATGAACCTTTTCGGGCCGTTCGTTTATTTTTAGAGAAAAGCTTGGGTGGGTTTTTTGTTTTCTTTCTCTTCTTTCTGTTTTACTAGCCTCACAGGGCCGAGCGCACGAAGAGAAAGCCTCGCTCCTTCTTCGCAGTTTCGACGGTGAATTCGCGCCACCTGCTGGTAGGTTAGAAGACGAAAGCACCCGCCCTGTTCCAGAAAAGAATTCTTTTATTCAGTTCTGGGTCCTGTTGGTATCTGTAGGCGGAGCATCCCTCCGCTTCTCTGAAAGCTCGTGGCAGAATCCCTCCTGGTTTTTATAAAGATGCTTTAAAGAAGGATATCCCCCCCCCCCTTATCTCATCTTTGAAAGAACTCTCTAAAAGGAAAGCTGCATCATGATAGTTTACTGAAACGCCTGGTGGAGCTTCAGTCATGATGTAGACTAGTCAGAGCCTATCCTACACGCACAGTCCTCCGGGGAGTGCTTGCAAACAAAATGGAGCCTATAACTGTAGCAGCAGAGGAACAAACGTTTTTCTTTCTTGAGTTCATAAGACCCCCATTACCCACAATTAATCATAATGACATTTTGTATTCAGGCTCTTGGTGAAGTCTGCTAGGTGCACATACATCTTGCTTTCCATAGATTTCAACCCCTTCTGCAATTTGGATTGTATGATACAAAACTTTTTGCTACCTTTGGACAAGCCCTGAGTCCTTCCCTTTTTCTCAAAAGTTAGCAGTTCAAGCCATATGGTGGCTCAGGACTTTAAGGAAGACAGATCTCTCTGAGATCAGGCTAGCCTGGTCTACATAGTAAGTTCAGGTCAGCCAAGACTACATAGTGAGACATGAGACTATCTATTGAGAAGTCATCCCATGTCCACACCTTCTCACAGTCTTTCAAATGCAGTGCAGTTTCCTTCTTGAATGAGAGACCTCCTAAGAGGTAGCTATGTCATACTCACATGTGTATATATGTTCTGGTTGAATATCCTTTTCCCACCTTTGAAACTGAATTTGTGTGTTCCCGGGATGGCCTGGAACTAGATATACATGAGGATGACATGGGAAGACTTCTCAGTAAATAAAGTACTGGAGGCTACACAGGGTTAAGATCCTGTGTTTCATCCTGAGAATCCACATATTTTTTTAAAATGCCAGTCACTGAAGTATGCCTGTAATCTCAGTACTGAGGAGATGAAGAAAGGGTTTGCTGGCCAGCTGACCAGGCTGCATTGGTAAGTTTGAAGCCAGTAGAGATCCTGTCTCCAAAGGAAAAGTTCATGGCCTCTGCAGCCTCACATGCAAGGTGTCCACTGGTTCCTGCATGCAGGTTCACATACATGCACTTGCACACAAATGCATATGCACGCCTGTCTACACACAAGCACACTCAAAAAAGAGCGAAAGGCTAATATCTTGCTGCAGTCTTAGCAGGGGCTCCTAATGCTTTTGTCTGCCAAGCTGCACTTACAGAGAGACAGGGGCTCGATTGGGTCAAATCAATGCAATCATTGGCTCCATTATTTGTTTATGAGAACTATGGAAGCCCTGGTGCGGGTCAGATCTGCTAATGCAGCCCCCCCCCCCCGACTGCCATGGGCAAACTGCAGGATGTTATCTTTGCCTGACTTAGCAGGGGCCTCTCCAGAAGATTCATGCTGAAGGCATCTGTCCAGACAGGACAGGTGGCTACTTGTATGACATTAAGACAACCTCAACAAGAAAGACCAATAATTATTTTGTCATCAGCGTAATCTAAAAAAAAATCTTTATTACCAGTGCAAGAAGGTTGTGAAGAAAGCTGGGGTGAAAACGACACATTTTCTGGAAGAATATTTGAAACCAAGACTCAAAGGATGGAGAAGGCCATGTGAAAAAGAAAACGTAGAGCTGAAGAAGTGATTCAGTGAGTAAAGTGCCTGCTGCCCAAGTATGCGGAACTGAGTTCAGGTCCCACATGCGTGTAAGGCCAGGCACTGTGGCATGTATCTGGTGGGAGGGAGATGGGAGGCGAAAACAAATTTCTCAGAAGCTCAGGAGCCAGACACCCTAGTGTATATAGTAGTGAACAGCAAGAGGCCTTGCCTCAGATAAAGTGGACAAGGATTCACATAGAAAGTTGTCCTCTGGCCTATACCCATGTGCCATTGCACACATACACCTACACTCACACACATACACACACATGCATATACACGTGCACACAAAAGGCAATGTTGGATAGATTTCAGTCATCACATTAGGAGTGTGTGTGTGCATGTGCGGGCGCGCATGTCTATGTGAATGTGTGTTATGTGTGTGTATGTGTATGCGTGTGTGTATCTCTGTGTGTAATTGTACTAGCAGAACAAACTGATGAGTTAGAGAGGAATTTGACAAAATCAGAAAAGTAGTAAAATCTGATCTAATTATTTGTTCCATAAAACTACAAGTGTAATAGGACAGCATGACTGGAAATCAAATCAAAATAAAACCAGACAAAGGACACAGAAAGGATTTTGTACATTTACAAAAATTCAATAAGTAGAATTAATGATTCAGTTGCATGAGCTACTTAACAAATTTGAGGAATGATTTTTGTTTACATTTATTTATTTATTTGGAGGTAGTAGGTCCCACAGCACACATGTGGAGGTCAGGAAATAATAACTTTCAGGAACGGAGTCTCTCTTATCACATGAGCTGGAAGAATTAAAGTCAGGTTGTCATACCTGGCAAGAAGCACCTCTGTCCACTGAGATATCTAATGGAATCTATTTCCCAAATTTAGTCGAGCAAGAATATTATACAATTGTGAAAAGGAATGTACATCTTATTGAAAAATAAATGTCATGTTGATAAATGTTTACAAATAGAGAAAATATAGAAAGATGAAGAAAAAAGACACAAATTGACATCCCATAGCAAAGAAAAACAATTTAAAGAAATATTAAAATGGACTAGGGTGGGAAGATGGCTTAGTTAATAAAGCTTCAGAATCTAAATTTGGATTCCCATAGCCCATGGGGTTGGTTGTTTGGTTGATTGTTTATTTGGGTGTTTGGTTGGTTTGTCTGGATTTTAAAAAATAATTTATTAAATTTATTTTTTAAAAAGGTCTTTTTTCCATGTATACCCCTCTCACCCTCCCTTCCCTCCTCCCAATCCCTCCCAGTCTGCCTTCAGCCTCCCCCAATCCTATTGCCCAATCTTTTCCCCTCAAAGGGCAAGAAGTCCCAAGGTGGGTCAGCTCAACCTGGCCCATCCACTCCCGGCAAGTCCGATTTCCTCATCCCCATATGAAGACTGGGTTAGGTGTTCCTCTGCAGGGAATGGACTCCATGGTGCCAGCCCACACACAGGAACACAGTCTGAACCCAACCCTTGAGGCTCCACATACTACCCATGGCAATCCACAGTCGCCTACCCTTGGAGGGCCTAGTTCTTTTTCCAGATGGTTCCCCAGTGGCTGTTCTTGATTCAGTGAGCTCCCCAGGGCTCCATTGGCTGAACTTTTAAAGTCGGGTGTGACAGCGTAGGCAAAGTTTACTTAGAAGGCACCAGTGCAGGATAGATATTTATTAAAATATAAACCAACACTCACGGTACAGGTAACAGTTTATAGTAGCACCTGAACAGGGACTGGAGTCTGGAACAGTGGGTGAGCAATGGACGGACAATGGATTCCGATCCTGTCTCTCCAGCAGCTAGGAATCAGGAAGCGGCCTCGTGTCCCAGAAGCCCCCTCTCAATGGGGTTGGCCACACCCCCTCCAGGTTGGCCACATCCCCTCCAGGAGCTCGGGACCCTGGATAAGCATCTTAGGACCCCATCAGCTGACACCTGAATCCCACTACATGACGGTATGTTTCTATAATCTCTGGAGAGATTGGTTTAACCAATCTTTCTCAACCAAGTTCAGGGAGACACTGTGTCTCAAAGGATAAAGTTGAGAGTGGTTGAGGGAGACACATGACATCAACCTCTGCTCTCCACACACGTGTTTATGCACACGCACTCATATACATGAGCTCTACACATGTGTGAACACACGTTCATATTCAAAAAGGATTAGGGTCATAACTAGAACGTATTGAGATTTCATCTCTTATCTAATAGCATGTACTATTATAGATACTGAAATGAAGTTACTATCCTGGTAACTTTATTTGACTAAAATATAAACGTGCAAAAGTCTAATCACGCCTGCTGTTGGAGAAACCATAAGGCCAGATAACTTTGTATTGCAGGTAGAAACACACACTTCTGCACATAGAGAGACGGAGAGAGATCACAATGTGTATGTGAACACCACAGATACAAAAAAAAAAGAGAGAGAGAGAGATGAAAACATTTAAATGAGCACATATTTCTTAGGAAAACATTCAAATAATGTGAAACCATAGAAAGGTGACTTAATAGATAAAATTCTTACTGTGGGGACCTGAGTTTAACCTCTAGAAGCATAAAAAGTTCCTGGCACATTGGCATGCACTTATAATCCGAGTACTAAAGCTGCAGAGAGGGTCCCCGGGCTTGCAGGCCAGCCAACTTCACCAAACTGGTGAGCTCCAGGCCAGTGAGAGACCTGATCTCAAAAACCAAGGCGGACAGCTCCTGAGGAACAACACTAAGATAACCTATTCTATTTTGCCTACACATTACATGTGTACCTGTGCTCACATGTGCACACATCCTCATACACATACACACACACACACACACACACACACACACACACACATGCATATATACAGTTACACACAAATGACCAATAAATAAATGGAAATGTGTTATAACAAACTATAATTCAGGTAGACATGAAAGAAGATGTATTGCTTGGTGGCATGTGTGGCATCTTCAAAGCTACACAAGAAAGGCCATCTCCAGCAGGCCAGCATCAGTCCCTGCACTGTCCTGGTCTTGGTCCTAAATGTAGCGGCAACAGCAGCAAACATATCTATTGAGCTGTACCATTCACCACTTCCTGCCATGCTTTCCAAATGCCAAGTTCCACATCAACCCAGAAGCTAATAGCTAATCCAAACCACAATATCCACAAGAGAAAACCTTAGATGTGCATGGGAAAAGTTCCTAAAACTACACATGGACTGTACTATCTGCCTTCTGTGGCTGCTGCTCAGATGTTCAGAAGAGACTGGCTTCTGTTATGAATATGAATATCTATACTTTGGACAGAAATTTCTGAAAGTGTATAAAAATATGCAAGGGCATGATAGATAATTCCATTGTGCAACATAAAAGACAGACAGATAGGATAGTTAGATGATAGGTACACATATGATAAATAAATTAGATTGATGATAAATTAGATAGATAGATTGATGATGATAGATAGAGATGAAATTAGAGATGAAATAGATAATAGGTATACAGACAGATAGATAAATAGATTGGTTGATTTGTGCTTGTGACTTGGTGGTAGAGTGCTTTCCTGGCATTCTCAAAGTCCTGAGATGGATTATCAATACCACACTAAAATACACAGGTACACAAACACACACATACACACACACACACACACACACACACACACACACACACACACACACACGATTTACATGCAGCTTAATCAGAATTCAAAGAGAGAACATCCACTCCTTACCAGTTCTCTCCAGACACAAAATATTTCCAACATCACAACAGTGATTTGCAAAAACTTTTATAGGCTCAGCTTTCCTCACACTTCCTTAAGTTCCGGTAGCCACTGATCTCTTTCTCCATTTGAAGAGTTTTGCCTTTCCATAATGTCAGCTAAGTGCAACTATGTTATGTGTATCTTTGGGGACTAGCTTTTTCTTCTGTTATGATCCCCCCCCCCAAAGCGCCCAGATGGTTTTATGTCTCAATAGATAGACCAAACGAGTTTAACCATTCACTCACTGAGGGGCATCCTGACCATATCCAGTGGGAGAAAAACTACAAATAAAAATCACTGTGCAATTTTGCGTGGACATAGTCCTTCATTGCTATGTACAAATGCTCCACAATGAATTACTAAAGTTGCGTGGTCATCTTCCATTTTGGTTAAGAACTGCCAAGCTACTGGCAAAATGGATGCACCATTCTGAAGTCCCACCAACAAAATGTGAGTAAAGCATTTGTCTTTTTTCCTCACCAGAATTTGGAATTGTCAGTAAATTTTACGTTAGCTATTTTGGTGGCTGGATATTGATATTCCATTGTGGTTCCTTAATAGCTAAAAAGGTTCAATGTTGATTATGTGCTTATTTGCATTTGGACATCTTGTCTCTTGAGAAGTCATGTCTTTCCTCAGTTTTCTAGTTGAATTATTTAGAGGGGTGTGTGTCTGTGTGTGTGTGTGTGTGTGTGTTCTGTGTGCACAGGTGAGTCCACATGCAAAGGATAGAGGAAGACATCAGAGGCTCTACCATTCTCCACTTTATTCCCTTGAAGCAGGGAACCTGGAGTGAGTAGAGCAGTCAGAATGCCCCCATGATGTCCCTGTCTCAGCCTTCCAAAGTACTAAGGTTACGTGCATGAGTGTCCATATCCATATTTTTATGTGGGTACTGGGTACTCACGCACACATCCTCATGTATGCACTGCAAGAGCTCTTACCTCTGAACCATCTGCCCAGGCCTTATTTTTTTTTTTAATAAACAAACCATTCTATTAAAAGTTTTATGGCTTTGTTTTCAAATACATGTTTGAATGTGAGTGAAGGCATAGGACACAGGTCAACATTCATTTGGCATAAGCAGTTTTGATACCATCCTTTCTGCTGATTGGTTTATTCTTTCTCAAATATCAAATGTACACATTTGCATCCATGAACACATTTTAGTCTGAAAGTCAAGGAGACAGAGGGTAGACACAGGGAACAACTGTTGAAGTTTGATTCTGAAATATCCACCAAGGGGCTCATGTGTTTGGATACTTGGTCCTCAGCTGGTGGCGATATTTGTGAAACCAACAGAAACTTTGGGAGATGGACACTCACTGCAGGGCGTATGTCACTAGGGTGGTCTTCGAGGCCCATGACCTGACCACACTTGCTGTTTTCTTGCTGTCCTGACTAGGGATGTAATGTGACCAACAGCTTCCTGTTCCTGTTGCCATGTCTTCGCCTCTCTAGGGACTCTATCCCTATGGAACTAAAAGTCAAATAAGCCCTCTTATTTGATTACAGTGTGTGTCGGGTATTTTATCACAGCCACAGAAAGGAAGCTCACCCATCAGCAGTCTACCTTCCGTTTCTCTTCATCTCCATGGGCATACAATTGAACAAATAGAGTGATTTCTCACACTTTTGAATTTTTCAAGTTGTCTTAGTTCCTTTGGCAAATTTATATAAACTTTATAATAATGCCATTTCAACAAAGCTATCGCCATGGTTTTTATAAGAATTGCATTAAACCGATATATCAACTTCACTAATTTGGAACTATTGCATAATTTTAGCACACAAGTCATGCATAGATTTTATTAATTTAGACCTTGGTGTTTAGGGCTTTTTTTGTAATTTTAAGACACAATATATTTCCTCCACTTATTGCTGACACCTACAAATATTAATTTTGTATGTATTTTATAAAATTTCTTGACGTGCTTATTAGTTCTATGAGCTTTGTTTTGTTTATATTTGGAAGTGTTTCATGGAAGGGTAGAAAGACCATGTCATCTGCAGAAGAGAAAAATGTTTCCTGCTCAGCAATGCTGATGCCTTTTCCTTACCACATTTTGCAAGGACTAGAATTTCCAACAGTGCCTGGACAAGAGGGGCGAGAATGGGTGTCTATGACTACTTCTGCTACAGGATGCAAGTGTTTCATCGTTCACAACAAAGTGCCGTGCTAACTGTAGACATTTTTAAATAGGAAATATTCCTTGTCAAGTTAATATACTTCTCTCTATAATTTTATAGAATTTTTGTCATGAATGAGCATAAAACTTTGTCAACTGTTTTTCTGCATTGATGTATATGATCACATGGTTTTCCCTTCTTCAGTCTATTTCTGGTGAATTACAGTGATTGCTTTTTGACTATTGAATCACCCTTAAATTAAAGTACATTTTACCATAGCATATGGTCATGTTTATCTATTTGTCTGTGAGCTCTATTTCTTAATATTTTGTGAAGAATTTTACTGCTTAAAGTCATTAGAATAATTGGTCTGTAGTTTTCTTTGTCTATAAATTTTCTTTGGTTTTAGTTTCAAACCAGTTCTGCTCATGGAATAAATGTGATGGTACTGGAGAGATGGCTCAGAAATGAAGAGTGTGTGATGCTCTTGAAGAAGACCTGAGTTCTGGCTCTGGCACCCACGTCAGGAAGATCACAACTGCCTGTAATTCCAGCACCAGGGAATCTGGTGCCTTTTCCTGGCCTTTGTGAGCACCTATACTCACATACACATACCCTCACATAGACATACAAGCATACACACAATTTTTTAACGTTGGTTTTGAAATTGTGAATTTAATTTTCTTAATAGAGGTGGCTACTATTGAGGCTCTCTATTTTACCTCAGATAAATTTGATTATTTGTATTTTTCCAGAGAATGACTTATTTATTCTTAGCCATAAAAGTGTAGAGATGTCTGATATTTATGATTTTAATTCATTTTTTATTTTATTAATTTATGATTTTTATTTTATTCTTGATAATTCTAGCAATTTGAATATATAGTAGCTATGGATATTTTTATTTACCTCTTGGGGATTTTGGTAATTTTGTATTCTCTCTTGATTTCTGTTTATCAATTGCATTGATTATTTCAAAAAATTAGTTCGTTTCATTGATTTCTCTACTTCATGTTTTTTTATTTTATTCTTTTCTGTTTTTTTTAATCACTGTGAATTTTTCTCTTTTTCTCCTAAGAGTTCCTCTTCCTCTTTTAGGATCTCGGGGTCACAGCTTGTATTGTTGATTGTAGTTTGCTTCCTATTTTAATTTATATGCCGTTTTCATTTTCATTTGTTTGACTGGTGCACGTGTGTGCATGCATGTTTATCAGTTGGGGCACACATGTATGTGAGCATGCGCATGGAGAGGCCAAAGTGGATATCAAGATGACACTATCCCCATTGCTCTTCCTCATTATTTACTGAGGCGGGATCTTTCCGTTAAACTTGGAGTTCCCTAATACAAATAGCTGGCAGGAGTCTATCTATCGTGGCTAAGATTACAGGGGATGCTGTGCATTTTACAAGGGTTTTAGGGATGTAAACTCTGATGCTCATGATTGTGGAGCAAGTAGTTTAACCACCAAGCCATCTTTCTATATCCAATTTATGTATATTATGGATATAGAGTTTCCTCTCAATACTGATATATCTGTATCTCAACATTTTTTATATATTATAGCTTTGTTTGAGTTATGTTCAATGTATTGCTTCTTGCTCTTGAGACTTGCCTTTGACCCATGGACAAGTTAGTACTAGACTGTTTAAAGTGTTAAGACATCTTCTTGTTATTTTATGCTATCAGTTTATGCTTTGATGTTGTGGGTGGTGTGGAAATCATTTGTACACTTTTAAAGTTATTTGATGGTTTATTTGATATTCCAGAGTGTGAACTGCTGGGTACCTGTTCCAGGAGCTCTGGTAAAGAATGTGTATTGTCTCTTGGGCATATATCCAAAGGAAGCTTCATCCTACCATAGGATGCTTGCTCTGGCATGTTCATTGCTGCTCTATCCATAATCGTCAGAAACTGGAAACAACCTTAATGTCCCTCAGCAGGAGAATGGATGAGAAAAATGTGGTACATTTACACAATGGAGTATTACTCATTACTCAACTATTAGGGAAAAAATGACATCATGAAAAATGGATGGAACTAGAAAAAAAAACATCCCGAGTGAGGTAAGCCAGACCCAGAAAGATAAATATGGTATATATTGGCTTATTAAATAAATAATAAACAAGCTACAATCTATAGACCCAGAGAAGTTAGGCATAGAGGAACTGGGGGTGGGCAAATAGATCTCCCTAGGAGGGAAAAATAAAATAGATTTTATGGGCAGATTGGGACCAGAGTGGGAGTGGGGGATGGGAACAAGAGCATGGGGTCGGGAGATGGAGTTGAGAGGAAATGTGGGGAGAGACAACTAAAATTGAGGGACATCTGAGGGCAGTAGGGAAGCCTAGTAATGTGGAAACTGAAAACAATCCTGATGAAGTCCACAGATGACGAGAGAGAACTGGAGCCCAGCTGTCCCTCATGTCATCAAATGAAGCTTCCAGTACTGGGACTGGATACATCCAGGTGAGTTTGTTGACCAAATGGGTCCTATGGAAATACCTGAACAACCAAGGTCATTTCTAGGACAATCAGTTGTTCTCCATAAACTGACATCAAGACCCAATTGCTGAAGGCAATGTCTACACAACTCATTGAACATGAAGAAGTAGAGCTGCTGCCTACATAAGACCTTAACCACCATGTTCTAGTGTCTTTTTTATGGGAAAGTACTCTTCAGGCTACCAAAAGAGAAATATACACAACAACCCAACCAAAAAATCTCTGATCTCCAATGGTGTAGTGCCTGCAAGATATGCTAGGACAATGATGGCACAAATTGTGGGAATAATCAACCAATGTCTAATTTTGCCTACCGCCTACTTCATGAGGTGAAACCCATACCTTATACTGCTTGGGTGACCAAGAATCATCGACTACAAAACCTAGGGACACAGAATAAAGATCAAAAGCATTTTTTGAAAAGTATTTCTCTAAAATTATTAATAAAAGTATTAATTAATTTTTTAATTAATTAATTAATTTCTCTAAAAGTATTAATAAAATTACCCCTAACGACATTCCATTATTCTCTCTCTCTCTCTCTCTCTCTATATATATATATATATATATAGATAGATAGATAGATAGATAGATAGATATAGATATAGATATAGATATAGATATAGATATAGATATAGATAGATAGATAGATCATAGCCTTATTCAGGAATCATCAGAAAGGCTTCCTTCTGCAGCAGATGGGA
>JARWLC010000016.1:31650605-31723105 GCA_033318265.1 Phyllotis vaccarum | reverse complement strand
AAGCACCAGAGACAATCTCTGCTCCCATTACCAGTTCAACAAATAGACCAAGCTGTAAAACCATCTCATATCTGCAGAGGACCTAGATCAGTCCCATGAAGGCTCCCTGGTTGCTGGTTCACACTCTGAGTTGTCATAAGTCGGGCTAGCTTTCTGTGGGTTTTTCTGTGATATTCCTGACTACCCCCACCACATTCCTCCTCCTCAGAAGGATTCCCTGACCTTGACTCAGTGTTGGGCCCTGGGCTTCTGAATATGCCTCTATCAGTCACTGGGTGAAGGATTTCTGTTGACAATCAGGGTAATCACTAATTCTGTTCTAGAGATGGGCCGTTCAGGCTATGTATCCATTGCTGCCAGCAATCTTAGCTGAGGCTATCCTTGTAGACTAATGGGAATTTCCTTTGCATCAGTGTCTACCTGACCTTGTAAAGTCCCTTCATTTCCAGTCACATCTCTCAGCATTCTCCCATAGACTCACCCCCAACCAGGTCCTTCAAGTTCCCATTCTCTCCCATCCCCAGTCCACACAAGAAATCTTCTCTATTTCTCCTTCTTAGGGAGATTTATTCATCCTCCTCTAGGTCATGTTCATTACCTATCCTCTCTGGGTCTGTAGATTGTAGCATGGTCATCCTTTACTTTATAGCAAATAACCATTTGTGAGTGGGTAATACAATGTTTGTCTTTGTGGGTCTGAGTTATTTCACTCAGGATACAAGTGGAAGCCATATGTGACAAGGATTCTGAGCTTTTGAAGAAAGAGATTGTAAAAGATCTTAGAATATGAAAAATCTCCCATGCTCATGGATCAGTAGTAAAACAGTATAAATGGTAATTTTATTTTTAGTTTTTTGTTATATTTTTTATTAAAAAATGTCATTTTTATCAATGTATCCCCCTGCTCCCCCTTCCCTCCTCCCAATTCCTCTCAGTTAGCCTTCAGTCTCACCCCTCTCCATGTACCTACTCCTCCCCCCAAATGACAATAAGTTCCAAGGTGGGTCAGCTCAGCATGGCATATCCACTTCAGGCATGTCTGATTTACTCATCCCAAAGTTAATGTTGGGTTAGATGTTCCTCTGCAGGGAATGGGCTCCAAGGTGCCAGCCCATACACAGGAACACAGTCTTATCCCACCCCCTCTTGGCTCCACATACTGCCCATGCCAGTAGACAGTTGCCTACCCTTGGAGGGCTTAGCTCCTTTCCCCCATGGTTCCCCAGTGGCTATTCTTGATTCAGTGAGCTCCCCAGAGCTCCAGCCAGCCATCACTGTGGAAGATTTCCTCATAATCCCCTTGCTCTTACAGACTCTCCTCCCCTGCTTTCAGCTGGACCAGGAGCTCAGCCCAGTGCTCAGCCATAGATCTCTGCCTCCACCTCTATTCATTGTTGGATGTAGGTTCTGTGATGACACTTAGGGTGGTTACTCATTTGATTATAGGGGAAGTCCTGTTTAGGCACCCCGTCCACTGTTATTTGGAAACTTGTCTAGGGGCATCCTGTGAGTTCTTGGATGTTTCCCTAGCACCCTGTCTCTTTCCAACTCCACATTGACTTCCTCTATCGAGATATCCATCTCCCTCCATCTCCTTCTTTGCTTCTCTCACTCAACCATTTTCTTCTTTCAAGATTTGTTCCCAACTCTTCTTAGTTGCAATCCATTATTACCCCAATTTGCTAAGGTGATCTTCTCTATTTTCTCTTCTTAGCGGAATAAATGGTCATCTTATCAAAAGTAATCTACAGAGTCAATTCAATCCCATCAAAATTCTAACGATATTCTTTACTGAACTTGAAAGACCATTACTCAACTTAATATGGAAAACCAATAAGTACAGGATAGCAAAAAAAAAAATAATCCTATATAATAAAGGAATGGCTGGAAATATAACCATTTCTGATCTCAAGCTCTACCACAGTGCTATAGTAATAAAAGCATCATGATATTGGTATAAAAACAGAAGTGTTGATCAATGGAATCAAATTGAAGACTCAAACATAAATCCACACACTTATGGACACTTGTTTTTTTACAGAAAGGCCAAAACTATACAACGGAGAAAAAAAAGCATTTTCAACAAATGGTGCTGACATAATTGGATGTCAACATGTAGAAAAATGCAAACAGATCCATATCTATCACAAAGCACAAAACTCAAGTCCAAGGGGTGTCAAAGACTTCAATATAAATTCAGTTACACTAAACCTGACAGAAAAGAAAGTGGGAAATAACCTTGAGCACACATTGGCATAGGAGACAACTTCCTGAGTAGAACACCAGCAGCACAGACACTAATATAAACAATAAATGGTATCTTATGAAACTTAATAGCTTCTATAAGTTAAAGGACAGTGTCAATATGACAAAGCACAGTCTATAGAATAAGAAAAGATCTTCACTAACTTTATATCTGACAGAGGGCTGATTTCCAAAATATATAAAGAACTCAAGAAACTAGACATCAAAAAAAGGTAATCCAATTAAAAATGGGGTTTAGATATAAGCAGAGAATTTGCAACAGAAGAATCTCAAGTGGCTGAGAAACACTTAAAGAAATGTTTATTATTCTCTGCCATTGGGGAAATGTAAATAAAAATGACTCTGAGATTCTGTCTTACACCTGTCATGGTGTAACATATGGCTTACACCAAAACCACTGAAGATAGCATATGCTTGTGAGGTTATGGAGCACTCCTCCATTGGTGGTGGAAATGTAAACTTGTAAAGCCACTTTGGAAATCAACATGTTTCCCAGAAAATTGAGAATCAACCTACCTCAAGACCTGTGATACCACTCAGGCATATACCCAAAGGATCTCAATCATATAACAAGGACACACCTGCTCAACTGTCTTCATAGGAGCTTTATTTATAACAGCCAGAAACTGGAAATAACCTAGATGCTCCTCAACTGAAGAATGGGTAAAGAAAATATGGTACATTTACATAATGGAATATTACTCAGCTGTCAAAAATAATGACATCAGGAGGGCGAATGGGTGACATTTTATTTTTTTAAGTTTAGGACTCCAGTCAAAGGAATGCTGCCACCTACATTTAGGGTGGGTCCTCCTGCCTCAACTAACACATTCTAGAAACTACCTTATAGACACAGCTGGAGGTTTCTCTTCTAGGTGATTCTAGGTTCTGCCAAGTAATGTAACTAGTATGTGCATGCCTACATGTGCTTGAGCATGTAGAGGCCCATAGCCAAACTTTGGTGTCAATTTTTTAAATCTCTTTTTTTAAAGAAATATTTTTATTCATTTATATGCCAACCACTGTTCCCCCTCTCATTTTTACTCCTGTTCCCCTACTGCCTCTTCATCCTGTCCCACCCTTTATCCCCTCCTCTGAAAAAGTAAAATCTCCCATGGGGAGTCAGCAAAAAGCCTGGTATATTCAGTTGAGGCAGGACCAAATCCTTCCCCCACTGCAAGGCATCCCACCATAGGCAATAGGCTCCAAAAAGCCAGCTCATTAATCTCCTTTTGTTCTCTTATTGTTTTAGCTAAAACTTGGAGAACTATATTGGATAGATAAGGTGAGAGAGTACAGGCTTGTCTTAGTCCTCATTTTAGAGGGGTTGCTTTGAGTTTTTCTCCATTTAGTTTGATGTTGACTGTTGGCTTGCTCTATACTGCCTTTATTACGTTTAGGTATTTTCCTTATATTCCTGATCTCTCCAGGACTTTTATCATGAGGTAGTGTTGGGTTTTGTCAAAGGCTTTTTTGAGTATCTAGAGAAATAATCATGTGTTTTTTTTTCTTTCAGGTTGTTTATATGATGGATGACATTGAAAGTTTTTTGTATGTTGAACCATCCCTACATCTCTGGGATGAAGCCTTCTTGAGGGTAGTGAATAATTGTTTCATATGTTCTTGAACTTGGTTTGCCATTATTTTATTACCTTTCTATCAATGTTCATGAGGGAGATTGGTCTGTGGTCCTCTTATTTGTTGTTGCTGCACCTTTGAGTGGCTTGGGTATCAGGGTGACTGTAGCCTCATAAAAAGAGTTTGGCAATGTTCCCTTTAGTTTCTATTGTATAAAACAGTTTGAGGAGTATTGGTATTAGTTCTTCTTTGAATGTCTGAACTTAGAATTCTGCACTGAAACTTAGGAGACTTTTAATAACAGCTTCAATTTCCTTGGCAGTTATAGATTTGTTTAGGTTATTTATCTGGTATTGATTTAATTTTGGTAAGTGGTACCTGTCTAGAAAGCTGTCCATTTCTTTTAGGTTTTCCAATTCAGTGGAGTATAGATTTTCAACATATGACCTAATGATTCTCTGGATGTCCTGGGTGTCTGCTGTTATGTTCCCCTTTTCATTTCTGATTCTGCTAATTTGAATACTATATTTCTGCCTTCTTGATAGAGGGAGCTACTGTGGTGTTAGAAATAAACCTGGTGCTAAAGAAACCTCCAAGAACCACTAGATGCCCCTGGATAGGACTCCAAGCAACAGTAGAGAGGGTATCTAAACAAGACTTCCCCTATAATCAAATAAATGACCACACTGACCCTCACTATAGAACCTTCATACAGCAATGGATAGAGGCAGAAGCAGAGAGTCATAGCTAATACCCACATAAAATTCCCAGTCCAGCTGAAGAGAAAGAGAGAGGAGAGAGTGTATGAGCAAAGGGATCAGGATCTTGAGGTGGAGACCCACAGAGATGGCTGACCAGAGCTATTGGGAGATCACTGACTCAGATATAATCACAGAGAAAACTTCATGGAAAGGAACTAAGCCCTCCAAAGGTAGATGATAGTCAAAAGACATGGAAAGTTTGTGGAGCCTCTTGGAGTAGGATCAGAGAATGTTCCTGAATGTTCCTGGTGTATGAACTGACATCTCAGAGCCCATTCCCTACAGAGGAACACCTAACCCAGACTTAATACTGGGATGAGGGACTCAGACCTATCTCAGCTGTATATGCCAGACTGAACTGAACTGCCTTGAGATTCCTTGCCCTCCTTGGGGAATGGATGGGGAGGTGGGGTTGGAGGAGGCTGAGGGAGGACTTGGAAGGACTGGAAAGGGGGATGGGAGGGGGAGAAGTGGTTGATATGGAAAAAACATTTTAAAATAAATTTTTGAAAAGCCAGATTATGTGGGTGTCAAGTTTTAGGAAGTACAGTCCACATTGTCTTTTAAGACAGAGTCTTTTCCTAGCCTAGTATTTGCTAATAGTCTTGGCTGGTTTTCCAGAAGATCCAGGGATCCTCCTGAATCTACCCACCAGTGCTTGGACTACAAGAACCTGCTACTAGACCTGGATTTTTAAGTGTAGATTCTGGAATCCAAACTCGTGTCCTCATGCTCTCCAGGCAAATATTTTACTGACTGAGCTATGTCTCCAACCTTGTTAAAGCCACCATAACTATCAAATGTGACACAATAAATCCTTGGTCTTGGAAACATTTTATGGAGTCCCTGTGTGGCTAGGTCTGCTCTGACTTGGTCTTCCCAGTCTGTAACCAATGGCAGTGCCATGATTATGCCATGCCCAAGTTACAAAGCTTTACTAAATAAAAATGAAAATAATATCTAGAAAGAGAAACTGTCCCAAGAATGTAAAACAAATCCCAAATAAATAAGAGTTTATTCTTAGACTTTCCTGGATGTGAGTATAGGGAAAAGCAATAGAACTTTAGAGAAAAAAGCCTCTCTTGACGGTGTATGATTTTTTTTTTATTAATAACACAACAATCATGCTTCAGACAGATATAATGCACTTCAGATACTTTCATCTCTTTTAAAGAGAAGCATGACAGGAGCAGAGAAACCAAGGAGGGGGCAGTCTTGCCTGACAGAAACTGCACATAAGAGGAGTCGCAGAAGTGCATTTGCTTGATGACCCTCAGGAGAGCAAAGAGCAAGAACACCTGATGTTCTGGAGGAAAATTTCAGTAAGGCCACTTCTAAAGACATTTTGGATAATGGTTTTACTGAGAACCACAGGTACAGGAGCATAAGACGTTAAAAATAACATCAGGACCCTCACTGGGTATGTTTTGATCACTAATGAATCCAGGGCTCCTGCTACCATACAACAAAGGTGGCCATCTTTGAGCATCTGTGTTTTCAAGGACAGGGCGTCATAAAATGAACCAGCTATAGCTCTTGGGAGATGTCCTTGAAATGTCTTATTTCAAGGGAGAAAGGACCTGGGCAGATGCTTTTACCACATTGAGATTTCGCTGCTGATTTTGGCATGCCACAAGATAAGCCTAAGTCACGGGGTCAGCCAAATTTCTCTAGGACACTTGGCCATTGCTTAAGCACTCTATCAACTACACTATTTTAGTTTTTGGCTGAAGAATAAAATGCTTTAAAATGTGTGTGAGAAGACTGTAGAACTGTGAGATATGGGAACTGAATGTTGAGCATTAGGAATACACCCTCCCTGTTCTTCTGTGAGTTCACAGGCAAATATCCTCAAGTCATCACTCCATGGCAGTAATTCTTCAGACACTTTATTAAATGGTGATGATATGGCTTGAAACAGGAATCACATTGCTTTGCAAATTGCCTTCAGAATTAGACCACAACACTTGCAATTCAACCAGTCTATTGTTCAAAAAAGCTATTCATTTTTGATGGTTCACATTTCTTAAAACCATCATCACTGACCCGCCCACTTCCCAATTTGTTTCAGATTGGCTCTGCGAGCCAAATCTTCCTTCACATGGGTGATTCAACTTCACTAATAAATGCTCAGGAGAAAAAACTTTAAAGATAAGCAAGCCTAAAAAGTAACTTGTAAAACATCTACAGCAATGTAAACTGCTTAGGAATAAATATATCATATATATTAAATAAATAGATAATAAAATTATAATATATAGTATAACTTCCAAGGTGATGTTTTGAATAGAGTGAGTCTATTGCTGACAGACTGGTAGGCATACCTAAAGAATACTTAATTATATAGTTGTAGACCCCTATCTTCTGAGTGGATTTATCTTTATCTACAATATGAAATTGTGTATTTTTAGGCAGACTTATTATTCATTTATTTATTTTACATCTTAGCCATAGTTTCCACTCCCTGTCTCTTCCTCCAAACCTTTACGATCCACCCTTCATCTTTTTCTGTTTAAAAAAGGGCAGGTCTCTCAGGAATAGCAACAAAACAAGGCATATCAAGTTGCAGTAAGACTAAGGACCTCCCTTGTATTAAAGCTGGGCAATGTGACCCAGAAAGAGAACTAGGGTTCCAAAAGCCAGTAAAAGAGTCAGAGACAGCCCTTACTCAACTATATACAACTGTAACATATTCACAGAGTGCCTAGGTCAGTCCCATGCACACTCTGTAGTTGTTGGTTGAGTCTCTATGAGTCCCTATGAGCCCAAGATAGTTTTGTGGGTTTCTTGTGGTGTCCTTGACCCCTCTGGCTCCTACATCCCTTCTTTCCCTCTTCTATATGATTCCCCAAGCTCTATCTAATGTTTGGCTGGGTCTGCATCGATTTCCATCAGTTGCTGGACGAAGCCATTTTGATGACAATTGAGCTAGGCATAAATCTATGAATGTAGCAGAATATAATTAGGCATCATTACATTATTTTTTTCTCCAGTTCTGATTGATTCTCTCCTAAGTCTCTGGGTTATCCAGACTGTGAGCTCTCATGTTTCAGGCATTGTCAGGGGTGGGCTTACTCTCCTGGCATGGGTTTTATGCTAGACCAGTCATTGGTATCCCTCACTGTCTAGGTCACCCTTATCCCAGCACATCCCATAGACAGGGAAAACTGTAGTTCAAAGGTTCTATAACTGAGTTTGCTTCTTACTCCCTGCACTTAAAGTCTTGCCTGTGCACAGGAAATGGCCAGTTAGGCTACATATCTGTTACTGCTAGGAGCCTTAGATGGGGTCATCCATGTAGATTCTTGGGAGATTTCCTCTCACTAGATTTTTCCTGACCCTGAAATGCATCTCCCCCCAATTTCTAGTAAGTTTCTTTCAGTACTCTCCCATCTATCCTCTTCCCCAAGCAGATTCCACACGTTCCAATACTCACCCACTGGCAGCCCACTCACAAAGTCTCTTCTATTTCCCTTTCTCTGGAAGATCTGGACATCCCCTCCTTGAATCTTCCTTGTTACCTACTCTCTTTGGCTCTGTGGATTGTAGCATAGTTATCCTTTATTTTACAGCTAATATCCATTATGAATGAGTACATACCATGCCTGTCTTTTTTTGTCTGAATTGCCTCACTCAGGATGATGTTTTTATAGTTCTATTTATTTGTCTTCAAATTTTCTGAAGTCATTGTTTCTAACAGCTGAGTAATACTCCATTGTGTAAATGTACCACAATTTCTTTATCCCTTCTTTGGTTGAGTGGCATTAAGGTTGCTTCCATGTTCTGTCTGTTATAAATAAAACTTTAGGAAGACTTCTATGCATATTTTTAAAATTCTATATGGTATGTTGTGTGTGTGGTGTATGCGTTAGTGTGACTGTGCACATACATGTGCATATGTGTAAATGACTGTAGAGACTGAAGGTTGTAACCACTTTCCACCTTTATGTTTTGAGAAAAGGCCTCATTCAACTTGAAGCTTTATTGATTTTGTGAGGTTTGTTGACCTTGAACTTCAGAGATCCACCTGTCTCTGGTTGCTGTTGCCAGGGTTACAGGTGTGTCAACACATCTGGCAGTGCTGCTTTATCTGCTATGCTATCTTCTAGCTCCCTGTCCCCCATGTGTATTTCTTAAACTCTGGAGATGTCCTATACATCACAATGATACATGTCTTAGGACTGTTTTTATTTTAGGGTTACATTATTTATTTTGGTGTTTAAAAATAGCAAGGATACAATTTGATATATAGTAGATTTCAAATAAATTTGAGCACATAGAATGAAGTCTATGCCAGAGGTATTTTATTCTATATAATCAGTTCTTAGTATATCTATCTATCATCGATCAATTCATCTATCATCTATCTATGTATATATGTATGTATATATTGTCTATGTTCTATCATATATTTATCTATCCATCATCTCTCTATACATCTATTGTCTATCCATTTATCATATATATATACCTATTGTCTATCTATCATCTATTATCACCTATCATCTGACATCTATCATCTATCAATCAATCATTTATCATCTACCAACACATATATCACATATCTACCATTTTTCTTTTTGTATAAACATAAAGGAGAGATTAGGAGATGAAGATAAACATACGGAGAAAAAAAGCAGATGAGCTAATTTGACATCTGCAAGGGATATCTCATCTCAGATCTGAAATTTTGGCTCTAAGAAATAATATTTTCACATCTGAAGGCTAACTTTTCAGAAAGATTCCAGACAACCCAGAACATCTATGAACACCACAAAAAATTAATTTAGTCCATCCTGCATTTCAGAAAACATTGTAGACAACCCACTCTTATAGTTAATGGGGAGAAACTTTACAAAGAATTGTTGCAAACTTTCCATGGTTTTCCCTTTTAGGGTCAATGTCTCCCTTCAAATACCTGCTGAATCTCTCTCTCTCTCTCTCTCTCTCTCTCTCTCTCTCTCTCTCTCTCTCTCTCTCTCTCTCTCTCTCTCTCCCCTAAAAGGTCTATATATAGACATTCATTTCCAGGGCCATATACAAAATCTGGCCAATTACCAAACCATGGTACCATTAACATAAAATTTTCTGTCTTCAGACACTCTATCTTTCCAGAATATTCTCTTTTGTGTATAAATCTCAACATTCCTTTAGTCTGTTAACATTACCCTTTCCCACCTTGAAAGACCTTTAAAAAGTTAAATCAACAATCAATTACTATTTATGTATGTGTGTCAGAGTGTGTATGCGGAGGTTACAGAAAATCTCGCAGGAGTTAAATTAACAATCCGTTACTATTTGTCTATGTGTGTCACCGTGCATGTGTAAAGGTTACAGAAAAACCCACAGGAGCTGTTTTTCTATTTCTTCTCTTTGGGTCCCTAAAACTGAACTCAATTGTCAGGCTTGGCAGTGGGGTGGGTACCTCTACCCACTGAGCCATCTTGCCAGCCCTTTGATGTCTTCATATCTAATTTAAAATCCATGTCTCTTCAGCTCTCTTTATTTTATAATATAGTTCCTAGAAAAACCCAATGTGGTTAAATCCAGCTCTTTAACCACGATGACCCTGTGTAGAAGTGTATGAAGAAATCATCATCCTAACTGATCCATCGTTAAATAATCACTTCTAATTCCAGTCTGGTCATTATTATGCTAATGAGTCCAACTGCACTTCTCTGGTCAATTTCCTTGTCCACCATGCAATATCTATTTTATGTCTCTCCACACTTCAATGTTCAAAGCATTCCCTTTAGTATCTTATATTCTAATTTCTTCATTAGTGGTATTTACCAAGAATATATTTTTCAGTAATTTATTTTTTGTTGAATTAAAAGTTATATTGCTTCCAATTCCTTTATTACAAGCAGCAAACAAACCATGCAGATGGCAGTCAAGGTCAAGATTCTGGGTGATTAGTTATGCTGTTCTTCTCTGATCTTATCCAGAGATGCCTTGGGTTTACTTGAAAATCCTCTGTGTGGACTGAAGTAACTACCAGGCCAGAAGAACAGAGTAACTGGGAAACTCACTATCTTTAATATTTTCATGTGCATGCATGAATACGTGCTGTGTTGTAGTATACACACACACACACACACACACACACACACACACACACACACACACACACACACACACGTGTGTGGAGACTAGAGGTTGAAGTTGGATGTCTTCCTTGATGGCTCTGCCCCTTTTCTTGAGACAGGGTCTCTTGAACCTGGAGGTCACTCATCTGGCTAGAATAACTGATCATAAATCCTAAGGCATTTCATCTCTTTTCCCCAACTCTGGGGTTACAGATATGTGCCTTCATGCCCTGATCTTTGTGTGGGTGCTTGGGATCTAAACTCAAGTTTGCATAGTTGGGCACTTTACCAATTGAGCTTCTACCCAGCCCATCCTTCATACTCTTACCTGGTAGACCAGTTAGTTACTCCAGAAGCCAAAGGTCTATCCAAAATAATGTCATTAGATCCTACCTTCAGTCTGTCTCCCGAGTCTGTAACTCACTTGCCTAAATGACAGCCACATCTTCCTTTTTATTCTTGCTTGCTATGGTGTGTATCAAATGAACCTATTTAAATGAAGAACAAGAAAAGAAGACTTGCTGTTGCTCAGCCTTCTGATGGTTTCACATCACACTTGTAAGCTGTGATGGCTCCAAGCATGCTCTACCCGGGTAGACTTTCCAGTATCATGCTGGGATTTTTCTATCCTTTGCTCTGTGGACTCACTACAATCTTTCAGCTGCAAGACAAGGAAAAGTCAACTTTCTACTCTTAATGCCCATTTAATTATTCATTTTCCTGAGTAAGATATTCTGCATACTTCTACTCTCAAGCACTGATGCTCAATACAGCAGTGCTAGAGAGAGTAAAAGAGGGAGAATGGGGTAAGGTTGGTTAACCAATTCTTCCTGCACAGCAACAAAGGTTTATTTATCCCCAGGAAGTAGAGAAAGACACGTCCACTGACAGCTCGCTTTGATTTGCAGGCATCTTGAGCTTTTGCCATTCTTTCTCAGTCTCAGCTTATCTGGGCTATCTTTCCCTCTGCTGCTTCCCTCCTTTCCCTGCCCACAGTTTTAGATGACTGTTGTGCCTGGCACCACAGATCACATTGAGAACCGTGGCATAGTATCAGCAGGGTTGCAAAACAGAACTTGATGAGCAGAGAGAAACCTGCACCAGGGGCCCCACCTTTTTTGTAGCCTTTGTATTGGAAGCACAACTCAGGACCAAATTTTACATAGACTCCAAGGTTATGCATAGCATTTCATGGCAGGGTGAGGGTAGGCAATGATAATATAGTGTTTGTTTTACAAAACCTAAAAGAGAGGATTTGGGAATATTTTTACCACATAGAAAAAAATAAAGATTTAGAAGAAATTAATATCTTCTCTGTGTACATGTTTTTGTTTATTTATGCACACATGCTTGTGTGCAAAGGGCAGACACTGATGTTTTGTGTCTTTAATAGCTTTCACCTTATTATTTTTTTAAAAGCAGTGTCTCTTCCTATACCTGAGGCTCACAAATTTGACCAAATCAGCTGGCGAGGAAGCCCCAGTGATGCTTGGTCTCAGCCCTATCAGTGCTAATATCCAGGTTTGTGCTGCTGCAGCTGTAGTTCTTACAAGAGTACCTGGGTGGAGAAACTTAGATACTCATGTTTTTATGGCAAGAGTTTTTCCAGCTGAGCCATTTTCTCAGCCCACATGTTTGTCCTGGATTGAGAATTACCTAGTGCGTATGTGCATACTCCACAAGCCATTAATGCTTTCCAGCTGTAGTTACAGAAAACTTCACTACAAAGATAACACCAGGCAAATCTCCACTGGAAATTTACACAGAAGGGCTGACCTATGTCTATTTCCTTTTACTTACTGTCTACTGTTTTTTTTTTTAAAAAAATTATTATTTATCACTACTTTATCACACGGATTATAGTTGGTAGTTAATGAAAACCCAGAGCCAGATATTGGGGAAAAGCTGGAATATCAGAGAGAAGAAACAGACCACAGTCAGTTCTTACGCAGCCAACTTCTCAGGCTGAACTGGGTAAATGCTATTTTCAAGAGTCCTCCACCTGGCTGGTTGCTCCTACAGAATTTTGAATATCTGCCTACACCTGTCTTACATATCTTTTCACACAGTTGTTTCACTTCTGGATTCAACTCTGCATCATAAACCTGGAGTTAGGATTAAAAGTGTGAGCTACTATTGTTTTGATTTTAGGCTTTCAACTCACAGAAATACAGAAAGATCTCTGTCTCCTGAGTGATGGGATTAAAGGCGTGAGTCATCACTCTCTGACCCTAATGGCTTGACTGTGGGCAATTCAATTCTCCAATATTCCAGGCTGATTTTATTAAATATAAAATATATCACCACACTACCTGATTAGTATATAATATACTAAATATTTTAATTTATGTATGTTTTCTCTTCCATGGATATCTAAGTTTATAATTCTGAGAAGGAATGAATTAATCACGGAATGTCTTGAATGGAAGCTATAGTCAGGGCTGGAGAGATGGCTCAGTGGTTAGGAGTCCTGACTGCCTTTCCAGAGGAAGTAGGTTCAACTCCCAGCACCCACATAGCAGCTCACAACTGACTGTAATTCCAGGTCCAGGGCATCTGACACTCATGGCAAAACACCAAAACACATAAAAATTTTAAAAAATTACAAAGAAATATAAAAACTATAGTCTAGGTGCTTGGTGAGTAGTCACAAAATAAATGCACACTTGATCTACACTCTACTTAGTCTGGTTGATTTCAGTTAAAATTCACTGGTAGAAATTACCTCTCTTTATTCTCCATACCATTCTGAGGTAGTCAGTGCAAAGAGATGAACACGTCCATTTGTCAGATAATGTGAAATGTGTTTCGAGGCACAAGTATCTGCCCAGGACCACACAGCTCCCGGAGAAAAGCTAGATGCCTAGTTTCACATTCAAATTTAGTTCTCATATCTGTCCCTAAGAACCAGACATCAGTCAACACACACTGCATTTTAGTGAGAGGTATCAGGTCACCTTGTACACAAAATGTTTCAAAATGTTGGTTTACATAAAAAGAATTATTTTATTGCCCACTATAGTTACTATGTTCAATAGATAAGATTCTAAATTCCCTTTTAAAAGGAGGAACAAAATGAAGTAGTGTTACGAAAATGACAACCACCATAAGGTTAAGGCATTAAGGACATATCTGGCATAATACCATATCTTTTGTTCTAGATCATGGTCTATATTTCAGCCTTTCTGTCTTACCATAAGGATTGAATGCACAAATGTTTTACCCCTTGACTTACTTCTAATTGTAGAAAAATTCTTTGTGCAATTTGATACCATCTCAGTCACTTTTCTCTTTGTTATAATAAGATACTCTGACAAAGGCAACTTAAGGGAGAAGGGGTTTGTTCTGGCTCATAGTTGAAGATATGATTCATCATGGCAAGGGAATTTCAGCAGTTTGAGGCACCTGGCCACACTATCTGTACTTGAGAAGCAGAAAGAGACCAGTACTGGTGTTCAGTCCACTTTCTCCTTTTTATTCAGTTAGGACTGGAGCCTGTGGGATGGTGCCACTTGCATTCAGAATGCATTCCTGCCTGTGTTCACCCTATCAGAATAATCCTTAAGGCATGCTGAGGGGCCAGTCTCCTATCTCGTCAGGCTGACAATTGACATGCCTCTTAGCCACATTTAACCAGGATGCACAGAACATTTTCTGTCAGAGTATCTTCATAACTGTGTGGTTTGAACAGTGTTTTCCATCTCATTAAATGGAGCAATTGAAATTTGACATAAACAACAGTGGCTGGCAGGGATTCTGTGACTCCAGCAGCGGTTGCCTGCCTGCCTGCTCTTCCTGAGGTTCCAGTGAACCCTGTGAATGGTAGGCAGTGTGCTTTTCCACATTCCCAATGGTATTTAGACAAAGACAAGCTCTCATCTTTCATGACCGAGTCACAGAACATGACACTTGAGGGTTGGGAGAGTTAACAAGCATGAAATTCCGGGAGCTCTGTCTTTGCACAAAACTTGTCACCATGCTCATATTCAGAAACAAGCTGTTCCTCCCTGGTACACAACTTCATATAGCTCCCTCCAGACAGTGACATAAACCTCATTTCAAAACTCTGTGGTTCCTACAGTGTCATGAATATTGACATCTCTTTTCTTCTTTCATTAGCATTCACTTTCCAACTGATTAATGGATAGAAAGCAGTTAACGCTGTAGAGCAAGTGCAGGAATCATCCTCAGTGCTACACAATATACTCAAGAAGATTCTTTGCCACTGAAGCAGAGTTTTCCAATTGATCTCGTCCCATTGCAATGAATCTGTAGTTAGCAGAGGATTTTCAATTTTATAACAAAAATGTGGCATTTACTCATCACAATTGTAGGCTCATCAATGTAAGTGTATTTTTCCAGTCACATGTATACCTGACCTTTTTTTTTTTTTAAAAATATATATATATATATATATATATATATATATATATATATATATTCATGTTTATTTAAACACTGTGTTTACTGAATTGGCATGGGTGACCACTTCCTAAATATAACACCAATAGCACAGACACGAAGAATAACAATCAATAACTGGGACCTCCTGAAACTGAGAAGTTACTGTAAGGCAAAGGGCACAGTCAATAAAACAAAATAACAGCCTACAGAATGGGAAAAGATCTTTACAAACCCTATGTCTGACACAGGACTGATCTCTAAAATATATAGAGAACTCAAGAAACTAGAGCCCCAACACCTAAATAACCCAATTTAGAAAGGGGTTCAGAGCTATAAAGGGAATTCTCAACAGAAGAATTACAAATGTCTGAAAGGCACTTTAAAATTGCTCAACACCTTAACCATCAGAGAAATGCAAATCAAAAGAACTTTGAGATACCACCTTACACCTGTCAGAATGGCTAAGATCAAAACCACAGATGACAGCTTATGTTGGAGAGGATGCAGAACAAGGGGAACACTCCTCCATTGTTGGTGGGAGTGTAAACTTGTACAGCTATTCTGGAATGCAGTATGGTGGTTACTCAGAAAACTAGAAATCAATCTTCCCAAGGATCCAGCAACACCACTATTGGGCATATCCCCAAAGGATGCACATTCATACCCCAAAGACATTAGCTCAACTATGTTAATAGCAGCATTATCTGTAATAGTAAGAACCTGGAAACAACCTTGATGCCCTTCAACTGAAGAATGAACTGACAAACTGTGGTACATCTACACAATGGAGTACTGCTCAGTAGAAAAAAAATGACATTCTAAATTTTCAGGCAAATGGATGGATTTGGAGAATATCCTCCTGAGAGAGGTATCACAAGCTCAGAAAGTTAGGTTCATGGGATGTGCTCACTATAAGTGAATTTTAGACAAAAAGCAAAAAATACCCAACTACAAACTGTAACCCCAGAACAGCTTGGGATCAGAAGGAACTTAAGAGAGACATCCAGAGATTCCCCTAGGAAGAAAAAAGGATCTCCTTAGCAAATTGGGATCATAACTGTTTGCAACCAAGAAGAGGTGGATCAAATTATGAGAGAAGATGGTTGAGTGAGAGGAGCAACGAAGAGGAAGGAAAAAAGAGATGGAGATCTTGATAGAGGAAGCCACTGTGGGGTTGGGAAGAGACTGGATACTAGGGAAACCTCCAAGAACTCACTGGATGTCCCTGGCTAGCTCTCCAACCAATAGGGGAGGAGTGCATAAACAGCACTTCCCCTAGAATCAAATGAATAACTACCCTGAGTGTCATCACAGAACCTACATCTGACAATAAATAGAGGGGAGACAGAGATCCATGGCTGAGCACTGGGCTGAGCTCCTGGTCCAGCTGAGAGCAGGGGAGGAGAGTCTGTATGAGCAAGGAGATTATAAGGAAAAATTCCACAGTGATGGTTGTCTGGAGCTCTAGGCCCTCCAAGGGTAGGCAACTGTCAGTTGGCATGAACAGTATGTGGAGCTTCACGGGATGGGATCAGGCTGTGTTTCTGTGAGTGGACTAATACCATGGAGTGTAGGCGGAGTTTACCCACAAGGACACCAATACCAGATAGATATTTATTAGAATATAAACCAACACTTACGGTACAGGCAACAGATTACCGTAGCACCTGAATAGGAACCGGAGTCTGCAGACGGACAGACGACGTGAGCCTCCCTCCAGCAGTCAGGAACCAGGAAGAGAGCCTCTCAGCGTCCCGGCAGCCCCTTATCAATGGGGTTGGCCACACCCCCTCCAGGAGCCCAGGACCCTGGATAAGCTTCCCTGGACCCCACCAGCTGACACCCGAATCCCACAACATCTCCCCCCTTTTTCTAACTAAGAAGGTTCTAAACTAAGACTATGTACAGTAGGAATTATTATGAGGTAGTATCTAGGAGAGGTCAAAGTATAATTGCTAATCAAAGCCTAACTTATATAAGGTACATCTAATAGTTCTAGAATATCGGTAGATAGTAGGGTGTATAGATTATTTTAAAGGGTTAATCTGGGAAAGTGAGAATCTAACACCTGAGTGTTCTTATCTAAGGGATACTAGGGTGAAAACCTTAAACATCTATTCTTCAACCTCTTCAAGACCTGAGAAGGAAGGTGAATTTGTCTGAAAGACAGAAGTATATGGAAGTAGCTACTTCCAAAATTTGGGAGAGGACAGCAACACAGCTACCTGGACAATCACCTCTGGATTTGTGTACCGTTAGAGCATCTATCGGATTGGCTATAGGCCTATGGCATCTGACAGATCTTTTCACAAGCAGAACAATTTTGAAGGGACTGTCTTATCCTGTCTAGGCAGGTTTCGTCAGTCTCCATCTATCAACTTGTTCATCCAGCTTGACATCATGTGTGTACTGTCAGCAATCAAGGTAAGGACAGTTCCTTACTCAACCGGCCATTTTTTGCCAAAAGGACCAACTCCAAAGGAGTATCTTTGATGCTCAACACCATCTCGAGAAGGGAGCAGTGACACCAGGAGTCGTCGTGTCTCTCATGGCCGAATTTTAAATGTTAAATGCCATATTCTCTGGGTCTATGAAACGGTTGAAAATTCTTGTTCATCTATGATATTCTAACCTGTATCTGACATGACTGGGATATGATACCTTAAATAGTGTTGACTGCAGATCTTATCGTCTTAAGGAATAAACCCTGTACTAAAAATTAGAATACCTATATAAGGGGTGTACAATCTCTGAACAATGACCCTTAGTAGAACTATCGAACATTAGCCAGGGGTATTTTACCAGGTAAAGTGTCCACAGCATTTTAGACATGTAAATACATATATATCATCTAAACAGAGGTATATAAAACATCTTGTGCATATATCATAACTAGTGCAATCATACATTATATCTAGTATAGTTAAATAAAGGTAGTAATTGCATAGTATACATGACAATGATGTGCAAATATTTTAAACAAAGGTAGAAGCATACATAAAATATAGCAATTTCAAATTCAGCTTTACATAATAGTTACAGATTCAGATTTACATCGGAGTACAAGTTGCTTTGGTTACATAAAACAATCTCAGATTAAACTTTGTATCAATGTACAAATTATCACAATTAAACATATAAAATGATTTTGCATTAGTATCAATATACAGATATCTATGACAGTGCAAATTGTCTTTAGCTTAGCCCATACATTCAGCTAAAATGAAGTATAGGTAGGTAGAACAGCCTACCTTTATCTATCCTATCTATTCCCCTTCTCTTCTACAAAAAAAAGATCTCTGATGCTATATTATAGTTTTGTCTTTTACCCAGTTTTACCCAAAACCTTTGGAACATAAGACTTATTGGGAAAGGGGGCGTAGTCGTTTATAAGGTTGCTTCCTGCTGACTTAAGGGCGATGGCATCTCTTTGGGATCCTGTAAAAGCTAAAACAATGGTTAGTTCTTAATGGACTGACCACATACATCTATAACCAATTTTAGGATAGTGGTTAACTCCATCTGGAAACTTAATTAGCAGTGTGATCTGAAGGATAATCATAAGGAGCTATCTTGCAGCTGTTTTTGAATAATCTATTTCTTGAAGGCAATTATTGATTGGTGCGCACCAGGTTCTTGATTTTTCTATTTTTGTCTCTGCTGTCTGTCTATCTGTCTCTTATTCTCTCTCTCTCATACTCTTTCTTTTATTTTTGTTTTTCTAGCAGGAGTTGTTCCGGTGGAGGCCCCATCTCGGTTTCAGATTCTTTGTAGATAGCTGATAGGAGGAAATGTTATTTACAGTGGAAAACTTAAGCATTGTAGATATTCAAAAGATATTTATATCTTTCATGACTTTAGGAGACTGGAAGCAGACAGAATGAGATGTTTGAGAGGTACAGAAACAGGGAGGAACGAGGTTTAGGATGAAGTCACAGTAATATTGGTCCCTAAATATTTTGCCTTCTGTCTCACACCAGGTGGCTTTTATGATGTGAGACAGAATTTTTCATATTCCTTTACCAATATGCTTGGGTTTAGAGAGGGAGAAAGCCACAAGTTCCCAATCCAAATCCAGCCTTATTAATAGTCAAATCAGGACCATTTTTTTTTTTGAGATGTAGATGCAAGATGTAAAGCAGTAAAAATTGAGAAATTACCCAGTATTGCATGTGTGTATCAGTTGGTCTCGTAGTCCGTCTTGTACATCCCTTAATCCTCAGTCTGTCTTCTATTGCAGGTGAGTAATTATTCAATGTTTAGTCAATGCCGTAAAAATAGTTGTATCCATTTTCCTGTAAAGACAAAACTGAGAGACCCTGCCCCAGGTTTGTTAAGTGTGTTTTCCTTACCACGCATCCGTTTGTCATGTCAGGGATGAGCAGTTACTTTTCTTGTTCAGGAAGAGACTCCTTTTCGAAGCGGGCTTTTATTAGTTTTGTTGGTACCCATATCTTTTCTGTCCCTGTTGAAACAAGAGCAAAACCCCTACCCCATCGAAGCACATACCCTGGCTTCCATTCAGAAGTCAACACATCTTTGAAGTAAATGGGTTGATTTAACTCAGAAGATTTTTCTACTACCCAATGTCTCTCAGCAGCTGAAGTTCCCTTTTCATCAGCATTAAGAAAATTTAAAGTCAATAAGGCACTATGCAACCTCTCTCTGGGCTTTTTCATTTCTTTCTTTTGTTTATAAAGCATCTCTTTTAATGTGCGGTGAGATCTCTCCATGACTGCCTGTCCTGTAGGATTGTGTGGTATCCCTGTAATATGCTTTATATCATAGTATGCAAAAATTATCTTCATTTTTCGGGAGACGTAAGCTGGAGCATTGTCAGTCTTAATCTGAGTGGGAATTCCCAATATGGCCATGGCTTCCAAAAGGTGAGTAAGTACAGCATCAGCATTTTCAGAACTCAGGGCAGTCGCCCATTGCATTCCAGAATAGGTGTCAATAGTATGATGTACATATTTCATCTTTCCAAATTCCGGAAAGTGAAACACATCCATTTGCCATATCTCATTTCCGTGTGTACCCTTAGGATTAGTTCCTGCAGGTAAAGATGGTTGGTTATAGAAAGAGCAAGTGTCACATTTTTTTACTATTTCCTTTGCTTCAATCCAAGTGATGGGAAAACTCTTCTTCAGCCCTTTGCTGTTAACATGATGCTTTTCATGAAATTCTGTGGCCTTTAGCACGCTCCCTATTAGCAACCGATCTATTTCCTCATTACCCTGCGCTAGAGGGCCTGGGAGGCCCGTGTGTGCCCTGATATGTGTTATGTACATAGGATGTATCCTACCTCTGATGAGATCTTGTAGTTGTATGAATAGTAAGGTCAAGTCTGTATCATCGTGAATGAAGTCAGCAGTTTCAATATGTGAAACAACTCTTTCTGCGTATTGAGAGTCAGTAATTAAGTTAAGAGGTTCTGTGAAATCCAACAACACCATAATAATCGCATATAGTTCTGACTTTTGAACAGAGTTATAAGGGCTCTGAGCCACTTTAGTTAGGTTCTCAGACTTGTAGCCAGCCTTCCCTAAATTGTTTGCATCTGTATAAAATATAGGGGCTCCAGAAATTGGTTCATCTTGTACTACACGAGGAAAGATCCAATTAGTTTCCTTTATAAATTGAATTCTCTTGTTTTGGGGATATTTATTACTAATTTCTCCTAAAAAGTCACTGCAAGCCTTTTGCCAAGGTTCACTGTCTGCCCATAATCGGTCAATTTGTTCATTAGTCAGAGGCACAACAATTTCTGCAGGGTCCTTTCCAGTCAATTGGCGGAGTCTCAATTTACCTTTAAAAATCAGATCAGCAATTTTTTCGATATATGTCTTCATCTTTTTGCTTGGCCTATGTGGCAGAAATATCCATTCTAATATGATGCTTTCTCTTTGCATTAAGATTCCTGTTGGAGATTGTCTTGAGGGTAAAATAACAAGTATGCATTCCAAGTCTGGATCCACACGATCCACATGTGTTTCTTGAAGTTTTCTTTCTACCAACTCTTAATTCTTTCTCAGCCTCATCAGATAGTTTTCTTGGACTATTTAAACCCTTGTCACCTTCTAAAGTCTTGAATAAATTAACTAGTTCATAGTTTTTTATACCAATCATGGGCCGTATATGAGCAATATCTCCTAGTAGCTTTTGAAAATCGTTAAGAGTCTTCAATTTATCTCTATTTAATTTTACCTTTTGTGGTTTAATTTTTTGTAAACCTATCTTATATCCTAAATAATTGATAGAATCTCCCCTCTGTACTTTTTCTGGAGCAATTTGCAGTCCCCAATTAGGCAATACTTTCTGTAGTTCTTCAAACAATGTTTCTAATGTCTGCGGGTTTGGGTCTGCCAACAAAATATCATCCATATAATGGTAAATGATAGATTGTGGGAAGCGCTTGCGCAGTATTTCTAGTGGTTGTTGTACAAAATATTGGCATAAGGTGGGACTATTTAACATTCCTTGGGGCAGGACTCTCCATTGGTACCTCTTAGCTGGCCCTGAATTATTAAGAGTAGGCACTGTAAAAGCAAATTTCTCTTTGTCTTGTTCCTGTAAAGGTATGGTAAAAAAGCAATCTTTCAAGTCAATAACTGCAATAGGCCATCCTTTAGGTAGCAGAGAAGGCAGGGGAATACCAGATTGTAAGGAGCCCATAGGTTGAATCACCTTATTAATTGCTCTTAAATCTGTCACCATCCTCCATTTTCCAGATTTCTTCTTGACAACAAAAACAGGAGAATTCCACGGACTGGTTGATTCTTCAATATGCTGAGCCTGTAACTGCTCCTGTACCAACTGTTCCAAAGCCTGAAGTTTTTCTTTTGTCAAAGGCCATTGTTGAACCCAAATAGGCTTTTCCGTTAACCATTTCAAAGGCAGTGCTGTGAGTGTCTTATTAAGAGGGCGATTCTTTTGTACAACTTGAATGGCTGGTGAATTTTTGTCATTTTTGGAAACATAGTTGAGCCTCCGGCTGACATCATAACCAGGAGGGATTTTAATCTGGGTATTCCATTGCATTAGGAGGTCGCGACCCCACAGATTCACTGCTATATCAGCCATATATGGCTTTAACCGTCCTTTCTGACCTTCTGGTCCTATGCATTCAAGCCACCTCACACTCTGTTTCACCTGAGATATTGTTCCAATACCCAGAAATTGGATATCTACTGTCTGTAAAGGCCATCTCGGATGCCAGGACCGTGGGGTTATGATCGAAATATCAGCCCCCGTGTCGACTAAATCCTGGATATAAATATTGTCTATCCGTACACCCAATTTCAGTCTTTGTTCATTTATCGAAGTCTGCCAAAATATTCGTTTTGTAATTTTCTTTGGAGTTTCTGAATCTTCTTTTGAATTTATGTTATCATCTGATATTGTATGTTTTTCAAGATCAGGTATTGGGTGTTCTATTCGTCTTGAGAATGCTGGTCTTCTACTACGACTGGATATGATCTCATCATCCTTGAATTTGGAGTCTGATTTTGGGGGGTTTCCCGGGGGAAGCCCCGAAAGGCGTTTCCCGATGGCAGAGGGTTGTCTTCTTTATCTCTGGTAGATCTACATTCATTGGTCCAATGCCGTCCCTTGCCACATCTTCTGCATAATCCAGAAGGCAATGGCCTTCTGTTCGAATTAAACCTAGATCGGGCATCGTTTCCAAGAGTACTTTGTGTACAGTTTCGTCTTACATGGCCTTGTCTACCACAGTTGAAACAAGTGATTCCTTGGTTCCTCTTCCTTACCCTATCAATGGCTTGGTCTACCCAATTGTCTTCATTACTATGGAGAGGTTCAGCATTGATTGTATATTGAATCCATTCTTCTAGAGGTGTGGCTCTGATTTTTAAAGGCAGAAGCATTCTTCTACATTCCGGATTAGCATGATCAAAGGCCAGAGAAAGTATTATTTGCTTTCTAGCTTCTGGATCTGATATTGCTCTATTTACAGCCGTGGTAAGCCTGTGTAGAAAGTCAGTATAAGGCTCTTTCAAACCTTGTTTGACCTTAGCATAATGCTCAACTTTTTGACCTGGGTCTAAAATCTTTTCCCATGCATTAAGTGCGGCCGTACGGCATAGCAATAAAGTATTTTCGTCATAAGTAGTTTGAGTCTTCACGTCAGCAAACATTCCTTCACCAAGGATTTGGTCCTGAGAAGCAAAGAAACCCCTAATTCTTCCTTGGTGTTCTAAGGTCCTGGCTTCCTCTCTAAACCAGCTTCTCCACTGCAAGTTTTGACTTTGGTCCAAGACAGCAGCCGTTAGCTGCATCCAATCGAGGGGGAGGATTCGGTTTTTTGCAGACCATGAATTCAGGAGCTGCTTTACATAAGTAGAGTGAATACCATACATGGATATTGCCTCTTTAAAATCTTTGATGTCTTTCATATGTAGTGGCTCATAACTATACTCTACATATTCCGAGGAACCCCCTGGTGCCATCTTGGTCTGAATAGTAGCTGGGAACAATAGTGGTGGTGAAGGAGGTATCCCCGTGATGTTTACAACTTTATGTAAAGTATTTCCAGTACCATAACACCCCATTGGGGGTTGACCTGAACTGTTCTGAGCATAAGATGTATCATTGCCCTTTTGTAGTGTTGCAATATGGTCCCCACATTCTTCCATTTTGGATATAATGGGTTCCCATTCTTGGATTTTGGACACTACGGATTCCCATTCCTGGAATTTGGACATTGCAGGTACAAATTCTTGTATTTCGGATACCATCTGTCTCAAAGCTTGACTTTCTTGATGAAGTGATCCTTCTAAAGACCTCGCCGAGTTAGCAATTTTGAGATCTACATCATTAACATAATTTATGATTTTCTTGTCCACTTTATTAATGTGGTCAACAAGTTTCTTGTTCTCATCAGTTACGTAGAGTTTATATTGTTCTCGTATAGTGCTGTCATAATGAGAAAGCTTGTTGTAATCAATTTGTAGAGTATCTATCGTCTTTGACATAGCAGAGTTTGAGAGCTGTAATTCACATACGTTGGACAACAGCTGCCGATTTAAGTTTTGCATCTGCTTAACGTCATCTGACAGTGTAGCGTTTGATAATTCTATAATACCAAGTTTGGACTGTAATTGAAGGTTTGAATTCGTGACCTCAGTCATCACCCGTCTATTGTGGAACACAACATACAGAAACAGACCAAAAAGTAGTAAAACTGGGGTATTGAATACCTCAAGATACTCATTTAAAAACTTGTCAACCATCGTGGAAAAATATATACCGAATTCCTCAAAAGAATAGTTGTCAGCCATTACCTCAATCCAGGTGCAATGATGCTGTGTGGTCAGAAGATGTCACAATAACGTTTAGTGCCCTGCTGTATGGCCGATATAGAAACACTCAGCACGCTATTCACAGATCCTAGGTGTTAAAGGGTCTCAGCAGACAGAATAGAATCTGTGGAAAAAGCAAGTTCTCACAAGTCAAGACAGGATGTTAATTACAAGATAGAATGGTTTTAGTTATCTTTGTTCACCTACAGGAGTAATTCACAATTGTCCCAGGTTACAGGGGTTAGGGGCGGAGCTGCCGCTTGAATCTGCAGTTTTTGGGTCAAACCCAGCCAGCCAGGTTTGGGGAAGGGCGCGCGTGCAGCCGCAGTTCAAACTCAGTTAAAATGAACTGAGCAGCGGTACAGCTAGGGGCGGAGTTACCGACTGCGCGCGCAGCAGAAGCAAGCAGCCCGGGTCAGCCGTTTAGCTAGGGAGCGAGCCGCGCGCTGGGGGAGGGGTGAAGTTACCGATCGCGTGCGCACAGAAGCAGACAGCCCGGGTGAGAGGCCTCTGAAGCAGCCCCGACCCGCCCGCCCGCGGGTCCGCCGGGACGTTGGGCGCCAGATGTAGGCGGAGTTTACCCACAAGGACACCAATACCAGATATTTATTAGAATATAAACCAACACTCACGGTACAGGCAACAGATTACAATAGCACCTGAACAGGGACCGGAGTCTGCAGACGGACGGACGACGTCAGCCTCCCTCCAGCAGTCAGGAACCAGGAAGAGAGCCTCTCAGTGTCCTGGCAGCCCCTTATCAATGGGGTTGGCCACACCCCCTCCAGGAGCCCAGGACCCTGGATAAGCTTCCCTGGACCCCACCAGCTGACACCCGAATCCCACAACAATGGAGCCCATTCCCTGAAGAGTAACACCTAACCCAGTCTTGATATTGGGATGAGGAAATCAGACTTGATTGGAGTGGACGTGCCAAGCAGAGATGATCTTCCTTGGGACTTAGTGCCCTCTTTGAGGAGGGGGTGGGGGGATGGTGAAGGGAGATTCTGAAGGCTGACTGGGAAGGACTGGGAGGAGGGAAGGGAGGGGGATCAGGGGGATACATAGATAAAAAAGACTTTTTTATAAATAAAAAAGAAAGAAAAATAAAACTGTGTTTACATGCATTTGTGTTTTTATGCTCGTGTGTGGATATGTCAGCATACACCTGAGTGTGTGTACATGCTTGTGTGTGTGAGAGATAACTGTCTTCCTCTATTGATCTCCACTTTCCAAAGACTTATCTCTATTATTTTTATAAATTGTGTGTGAATATGTGCATGAATGCAGGTGCTTACTAAGGCCAGAAGACTCTAAGAATGTCTATTTATGTGGATCTAAGAGACAGAACTCAAGTCATTGCCCTTGTTCTGCAATTGCTTTACCCCCTGTAACCCCCAACTACAGGTTTTTATGCATAATATGGACCTTAAGACTTCCTGTCACAGATGTGAATATGGTTCGCAACATCATGCCTCTTATGTGTTCATGTCCTTAACGATCAGGAGTGAAGGAAAGCTAGCGCAGAAGTCTTCTGACCCAGCTTGCTCACCTTGAGTATTCTGAATGAGGAGCACAGAAACATATGTCTACAGTATTACTGTGATATTAGAATGACCAAATACCTGGAAACCTACAGTCATATTTTTCTTGAGCTAATTTTTTTGCATCGCTTCTCTCCCTCGCACATCCTCCAGTCTTCAGGAAATATAGTTAGTGACCAGGGAAGATAGTGAAGTGTTGAATGATAAATGATTCATGAGCATCTCAAACTATTCCAGGTTTGACTCTCTCATGGTTCAAATCTCATCTAATTCTAGATTTACTGTCTCCAAAAGCATAGGCATATGTGTTTTAAATTGCCTAAGTCAATAATAACTGCTCACACTAACTATAATGGCTTCTAAAGAGACTGACGCTGGTTGGAAAAATGCAACCGTGAACTCTGTTTCTGTTTCATAGAGTCTGATGCCCCACTTAATTGGCTATATTCACAACATGTTATCTATAATGCAGTGATTTAACAAAAAAATGTATTCTTCTACAGTTATACTGTTTTAATATCATTTTATGTCTATGCATGCACATTTCCTTTAAAAACTGATAATTCATCTACTTATTCTACAAATGTCATCAGTACTTACTCCATTTAAGGAAGG
The DNA here is from genome assembly GCA_033318265.1 of Phyllotis vaccarum. Classification (NCBI taxonomy): domain Eukaryota; kingdom Metazoa; phylum Chordata; class Mammalia; order Rodentia; family Cricetidae; genus Phyllotis; species Phyllotis vaccarum. Next base: position 31,696,529 of record JARWLC010000016.1, on the reverse strand, counting down.
CCCTCAACTTAAGTTCTTACTTCTTTATTCATACACCAGCTCACTCATGTCCCTGTTAATATGTCCCTTGAATGACAGTGCTCAAAATAGTGTTACTTTTTACCATTTTTTGTAGCCTTACACATTACCACATTTAGTAGTTTGTGAGTATGTATGCCTTACATCTCAAATTCATAGGACTGGATTCTTCACTCCTCCTGGTGACCGTGGAGGTTATTTAGTTATGATGGTGGCATGCTCAAGGATGGGGTCCAGATCTTTATAAAAAAGGCATGAGATAATTTTTTTTCAACATTTTCTGCCTGTGAAGACTCAGAAGTGCAGTGGACCAGAAAGCAGATTTATACAAGACATCAAGGTTACCTTTTTACATTTTTTTTTTTTCAGCAGAGGCCAAAACAGGGTATCAGATCTTCTGGAAGTGAAGCTATTTACAAGCGAGCCATCTGCTGAGGGAGCTGGGAATTAAAACCAGGGCCTCTTGAAGAGCAGAAAGTGCTATTGGTCACTGGGACAATCTCTCCAGTCTCTGAAGATAAATTAAAAAATCAAAAGATAAAAATTCCAGGGTTACTGATAGTATATTTTATTTAAAGATTATGTATTGACTAAAACTTTAAATATTAAATACATGTATGCTATGAATTATAGAGCTTAAATTAGTCATTACAATTCTTCATACTATTTTAATAAAGAAAAAATTATCATAGAGTGACAATAATTGTAGCATTCCAAGCCATGGTTTCAGGTTCCAACCAAACCTTTATATAGCTTTGAAAATCAAGCAATGATTCACCTTTTAGGATTTCTGAAAGCAATAAAAATAAAATATTTTAATATTCCAGGTAAATATGTAATAAGTAATTTAATTATGTTAGTTAAATTTCATACTAGTTGTTTAGTACTTAGATATTTAATATAAAATTCCATTCACACACGTATGCATATATACATACAAACATACATAAAATCACACATGAACACATATGCACACAAACATATATATATATATACATATACATACACACACAATGGACTTGCCACACAAAGAACACAAACATGTAAATTTGAACAAGTATACATTTGTACATGTAACACATAGGAAAATGCAAGCACATATACGTGCACACACACAGGCACACATATAAGAAAACTTGAATGTACTCATAAACACACAAGCATGCATGCAAACATATATACATACAAAACACTCATTTGTATCCACACAATAGAAGGCACTCATTCACACAGGTGCACATATAGACATGCAAACATAATACACACACACACATACACACTGCATGAATACACAAACACATACACATACCACACACATATATACAAATGTATACATGTATGTACACACAGACACACTGCACAGGTGCACACACACACATATGCATGCACACATGCATGTATAGAGAAATACGTTTTACTTTCTCTTCCCTCTTGTTATACCCATTATTAATTTCTAGAAAACAGAGAATTTTTAAAGTCAAACATCCATCAATAAATAATGACTGATTTTAAAGGTTTACTATTTTGATTTTATGTGAGTCAGCGTGTTGCTGGTAAGTGAACCCAGGTCTTCTGGAAGAAAAGCCAGTGCTCTTAATCACTGAGCCATCTCTCCAGCTCCTAGAAAGACTACAAACCAAACTGAATGAAAATTGGCAACTATTCTATCCTTTGTCTGTTACTGTCACATCAGAAACCAGAAGTTTACCAAAGAACAGAGCATCAGTTGTGCAAATACAAGTAGCTATGATTAGGTAGAAGAAGGAAAGAATGATAGATATTATGGTTATGTGTATATCATATGATCGTGTGCTTAGAAACAGAGAAATAAAAGTTATTAAAAGACAGTTCATTATATATTAGATTATAAAATGAACATTCAAAAGTTAATTTTTTCTTTAAGACTTAAAATTAGAAAATATAATAGAAGAAAATGTCATTATAATGGTGTTAATAACTAATCCTTAGGAATAAGTTTAATAAAAATACATAACAGGTATATAAATGGGGAAGTAATTGTCCACTGAATAGTCTCAAGGATTTCAAATTTTTACAAGACTAGCAATGCAAGGACAAGAAAATTTAATCTTATTGGTCATTTACAAGTTAAATTATAAATAAGACTTATTCCACAATTTTAAATTACAGTAAAGATTGCATTGTAATATGTTCATAATGAAAAAGAAAATGTAGGAACAGCAAAGACATTTATGAGAAGAAATCTTAAGATACATTTAAACTAAATTAACTAAATATTTTATTCTTTATCTACCAATCTACCATCTATCTATCATCTATCTATCTAGATGTCTATCATAAATTATCACCTTTTTGTATGCCTAGTATAGTATATGAAAATTACTGGTTTTCAGCTCTTCATGATATGCAGATGGTGATTCCTATAATTTGATATGATATGTGAGTTGATTATCAAATCAGTTTAAAATTTTTACAAAATACATTGGCAAGCATAGGAGGAACTTCAGCATGTTTATAATTAATATAAAGTCTATGCAAAGACACACAACATCTTACATTCTCTTTCATAATCAAAAGACCTAAGTTTAGATAGAAATATTTTGACAACTATATAGATAACGTCATATATCATTGGTGCTTTTTTAGATTGGTATCAAGTACAGGGACCACAAGTCAGCAATACCTGCCCAAACAGGCACAACCATTTCCCTCAAAGTTTCTATTCAAAGATTTATTTGAAAGAATCATTGGAACACACATGCAAAAGTTCTCTGTAACACTGCCAATTGTTCTGATGTTTACAAAGGCAGAGAAGACAAAATCATATATGTGTCAACCAGTGGAAGGTAAGATAAATAAATGCCATCTTTCTCTCTATCATCTTTATGTCTTCATCTTATTTCTATTATCCTCTCTCTATCCTTCTATCACTCATTTGCCTATAAATTCCTCAATCATGTGGAGAATAAGACATAGATGAAGCATAGCCATTAACACATATGACTTGGTATAAAGATATCTGAGAAGTAGCAAGATATCAAGATATAAAACCCTTAGTCACGTAAAAGTGTAAAAGGATAAGTATGTGAGCACACACATGTGCACATAGCTGTAAGTGCAGGTTTTCCTGTTGAAAACCTGAGCAGTGCCTTTTTCTGAAAGAATCCATGGTTAAGTATAGACTTAGGGTGGGAGAGAGACAGACTTTTCATTCAATGGCCCTTGAACTGGCTGAGTTTTCATGATATTAACTTAAGACACCAATACTTAAGTAACCAAATCTTGCATTTAAAAACTGGCAATGTATTTAACATGTACAATTGAGAAGACAGTTGGTTTTATATTGTCTCTTCTAGAAGTCATTCATTTGTTTAGTGAGCTATTATTTCTCCATTGCTGAATAAAAATGAGTTGACACCCAGTCCCAGGATGGAAATGACATCTGACATCTTCTCTGGGGTGGGGATGTGATAGTGGGTTATAATCTCCTGGTAAGAAATGGAAAAACAATGTGATATATTTTTCCTTCCACACTATTTTCTTGTGCCTTGTGGGCATTTCTGTGATAGGGTCGCGGGTCAGTACTGGATTATTTGAGTCTCATTCTAAAACCCACACATCAAATTTTGGTTTCCCTTTGGAAAAGGCATATTAGGAAGAAGTCTGAATGATGACAGTTCTTTTCATATCTCCTTCCCACTCTCAATAGTCACGCCAGCAGGACTGGAAAATAATGTTCGAGTCTGAAGGCTTGAACGGGAACTACAGAGGCCTCCTTTGATACTTCTGAAGTCATTTTAAATGGGGCCATCCATTTCGTCTGAGTCTAACAACTCATCCAGAACCTAGTGCAGTCATCTATTGCCGCCCGCTGATCACCTGTTCTTCCCGTGATCTCTGTATTTGATCTTGGAGACAGGAAACTGCAAGGAGAGCTACAGCATCCTTGGGTACCGTGCCACCTGCCCTCGCCAATCGGATCAATGGAGAGAATCTTTTCATTTGTCATTTACCCACTGCCAGGGAGGATGGACTGGGGTTAGTGGTCTATGACTGAAGGATTCAGCAGGGAGCTCAGCCTACAAAAAGATAACCCAGCTGAAACAGAAAACGGGAGTGCTTTTAAGCGAGGAAGTGATGTCAGCCACCAGTTGATCCCCTTCAAAATGGATTTCCACTAAATGGTGTGAACAATCACTTCATGGGATACCTTGGCGTGTTCCTGAAGGGTCAGTTTCTCTCAATTGGCTCAGCAGGAAGTGCCAACAACTCCCCAGCTAATAAAACTCCCCTTTCTTTCTTTGTGCCTTTTTTCCCCATTGGGGATGTAACACTAGAGTAACTGCCTTATGAAAGCCAGTCTTTGACTGGGTACAGTGGTCTGATCTGCCCGTGCCATTGAGGTTAAAAGCAAAGATATTTATGCCTGGAGTAGATGGTTGTGGCTGGGATCACCGCCCAACAGTGCCTGGCTGAAACATGCTCAGGTGAAGAGCCTTTGGTCTACGGGGGAGAGCAACACCAGTAGCAAAGAAGATTGGAAAATTCGAGCATATCTACCTCTCCCACAACAGAGCCCTGTGCTCCTTATGAGGGCTCTGTGACATCCAGGGCAACCTCTTGAAGTCTTATCTACCATTCCTTGGCTCCATTTTCTTCAGCACACACAAGAATTAAGCAGAATTTTTGAAAAGGGACAGCCTATCTTTCAGTCCATGGTCAAATAAAGAAATATAATTTTACTTGGAAGAGTGTCATTAACTGATCTAGACATTTAAGAACAAGGGAATGGATAAAGAAATTGTGGTGTATACACACTATGATTTTATTTCAGCCATGGAGAACGGAGGAGAGTTGTTTGCAGGACAATAAGTGTAATTGGAAACAGTCATCAGAAAACTAATATCTCAAGTTACTCTTACTTGTGGTTCTTAGACTTTACATAGGACCATAAAATCCCATAAATCTGCATGTCAGGATGTAGAAGTGAAACTGTCTAGGGAACAGAGTGGGGTGTCTAATGGGAGAAGGTGGCGCAGGTACAGTGTGGGCTACGTTCAATGTGCATCATTGACTTGTATGAAAATCGACATGAACGGCAGTGAGATATATAGTTACTACCACTTAAAATTAATCTTACAAAAAACTTTGAAAAAATTCTCAATTGAAAAAGAAAACTAAAATCATTCCAATAAAGTCCAATTATTCTTCTCTTTGAAAGAGTAGACATGGCTGTAAAAAGCATTATACATTGTATTTCAAGGTTCATAACACGTCTAAAACCTAGACAGACCCTCCCTTCTTCCTCTCCACCCCTCACCTCGCCACCTGCTTTCTGCTTCAAACCTACAGTTCTGTAAGTATCGGGTGAATTATATGCTTAGTTACTCAGAAGCCCAGAGATAATTTTGAGATTACTTGGCAGGGCTATGTGTTTTTGTTACTTCAACTGAACAAAATAACCAAGAAGTCCTAATCACCTTTTTTTTTTTTGTTACATGAATCATGTTGATAATGAGAAAAGAGTCCAGATTCTATCTTTAGACTCTGAATTAGACCCTGATTAACACCCTTTCCATGGTTTATAAAAACAGAGAGAAGTTCATAACTCTATCACTTTTGGCACAGGTACCTTATAAAGCTGTAAGGATTGGATATTTGTTGCCTTCTAATGTTATTTTGTATTTGATAGCTTATCGATGATTCATAGAAAACATCTGATTTCAGTATCCCAGATAATATAAAATTTCTCTATCTTTCTCCCTCCCTCCCTCCCTCCACCCTCCCTCCCCCCTCCCTCCCTCCCTCCTTCCCTCCCTCCCTCCCTCCCTCCCTCCCTCCCTCCTTGCCTCCCTATCTCTCCCTCCCCTCCCCTCATTCCCAAGTGGTTTGGCAGAAGCATATGATGACACAGAGTGGAGGTCAGAAGAAAACTTTTGGGACTCAGTTGTCCTCTTTGACCATGTTGGCTCAGGGATTGAACTCAGATTGTCAGGCTTGGCAGCAAGCACCATCAGCCATCAGTTCCTGAGCTCCAAGTTCATGCATGGAAATTCCTTCACAGATACACTAGTAAGAAATTCAGCAGTGATTTTTTAGGTTTTCCTTATGTGAAGAAATAGGTGGCATGTTTTATGTAGATGTGAATACAAATGTGTGTGCATGTGATAAATTCAGATGTATGTCCTCCATTAGATATGTTTTGTAGAAGTTATCACTATAGAGAGCAGCCCTCTGTGCATAATACCAACAAAACTTCCTTTCCACAAATTGTACATAGCCTTCTGTTATTCCTTCCTTCATTCTGCATTGAAGCACACAATCAGAACTTCCATTTCTCCGTTTATCTTACTAGAGAAGACTTTATAAACACAATGAATGCTCAGAAGTCTTCTGTCTCAGGTGGGCAATCCTTTGCCCTTTGGCTAACTAATTTGTTGATTTGTTTCTGGATGTTACAAGTCCCTTTGTGCTTTTAGAATAAGTAGATGTCTTGTTAGTCAGATTAAGGTACCAGAATTTCAACATCATGTTTCTGATTCCAGTTTCTTAACAAGAGTCTCTTCTCTAGGATGTCACGTGAAATTTGAAGGCCAACTCATCTTTAATCCTCGTTTAGGCTTTGCTTTTCACTGCTATACTTTAAAAATGATTTGTACATGTATATGTGTGTGTGTGTGTGTCCATGTGTGTGTACATGCTTGGATGTACTCATGGAGATCAGAAGAGGTAGCTGTGAGTTGCCCAGTGTGGATGCTGGGAACCACGCTTGGGCCCTCTGTAAGAGCACTGTTCCTAACTTCTGAGCCATCTGGAGCCCTTCACTATTACCATCCCATTAGTAAATGTCTGTAAATGAGACCACTCCCTAAAGTTCTCAGGTTAGTGGCCTAGAACTTGATTTTCCACATTTTTACTGTCTACTTTCCCCTATCATCTCCAAACCATGAACATGTGCACATATACCTGTGCAGATGCACTGTAAAGTCCCCAAGATTCTAAGTCAGACACAAACTTTGAACATGCCCTTTAGCAGGTTCTTTGTTCCACTGGCCCTCACATAGGTCTCCAAGTCAGATTCTTAGCTGCTGCACACACCCTCACTCCTGTGCTTTCCAACTGTGGAGAATAATAATCTTCTTAAATTAAAAAGTGGGTCATGACATTTTCCCCCTGAACTTTTTACTTTGAAATTATTTCAGGCTTATAAAAGAGTGAAGAAGAGATGCTGTAGATAATTCCTATAGACCTCCTCTCATCCCGTGTAGGGTCAGCACTTTACTTAACCCTGGTCAATCAACAGCACTCAGAAGTTAATGCTAATATAATATGATTAATTAAACTAAAGACATTTTGATTGTCTCCAGGTTTTTCTCTAAAGCCCAATTTTTGATTTCAGTATTACTTCCTCATAGTAGCAAAAGCATACAAGGGTTTCCTATGGTTCTTAGGATGAAACCTGAATTTCTAATCATGTTCTATAAAGCACAGCACATGCCCTTGCTCTGCCTCTCCTTCAAAAACGTATTCTTCTAAATCCTGTCCTTTGCAATGCTCGATCCTGCTGGTCTCCTTTCAGCCTCATGAACACCCCAGGGCTCCTTCTCTGCTCAGGGCCTTCATTTTCTCTTCCGTCTGCATGGCTGCTTTTATCTTGCATCTTGGAGCAAGCAGCTCCTTCTCTTCATTTTGTTCAGCTTAAATATCACTCTTACAACAGTTCTTAAGAAGTCATAACACATTCTCCTATGTCATTTTGCTGCTTACTCCTTACCCAGGAGTTACTTCATAGTTTGCAATTATTTTTCTCATTTGCAGGCTTATTTGGTTTTTATCCGGCCCAGTAAAACATCAATACGAGGAAAGCTAATGCATGTGTGTATTAGTTTTCTTTAGCTTCCATAAAGAGTTCTATTTTAGTTGAGGTTTCTATTGCTGTGTAAAGACACTATGACCATAGCAACTCTTACAAAGAAAACATTTAATTGGAGCTGGCTTACAGTTTCAGAGGTTTAGTGCATCACCATCATGGCAGGGAGCATGGTGGCATGCATGCAGACATGCTGCTGGAAAAAGAGCCGAGAGTCCTACATCTTGATCCATAGGCAACAGTAAGTCCCACACTGGGTGTAGCTTGAGCATATGGGACCTCAAAGCCTGTTACCACAGTGACAAGCTTCCTCTAACAAAGCCATGCCTGCTCCAACAAGGCAACACTTCCTAATAGTGCTACTCTCTATAGGCTAAGCATTCAAACACTTGATTCTATGAGGGTCATATTTATTCAAACCACAAGTTTAAACACCATTGCAATGCATAACAGCATGAACTTATCTCAGAGTTCTTTAGAAAAAAAGACCACCAGGTTTGCCTAATTTCTGTTTTGAATCCTTTGTTTTTTCCTTTTTTATTTTGGAGGATCAAACCAGTACTCTACCAATGTATTCCTTAAATGCTAAAAGCCAAAACTAAAGGTATTATAGGATAGTATGTAAGAAAGTATATGTTTCCAGACTATATCATCTCTCTTTCTCTCTCTCTCTCTCTCTCTCTCTCTCTCTCTCTCTCTCTCTCAATCAATCTGCCATATATTTATCTGTATTATAATCATCACCATCTATCTATCTATCTATCTATCTATCTATCTATCTATCTATCTATCTATCTATCTATCATCTGTCTGTCTGTCTGTCTGTCTATCATCTATTATCACCTATCATCTCACAATTCCCAGACATAGAGAAACACACAGCTTGAGATGCTGGAGTTGGCAGAGGTTATAGTTGATTCAGTCACAGGAGAAGTTCGGAAAGAATAGGATCGGAAAGATGAAGCAGGGCCAGTGAAAGAGGAGTCATGCAAACTTCCGGGTCTGAGATCTAGAGGACTTAGATTCATTTAAAGACTGTCAACCATGGGCTAGAAAGGTTAAGAGCTTGCTACATAATCAGAAGAACCTGTGTTTATCCCCCAAACTTAGGTCAAAAGCACCAGGGAGGCAGGCTGGGTAGGTTCACAGAGCTTGCTGACCAAGGCAGTTAGACTCTATGGAGAAATAAGATGAGGAGAGGCACAACACCCTAAAGATGTTAAGTTTTGGCCCCATAAAATGCAAATACACATGTACACAAAGTGCAAGTGCATTGTATATTTGCGTGTACATATACATACACACAAACACACTAGTACCTGTCTATGCCCAGAATTTTTCTTCTGGAAGCACTCTGCTTTCCCAGCCAATTCAGTCTCATGTTGTTGACTTTTATGAGGCAACACGAATTCCACGGCATCCAGCTCCTTGCCGAAAGAAGACTAACTGTTGGGATGACATGGTCCTCAATTCCCCTCATAGTGTTTCAGAAAGCACACCAAGCTGCAGGCGAGCAGAGAATCACAAAACTGACATGAGTAGGCTGAGCCTTGGGAGCCCCACAGAGCCTCAGTGGACACCTGTGGAGAAAGCTGAAGGACTCAGTGGGGAACTAGCAAGTTAAATATACCGATTTCTCTCCAAATATGTTCCTGGACATGTAAAAAGATACCATACATTTCTGAATAATAAAACCTGATGGGAGTTAGTCTGAAGCTGAGGGGGGTGGGCAGAGAGAGTGTGTGCTTTTCTAGAAAATGAACTGGAACCCTGGCAGCTGCTAGCAGTGGACTGGCATGCAAGTTTGCTTTAAAGAAGAACATGCGTCTGTTTCTGAGAGTTCAACGCTCACAAGCCAGAGTCAGCTGTTGCCATACAAATATGTCTAGAAACAGCAGCTTGCTGAGCATTTTTACTAGCTACAGAGTTGAGGAGGGAGGAAGGCAGGGAGGGACGGAGACAGAGGGGACAAGAAGGTTGGAAAGAGCGTGATATATGGTATGGAGAATTATGAGGAGGGTGCGGGCAAGAGGAAGGAGACAGGGGAACAGGAAGATGAAAGAAGGGAGGGACATCATTTTTCGTAGGCTGGCCCAACCTTGGTAACTCATATTATGGCTGTATAAGCACTTACGGAGAAAAAAAATTTGGGTGCTAATAGCATATTTAGACTTGGCTGTTTAAATGTATTATTTTTAAGGATTTTAATTATACGATTCTAAGTTTTGCATTCTGGATGGGCCTCTGATATTCCTCCTGCCACTAGATATTAACCTCATTAACACATATTCACACTTAGAAATTCTTTTAAATTCATCCTTGTTCTTTCTCTGGCAAGGAAGGAAAGAAGTTTTTAAAATGTGATAGGAGATAAATTAGAGCTTTTGGAAAAATAAAAATTTAGGAGTCAATGTCCATTCAGGGTAATCCTGAAAGTGTCCTAGTGAATGTCTGCATGGGTGATCACAAAAGAAACAAAATATAGCTTAGATCCCAGGACCTGGAGGTGGTAAGAATCATTTTGAAACATATTAATTAACTTGTCTTAGAATATCATAAGTCGTTGGGGAACCAGAATAGTTAGCGCAGCTGAGGATGGCTAAGGGTGATCTTCAGAGCGGTCCCTGGGCTTGGCCACAGTACAGGGCTCTGCCTTCAACTGGCATTTTAGTCTCTAATTTCTCTCCAGTGAATGTCTGACTTCACAATGAGCTTTTATTGTTGTTGAAGCAAAACTCGGGTTGGTAGTTTGGCTACTTAATTGAGCTCTACTGTCAGACAGCCCAAATATAAAGGCTTCTGAAACACCTGACAAGAACAGTCACTTTTTGCTTGGACATTCCTGCAAGTGTGGCTGAAGTAGGGAGACAAAGATGTTACCAGAATAAGGCTCTCCAGCAATATTCTTCACTCTCATTACAGAGTCAAGGAGGAGCTTGGTGCAGACCCTATTAGGGTCAGTTTAACAAAATTGCTGAAGCATGTTTGCTAAAGTTTTTGAATTTTCTAAGTCATACAAGAAAACAGCTCATTATTTACACCTGACAAGCAAAGACCATGGCATTCAGAGGGATAAGATAACTCAAGCTCATTATCTAGGAAATAGTCATATAGTTGAGATTTGAACTCAGTTACCAATGAGGCTAAAGCTAGGGCTCTCTCTGCATCAACATTCTTTTCTGTGTTATTGAGGGAGGCTCATGTCCCAAGATTCACCTAGTTTCTTTATACAAATCTTCAAATAATTTTATTTATCTGTAAAAAAAGAAATTTGTGTTTAGAGAAAATGTCAGGAAAAAAAAAAACTTGTCATAGAACCATTCAAGTTGGGAAGTTGTTTTTAGGGTGAGGAGAAGGCTCAGTGGGTAAGAGGGCTTACTACACAGGCATGAGGACCTGAGTTTTGATCCCCAGCACCCACATAAAAAGATAACTCATACTAGTGCCTCTGGGATTGGGGATAGGAAAATGATCGAAATGTGTTGCTTGCCAGGGTAGGTTCAGGTTCAGTGAGGAACCTTTTATCAAAGGAATAAGGTAGAGAATGTACAGGGTACCGCACATCTTCCTCTGGCCTCAGCACATGTGAATATGGTTATATAAGCACATGTAACCCTTACTTGGGCACAGCACACACACACAGAGGGCACAAAGAAATGAAAATTTTAGAAAGGTAGTTTTATCATTACATATTACATATGTATTTATTAGCCAAATATTTCTATTTTATGATTCAGAATATAAGCAGATATTTAGATTTTATTTTTATTCCACATTCCATATATTTATATATGTTTGAGATACTTTGGTCACTTAAGCCCACTAAAGAAGTTTGAGAGCAAATGTACAAGCTGGCACTCTGCTTTTCTTCTTTGATGGCCAGTGGTATTATCTACAATAGGATTTCTTTATGAGGCTGTGTTCCAGAAAGAGGAGCATGGACCAGTGCCCACAGCCATCCAACAACAAATATATAGCAGTCTCAGGAAATGTCTGTTTACAGTTACCAATGTTAAAACTGATGATTCTGTTAACATCTTCTATCAGCACTGCTTGAAAAATTGATCCTGAGAAGTGACTACTACCAATACTGATAGTTATCATGATGATTATTATTGATTGTCAATTTGACAGCGTCTAGAACCACCAAAGAATCACCTCTGTACATTTCTGGGAAGAATTTTCTAGGTTAAGCTAATTGATCCTAAACGTGGGAAACACTTTTCCATGGCCTGGGATCCTAGACTGAATAGGAGCAAGTGAGCTGAGCAACAGCATCCATCTCTCTGCAGATGCACTGCAGCCAGCTGTCTTATGCTCCTGTAGCCACGCCTCCTTTCCCAGGATGGACTATATCTCCTTGAACTGTAAGTCATATAAACCTCTCCCCCTTCAAGTTGGCTCTTGTCAGATATTTGGTCACAGCAATGAGTAAAGTAACTAATTTTCCACCAACCAAGAACAAACAAAAACACCACCAACCACCACAGCTGAATAAAGTACCCACCTTAGATAGGGCTTCTGTGGCTGTAACAAAACACCATGACCAAAAAGCAAATTGGGGAGGAAAGTGTTTATTTGGCTTATACTTGTCAATGTTAATCATCAAAGGAAGTCAGGACAGGAACTCAAACAGGGCAAAAAATGGAGGTAGGAGCTGAGACCGTGAAGGGATGCTGCTTCCTGGATTGCTCCCTATGGCTTGCTCAGCTGGTCTCTTATAGAACCCAGAACTCCAGGCCAGAGACTCCAGCACACACAATGGGCTGGGCCCTCTACCTCAATTACTAATTAAGAAAATGAGTTACAGGCTGGTCTAAAACCACATTTTCTGGAAGCATTTTCTCAATTAAGGTTTCAGCCTCTCAAATTACTACAACTTGTGCCAGATTGACATAAAATTATTTACTACAGTACATCTTTTCTGGTAGTCATTTGGTCTGTGGTAAGTGGCTAGAAGTCCACCCATGTTATTCAGCAGCACGTGTTTAGTAAAAAGCTTGTCTACACCAGAAGGAAGAAGAAGCCAGAACATAGAATGTTTTATTTCATGATTTATTCATACTTATTTTACTGTGATTTCATGAAAGAGAAGACCTCCATACTGATTGGCCAGATCAAAGTAAGACATAAAAAGGTTATAAAAATTATGAAATTGATGAATATGTATATTTGAAAGAAGTGATTACTTTGCTATTCCCACAACCAAACCATAAAGCCACACATGACTTTGAAAATCAAAGATTGGAGATCAGTTAGAACTCAGACATGGTACAAAGTTTAGATCAGTGGTGTATTTGCATCAAAAGGTGTCTAAGAATGGTGTCGTATGGTATAAATGCCTCAAAGTGACAGCATAGTTTGTTTGCTGAATCCTCTTACACTTAAGTAAATTCTCAAATAAGAATGAAGGAGTGGGACTCATAAGGTGGAGAAAGCAAACACTAATAGATACCCAGATACATGTACACTCACATTACACACCCCACCACACAAACATACACACATACTCAAGCCTAATATAAAAAAATTAGTGATAGTTCAGTTGGTAAAATGCTTGCTGTACAGGGATGGGAATCTGGGTTCTATTCCAACCCCCCCCCACAATGTTAGGCATGGTGGTACATGCTTGTAATCCTAACTCTGGGAAGGTGGAGACAGGAGGATTCTTAGGGCATTATAGCCTAATTGACAAACTTCAGATATGTTATAGACCTTGTATCTAAAAACCAACTTTATGACACATGAAAATGACACCGGAGGATGACCATTGGCTTCCATATGGACAAGCACATATGTGTACATACCTGTGCATTCAAACACTCATGAACACACACAAAGAAACCTCAAAATACTTATTAGAATATAATAATCTATAAGATGGCTAATTTTATGTACTAGTTCCTGAATTACTTATATATTCAGTCACACTATCCACCTTGTTTTCTGAGACATGGTCTCTCACTGGCTTGGAACTTGCCAAGAAGTCTTGATTGGCTGGCCAGTAAAACACAGGAATAGTCCTATCTCCCTGTCCATAGCACTGGGATTAAAGTGTGCCCTACTACATCTGGATATATTTTTTTTAAAAAAAAACAAGAATTCTAGATATCAAACTTAGGTCCTTGTGCTTGCAAAACAAGGTCTTGACCTGACTATACCATCTCCCCAGAGCCTTGTTAAGGTCGACACCCCCAAATGTTCAGTTAATGTTAAACAATACATAGTCAATAAATCCATTGCATTTCCTATCAGTAAGGCATACAGCTCTAGTCCTGTCATTCTATGATTTTAAACTCTCTAGGTTTATGTGAAATCTGCACTGAGGCCCAGATATGGTTTCCTTTGATTTGGAGATCCATGGAACTAGTCATTATTTCTAAATGAACAGAACTGATAGGATACCAAGAAAAGACTTTAAAGATTTGTTTATACTATATGATCTGGGTAGTCCAACACTGGGGAGGTTGAGAATCTGGTAGCTGCTCAGTTCTGGCTCAAAGAATTATAGGATTGATTTTGGTCTTCAGCCTACAGTGGAAGCCTGAAGAAGTTGTCTCTAATGCCAGTGAGGGAAAGAAGGATTGCTGCAGCAATCAAGAATGAGGGCAAACAGGCAAAACCTGTGTGTGTGTGTGTGTGTGTGTGTGTGTGTGTGTGTGTGTGTGTGTGTGTGAGAGAGAGAGAGAGAGAGAGAGAGAGAGAGAGAGAGAGAGAGAGAGAGAGAGAGAGAGAGAGAGAGAGAGAGAGAGAGAGAGAGTTATGACATTGGCTTACACAATATAGTGTGACTAGTCCAGCAATGACTGCACAGAGGGCTGACACCTAGTTCATTTGACTCAATGCCTCGGTGAACCCACTCTAATACTGGAGACCTGGAGAATTCTTCAGTCCACTTGGAATCCTGGAGAATCTGAAGAACAGAAACAACAGTGGTGGCAGCAACAGTGGCGGCGGCAGCAGCAGCAGCAGCAGCAGCAGCAGCAGCAGCAGCAAAAGAGTAGATGCACTTACTTGCAAGCTCTGAAGACAAGCAGCCCAAAGCTTTCCCCTAGATTTCCCTGTATTTGGGCAGTGGAGGGAAGATCCCACTCACACTCCCTCTTTTCCCTTCAATTAACCCAATCAAGAAGATCCTTCACAGGTATGTCTTGATGCTAGATTCTCTCAAGTTGACAGTCAATGTTAATGATCACAGAAGACTTTGTTTATATCTGGTGTGAACTCTTTATTCCCATCCATTCTGCTTGCAACAGATGCCTGTTTATATTACAACCAGGGGTGTTAAATGGCATCAACAGATGTGATTTTTTTTTTTTATCACAAAACCTCCAGATCAACAGCAGCTGTGTATTAGTTTGAAGTCTAGACTCTCTGGTGCAAAAACCAGAGCATACTCATAGCCTAATATATGTAAGAAAAGAGCACAGTCAATCAAACATTTTATGACAAGGATGGGAATCTGTGAATGCTCATAATTTAGCATTGCCCATCTTTCTGGTTTCATCTTCTGATTCATGATAGACTCTTATTTCTTGTATGGACATAAAGGTAGATATAGTCAAGAATATTGCTTTGACTCAGAAAATATGACTGGCATATACTTCAGTCCTGAGTAGCCCCAAAAGCCAGGCATTAATGTGCTGTATTATCTATTCTTTCTTTACAAGAGAAGCAATTAGAATTGGCCTGGGTTATGGAGATAAGAGACATGCATCATACTTCCAGCTGATTCACAACAGGCAGATCATATTCTGAGTCATTAAGATTTGGGAGATGTTTGTTACTGAAGCATAACCCAGACCACTGCCAACTTCACAGATATAAAATGTGCATCATGATACACATACATACACACACATGCATGCTTACAAACCAGTTGCTTCTGTGTTCATATTATTTATATTATAATTTTGTTCTCTAATACAGTTAGTTTTAAAGTCTTTAACATAACACCAAAACTTATAACTCTAAATATCTGACCAATTTTCTTTCTCTGGAAAATCATAATAGAATCCTAAAGAATTCACACACTAAGAAAGCCTAGATTTTAGCTTTGAGATTATTATACACTGGCTGTGCAAACTCTGGTTCATAGTTTTTTCTTCTTACATTGTTTTTTAAAAATGAAAAGTACTTTCCCTACCTACTTAAAACATCAAGAAACACCATGGGAAGTAGCTTACATAAATGTGCTTTACACAATGAGAAGATGAGATTTTCATTCTAATAGAAATTATTCCCCACACCTCAAAGTTACATGCATACATCAGGAAGCCCTCCGTCTATCAAAACATTCTCATCTCAGAGCCTACACAATGTTATAGTCAGTGGGAAAAGGTGATTACTGCCAAGCCTGACCACTTGTATTCTATCCTGGGAACCCACATGTTAGAAGGGGAGAATAGATTCTAACAGGTTGTCATCTGACCTCTGCATGCATGTCTTGATACAAATAAATAAGTATAAAGGTGGATATATTTAAACATTATAAAAGGCATTTCTCATCTCAGTTGCAATAGCTTTTAACTCTTTAGATTTTCTTTGAAAGCCACGGTATGCCACTAAGCCATAGCCCTCAAAACCACAAACATAAAAATCATGATTTGTAATACTGTTTTCAACTATTTTTACTGAAGTATTTTCCAAATACCAAATTTTATTAAAACCATCTTGCCTCTTATCTAAGTAAGACTTTATTTATGTCTCTGTAGTACCACTTAACTCAATGTACTTACACTATAGGTGATTTTTCTGTCCTCTACATTAAATTACCAACTTATTGAGGGATTGTGCTTACGTAATATTTTTGCATATATTCAAGATTTTGCTCATAAAAGATACTCAAAAAGCCAATGTATTTAATAGATTTAAGATAAAGGCATACTTAAAGCAAGCCAATACCATTAAATTAATAGTCCATAGTAAGATAATTTCTAATATATGTTATTTGTTACAAAGCACATAATGATTTTAATAGAAAAAAATTGTAGAATTTATTTATAGAACATTCATTTTCAAATCTAGCTTGCACTTCTAACAACTGTGCACATATGCATGAATCTCTCTCTGTGTGGGCACATGCATGTGCATGTGGAGATCAGAGTAATCCTTAGTCTGATGTTGCTCCTCAGGTGCTGTTCACCTTGATTTAGAGATAGAATCTCACCCTTGGGGCTTGGGGCTTGCTAAGCATATGAAGCTGCCTGGTGAGTGAACCCCAAGAATTCACCTGTCTCACCTTCATGACAATGGGTTTACAGGTGGATACTGCCAATCATTGAGTGTTAGTTTTAGGGAATATAAATTCAGGTCTTCACACTTGTAGAGAAATCACACTACTCACTGAAATATAACCCCATCCCCATTGATCCAATTATTAATGATACTTCCCAAACAATATCAAATCCATCATTATTTCTGATGGATACACATGGAACTGAGTGTGAAGAATGTATGTTAGGCTATGAAACAACCAAATTTATAATTGCCTAAGGAAGAATTTGTTATTCTTGTTATTTCTGACCAGTAGTTTAGATCAACCAGACTCATATCATAATCTCCGAATAAAATATATAACACAGAGAATGATGCTTATTAAAAACCTTTATGAAGCCTTGTGAGCTGTTTTCTCATTACTTGATATAATGTGTTCTCATTCAGTCTCATTAAGAGGTAAGGCTTGGATCCCTAAAGCATATATTTTCAAGAAGAATCAACTTTATATTCCATACACATTTCTAATAATCACTCTTGGGCTGGGTAGTTCTCTTCATAGTTATAGTGCACCCAGGAATTCTGTTTTAAACTGGTTGTGACATTATGATAAACCAAAGATGGCATTAAACTTCAGATTGTCCTAGCCCCCTTCCTAAGTGCTGGGATTATAGCCATGGGTCACTATGCCTGCTTTTATGTGGTGCTGAGGTTCAAACTCATTGCTTGGTTAATGATGAGAAAATAACTTACCAACTGAAGCCAATATTTAATAATTAGTTCTGGATTTGAGTTAAATGTCAAATCACATGTCTTAATGAAGTATCAATTGAGTTATTTACTATTAATTATCTGTGGTGGCCAAAATTCTAGCTCCCCAGTCATCAAAAGCTGGAAACACCATTTATATGATAAAAAGAACTATTACTTATTATTTTTATGACAATGTGACATCCACTTCTGGAAGCACCAGAGATTATGGACATCAATGAAACTCCATATGGAGTTGGCCTTTGTGACAAAAGTTAGCTACTGGGCAAGAGAGTACTCTTGCCTTAACTGCTGACAGTATGATGTTCAAAATACACAAGCAGGAGACACCCACACAAAAGAATTGCTGAACCTTCCTTGCCAAGACAAGGTAGGAAGGTCTTTGAGAATATCCTGCTTCACAGAGAAGTCTATCAGACATGTTAGGCCTGTAGGCTGAAGATGAATGCTTCAATGATACAGAAGAACCTTGGGTTCCAGGAAACCAGTTGTTTCACTTTTCAGAAGTTGCTTGCCCATGCTGTTTAATTAGTTAATATTATTTCCTTCTTGGGTCTCTAAAGTAGTTGAAGATGAGATAGTTATAGTTTTCTAATGATGGCTTTAGAAAAGAAATTCAGAAGTTAAAGTGTATAAGTTTGAGAGACATCAAAGTATAGTTTTTAGTTAGTATACAAGTTAGATAGAAAGTGAATTAGGTATGATTCTTCAGACTCACCAAAATAGAATAATTAATGGAATATTTTCTTTTAATTGTCAGTTGTTAACAGACTGGACATTACTCATGTAATTATTGTTTGTATATATTGTATATAATTTTTGTACCTGTTGTATATGGTTTTTATTATGTTAGTTATAACCTTTTTTATCTTTGATAAAAAGGGGATATATGGTGATATGTCATATATTTAATAAAACCAGTCTGGAATATCAGAGAAAAGATCTACCCACAGTCAATCTGGAGGATCAGAGAGTGGTAATTTACACTTTTAATCCCAGCATGGGGAAAGACCAGGAATGGTGACCTATGCCTTTAATTCCAGCAGATCTGGATTTGAGGCCAGCTTGGTTCACAGAGGGAGTTATAGGCTCCCAAGCAGGCAGTAGTGGTACCAGGCCTTTAATCCAATAACTCCAGAGACACAGATCTTCCTGTGTTTCTGTGAGTACAAGGTTAACTACCAAATAATAGTAGCCCACACCTTTAATCTCAACCTGCATGAGAAACAACTGGGTGAAGAAGGTATTTAAGGCAGGCATAGAAAGACAGCTTCAGGCAGTAGAAGCAACAAGGAGTGAGGCTGAGGAAGCTGGAAGACAGCTGGGTGAGATTTAACTGTGGTGTTTCCTCTAATTGATATTCCAGCTTTTCCTCAATATGTGGCTGAATTTCCTTTATTACAACCAGAATTTGTGCAATAGCACAGTAGCCAGTGAGACAAGCTGTAGAGATATCTTCACAGAGGGTCAGGTCTTATCAACTAGACTAGCAAACAAAGAATTAGCATCATATTTTAGGTTGCTTTGTGTTGATAACCTTGGTTAGACACCTGCAACACTGACCTTGTGTAACTGTAGTTTTTAACTTATGATCTATTTACAAAAACTTTTAATTTTGAACTTGCTCTGAGGTAAAAATGAGCTAATTGTATGCAGTTTGTCTTAAAGCGAGGGAAATTGTTATTTTCTTGTATTAGGCTGAGCTACAGGAACAAAGCAGGCTTTTAAGTATCTACAGTCTTTGTGGAACAACAGATCTAGCCATGAAGCACATCCTAGCATATTGTCTATTCATCAAAATCATGTATCCCAATGAGAAATCGCCTTAATGACTATCCTCAAATATGTGTTCCCATAAGATTAAGATGCAATCATGAGATTACATGTACACATCTCATAAAATACATGATAAGTGGGGAGATATCATAGCTGTTATAGCACAAGTGAAATCACAGAGGAAAGCAACAGTTTTCAGAGTCAGTGATCCAAAAGCCTTGATTGACAAGTTAATGCCATCAGAGAATGAGTCTTCTGGTGGCTGGACATCAGTTTGCTATAAGCTGTAATTCTGTCATGGCCCACAATAGTTTGTGACAATCACTCCTGACAGAATTTGAAGGCAGGAAATCATAAACAGGGTACTGTTTACTGGCTTGTTCCTCATGGCCTTCTCAGACTGTTTTCATGTACATCCCAAGATTATCTGGCCCAAGTGAGTGAGTCTGCCATCCTTGGTAATCAACCACTAATCAAGATGATACTTCACAGACTTGACTACAGGGCAGTCTTATGAAGGTATTTTCTCAGTTGTGCATCATTCTTTCCAAATAACCTTATCTTGTATTTAGTTGACCAAAAAAAAAAAAATCAAAAAAACAAAACAACAACAACAACAAAAAAACAAACAAACAAAACCCCCAAAAAACCAACCAACCAAACAAACCAAAAAAACCTAGTGAACATCCATATACAAAGTGTTCATAGGTTTCATATATAAACCATGACATGTAGGCAGAGGCCAGTGAATGAGGAGTTAGAAGTGTTGTGGCCCTGGGTTTGGAAGGAAAGAAAAATCATTTGGAAGCCAGATATTGCAAGCCTATTAAATAAAGCCTTTCTGTATCTTCCAGAATGAACTTTTTATTGCCCCAAACTGTTTGTTTGGATATCCAACTCTTTCAACAAGTGTAGCAAGATGTCAATGAATTTGCCATATTTATTCCAGTGTAGATGGGAAATTGATAAAGTAGCTTGGTACAGGAAAGCCCCTCAAGGCCAGAACCCTCAAGTAAAATCCAGTTTGCCAGACACTCTCAACTACAAATTCTGCTCCAACTCCCAGCCCATCCTATTACCTGGAGACCTCAGTGGCTTTCTGAGACCACATTTTCCCAGAACCTATTGGATCAAGAGCAGATACCTGAGACCTACATATCCTCTGCACCTCTTGGACCAAGAGAGGCTACCTGAGAAACCTAGTTTGTCAGAACCTATTGGATCAAGAGGGATATCTGAAACCCACAATTTGCCAGCACCTATTGAATCAAGAGCTTCTTCTGGATCAAGAGCTCATATTAGACCAAGATTGGATTCCTGAGACACAGAATCGGCCATCTCTTATAATACAAAGAACAGCTCACTGTGACACAGAGTACACTACCTCCAAGTGGGCCAAGAGACCAGATTGAACCAAAAGAGGCTTCCCGAGACACAGACCTGCCAGAAAGACTGCACCAAAATCAGCTCCCTGAGATACAGACAAATCCTGCATTGATCCAAGGAAGCAATGGGGAGATGCCAGTGCAAGAATACGCATAACAGCATGAAATGCAGTATGGCACCACCATAATCCCATGGTTCTACAACAAGATCTCAGCATGGCAATACAGAACATTATGAAGATAATAAACACTTTATGAAGATAATAAAAGCCTTAAGAGAGGAAATTAAAAAAAGCTTCCTTAAAGAAATAGAAGAAAAGACAAACAAAAATTGGGAGAGATCAACAAATCCCTTAAAGAAAAGAAAGAAAATGAAGAAAAAGCAATCAAATAGATGAAGGAAATATTTCAAGATTTAAAAATTGAAGTAGAAGCAATAAAGAAGACACAAACCAAGGGAATGCTGGAAATAAAAAACCTGAAGAAACAAACTAGAACTAAAATGCAAATATAGCCAACAGAATGCAAGAGATGGAAGAGAGAATATGTGGCATTGAAGATTTGATAGTGGAAATAGATATGTCAGCCAAAGAAAACACTAAAAGCAAAAGAGTCAGAACAAAACATGTTCAGGAATTATGGGACATCATAAAAGCACCAAACCTAAGAATAATAGGCATAGAAGGAGAATACCAGCTCAAAGGCACACAAAATATATTCAACAAAATCATAGAAGAAAACTTTTCCAATCTAGCTTACAGAACAGTTAATAGATTAGACACCTTAAAAAATCTACTTGTCATATAATAATCAAGCCACTAAACTTAAAACAATAAAAGAATATTAAAAGTTGAAAGAAAGAAAAATGACTAAGTAACTTATAAATGCAGACCCATCAGAATAACACCAGACTACTCAATGGAAACAACAAAAGGCAGAAGGTCCTTGATCAGGTATTTTATGGATACTAAGAGGCCACAGCAATCCAGACTACTATACCTAGAAAAAATATCAATTACCATAGGTGGAGTAAACACGATATTTCACAACAAAACCAGATTTAAGCAATACCTATCTACATATCTAGCTCTACAGAAAGCACTAGAGGGAAAATTCTAACCTGAGATAAAGTCTAACTTTGATACAACCATGAAACCACAAGCAATAGATAATCCCACAGTAGAAAAACCCAAAGAAGGGTAACACATATACACACTACTACCCCAAAATAACAGGAACTAACAATTCAGGTCATTAATATCCCTTAATATCAATAAACTCAATTCACCTATTAAAAAATACAGTGCAACATAATGAATACAAAACCAGAATCCGTCTTTCTGCTGATTCCAAAAATATACCTCAACTATAAAGACAGATACTGGCTCAGAGTAAAGGTTGGGAGCAGACTTTCCAATCAAATGGACCTGAGATACAAACTGGTGTAGCCAACCTAATATATAACAAAGTAGACTTCAAACTAAAATCGATCAAAAGAGACCAGGATGGACATTACTTATACATCTCAGGGAAAATTCACTGAGATAAAGTCTCAATTCTGAACATTTACGCTCCCAAAGGTAGGGCACCCACATATGTAAAATACACATATTACCAAAGGTTAAATCTCAAGTCAAACCCTACACATTAATCATTGCAGACTTCAATACCCCACTTTCACCAATGGATAGGTTTACCACACAGAAACTCAACAAAGAAATAAGGGAGCTACAGATGTTATGACTCAAACATACTTAATTAATATACAGAGAGAACTTTTCACCCAAACACAAAGGAATATACATATTTCTCAGCACTCCATTGAACTTTCTCTAAAACTGACCACATACTCAGTCATAAAGCAAATATGAATAGTTAATGAGAATAATTCCTAGTATTTTATCAGATCACCATGGACTAAAGTTGGAGGTCAAAAACAACACAAATCACAGAAAGCTGCAAACTTATAGAAACTGAACATCTCGCAATTAAGCCTGTAGGGGAGATTCAGGAGTCATTTAAGCAGCTTTAGTAACTTCTGAGAATCAGAGCCCTCATGGGGTATGATCAGAATCAATTGGGAACTGGGGAACACCAAGTTTTGTCCCTGTTTCATTTCTGCATTCTTAGCAGTGGGTCATAGTCAGTGTGAGACAGTTCCTTTCTCCAAAAATTGTCCTAAAATTCAGTTTATATCATGAATATAATATACTTCTCAATAAATATTCATCCTTTATATGATATATTACAAATAATTTTTATTACAAAAGGTAGGAGAAGGAGGGCACAGTCAAAAGAGACACTATCCACCTGCCCTCCTTCCCCTATCTTTTGTAAGCCTGTAAAAGTAAGACAAGTAAGGCATGGGCCACGTGGCAAGACAGATTAATAAAAATAAGTTAAATTAAGATGTAAAAAAGCTAGCTAACAGTATGCCTACACCATAGACCAATCAACATATAATTTATATAAATGTTTATCTAAGTCTAAAAGTCTAGGCCATGGCTGCCAGGCCAAAAATCTCTTCTACAAATGGTGCCCAACATGGGGCCCAACACCCACATAAAGCCTGAAAAAGCTTTTAAAAAGTTCTAAAACACAAAAACAAAAAAACCAAAAGCAGATTCCAAGTTGTGTCTTTGATGAGATCATAATATAATGATGCCACAGTGTTCAGGCTTGAATTACAAAATGGCGGGCTTGCTGCATGCAGCTTAAGCTGTAACAAAACTAGTTCCCAAAGTCTCACAAAAGACTCAATATAAGTAACATGTAATAAGTTTAAAGTTTCTGTTTATACAGACAAAAAAATCTCCATAGATAATGTCTTAATAACAATATTTACTAAGACTAGTCTGTTTACTGGCAAAAAGCCAAGGCACAGCTCATTTAGAAGACACCCTAACTCAACCTTAGCAACAAAAACTATAGCGCTTAAAGAGGCCCTCCTGTCAAACACTTAAAGTTTATAAAGAGTGACAGCAGAGACAGTGGTGCTCTACTTAACAATATAGACTCTACAATCTCCCAGTTAAAGAGATAAAAGATTTCACAATAGTTAATACTACTTCCTAAAATTAAAAGAATAAATGTAACTCTAATGCCTCGGTCATGTTAAAAAGCTACTGAGCAGTACAGAATCAACAGTCAAAACAACACTTTACAGTCTAACATTTTAAAAACTTTTCTAGTTAAAAAATAATTAAAGATACACAATACATAAAATTCAAATAAAAATCTTCTAAGTTACAATATATATAAAGATACATAAGCTAAAGAAATAAAAAAATCTTAAAAATAAAATAATAAAGCTATAATAAACCACATAAAAATAAAAAACCACAAAAATCTAAATTATATTTATTATTATTTTCTTTTAATTTTTAACTGTTAAAAAACTAACTACAAAAACATTTAATTATAAAAACTACTAAATTAAACAAACATATTTTAAAATATGTTAACTTTCAAATTTATGTCTAAGAATATGTTACTTTAAAAAAAAGTTCTACTTTTGTTTCCACAAAAGATGAGAATCTGTGGATTGCTTCTAAGCTAATATGATTTGGTCAACCAAGACCTCCTGATCTTTGATGGCAAGAGATGGTCATATCAACTTCAAGACTACTGAGGAAGATGATCCAGCCTCAGGATACTCATGAGATTGTAAGTGCCCCTCAATCAGCAAAAAGTGATAATAAGAAGCTACACCCATATTCTGAAAATATTGTTTATAAATTTTTGTTTTCATTATAATTAATGGTCATAGTCAATCTCTTTCTAAAAAAAGAGAGAGATAATATAGGAATGATTAAAAATATAGATTATTGAATTTACTTTAATCCAAAAATCAGCAGTTAATCTCATATCATACTTTACATTGGTATGTATTTTGATTTATTGATACAGATTTAAGGCCAATTTTGTTATACTGTAAGTATATTTAAGATATGCTTATGCAATTCCTTTAAAATTGTAATGTATAATTAAAAATGCAGATTAATAGTCATCTGTAATAACCAAATTTATAGTCATGTTAGTCAAGTTTTTTAAATATACAAAGATTTATTTCAATTAAATAATATTCACACATTTCAAAGACCTACAAAATATGGCACTTGAAATATTTTAAAAACTGAGACTTTTCTAGGCAATAAAACAGGTCTGCTTCTGACAGCACAAATCTACTTTAAAAAATTAATAGACATTTAAAAAACTCCATATAAAATTGACTTTGTTTATGACAACAGTTAGCCACCATACAAAAAACTTCTTATACTGACTACTTGACAATATACTATGTAAACTAGGCATATAAGGCACATAAAAAATAACCACTAAACTTTGACAAAACAAACCAAGATAGTCCTTCAATTCCTGCTTTATGGGAAAAACTGCCAGACATCCTTCAAGACACACACACACACACACACACACACACACACACACACACACACACACACACATACACACATACACACACGAAACCATGCCAAAACAAAAAAAAACAAAAACAAAAAAAAACAGTCCTTCAAATTTTTACATCACTAAAAAATATGCCAAAGACTCTAGGCCTATAGACTAAAGATAAATGCCCCACCATTTTACAAAGAGACTTTGGATTCCAGGCAACCAGATATCATCTCTGTCATTTCTAGATTTTAAAAGTTGTTTATACTTCCTATTTAATCAGACAGCATTATGTCCTTTTGTAGTCTTTTATATAGTTAAAAATTAGTTATAAATATATTTTAGTTATTATAAAAATATATTAAATATAATACTTGAAACTCAAAAAATTAAATAAATAAAATATTTTTTTTAATTTTACTAATTACAAATAAAGTAACTGTAACTATAATTTTTACTTAACTATTTTGTTACATATAGTTTTACTATGTTAAAATTAAAACCTTCATTTTTAATTAAATAAAAAATTGATGTGGGATGTCTTTCTGTATTGCTTTGAAAATCATTCTTTAACAAAGAGACTGTCTTGGCCTATGCAGGCATCTTAGAAGAAGGTGGGGAAATAGGATCATAGATAGAGGAAGGAGGGCAGAGTCAAAAGAGACACCATCTACTTACCCAAGAAGCAACATGCAAAAGTAACACAAGTAAGCCACGGACCATATGGCAAGACAGATGAATGAAAATAAGTTAAATTAAGATAAAAAACTAACAGTATGCCTAAACCATAGGCCAATAAACATAAAATTAATATAAATGTTTATATATTTCTATAAGACTTTAAGTCTACCAGTATAGGTCACAGGCCAACAGGCCAAAAACCTCTTTAAATAAACTACCTCTGGGTCAAGAAAGAAGTAGAGAAAGAAATCAAAGACTTCCTATAATTCAATGAAAAATGAATCCATAACATATGACAAACTTATAGGACACAATGAAAGCAGTGCTAAGAGGAAAATTCATAGTACTAGATGCCCTCACAAAGAACCTTGAGAAATCTCACACAAGAGACTTAACAGCACAACTGAAAACACTAGAACAATTAGAAGCAAAATCACCCAGAAGGAGAAGGCAGGAAGGAAATAATCAAACTCAGGGCTGAAATCAATACAAAAGAAACAAAGAGAACAATACAAAGAATCAATGAATCAAAGAGCTGGTTCTTTGAGAAAGTTAAGAAGATAGACAAACCCTTATCCAAACTAACCAAAAGGCAGAGAGAGGGAGGGAAGGAGGGAAGGAGGGAGGGGGAAGGGAGAGACAGAGAGAGAATTCAAATTAACAAAGTTAGAAATGAAAAGGGGCACTTAACAACAGACTCCCAAGAAATCTAGAGAATCATTAGGTCATAATTCAAAAACCTTTACTCCACTAAAATGGAAAATCCAAAAGAAATGGACAGCTTTCTGGATAAGTACCACTCACCAAAATTAAACCAACACCAGATAAATGACATAAATATATCTATAATTCCCCAAAAAATTTAAGTTGTTATTAAAAGTCTCCCAACCAAAAAAATTTCAGGGCCAGATTATTTCAGAGAAGAATTTTACCAGATTTTAAAGAAGAACTAATACCAATACTCTTCAAATTGTTCCACACAAGGAACATTGCCAAACTTTTTTATGAGGCATAGTCACCCTGATACCTAAACCACTCAAAGATGAAATAATAAAAGAGTTTTATAGACCAGTCTCTTTCATGAACATTGACACAAAAATACTCAATAAAATACTGACAAACTGAATTCAAGAACATATCAAAAAAAATCATCTACAATGATCAAGTAACTTTCACCCCAGAGATGCAGGAATCGTTCAACATACAAAAAAATCTGTCAATGTCATCTATCACATAAACAATGTGGAAGGGGAAAAAAAAGACATGATCATCTCATTAGATGGTGGAAAAGCCTTTGACAAAATCCAATACTCCTTCATGATAAAAGCTCCAGAGAGATCAGGGATTCAGAAAAAATACCTAAACATAATAAGGGCAATATACAGCAAGCCATCAGCCAACATCAAACTAAATGAAGAGAAACTCAAAGCAATCCCACTAAAATCAGAAGAAGATAAGGCTGTCTACTATCCCCTTATCTATTCAATATAATTCTCCAAGTCTTAGCTAAAGCGATAAGACAACAAAAGGAGATAGGGGGATACAAATTGGAAAGGAAGAAGTCAAACTATCACTATTTGCAGATAATAAGATGATATGATAGTATACATAAGTGACCCCTAAAATTCTACAAAGAAACTCCTATAGCTGATAAACACCTTCAACAACATAGCAGAATATAAGAATAACTCAAAAAATTAACTGTAGTATTAAGTTTTCGGCCTGTTCAGCCTGTGGTCCATACCTGCAGACCCCCAGATCCAGAGTCCCACAGAAACACATAGACACTTGTATTAATTTTATGCTGATGAGCCTATGACCCTGGGATTTTGCTAGCCAGCTCTTACTCTTAAACCAACCCATGATTCTTATCCCGTTTAGCTATGTGGTTTGGTACCTTTTTTGAGAGCTGCACAGCTGTCCTCTGTATCTTCTGGATTCTCTGGCATCTCTGTGACATCTCTTCCTGTTCTTAGAGTTTTCTTAGTCTGGTAGCCCCTCCTACACTTCCTGTATGCCTTAAGCCAATCAGCATTCTTATTAAACCAGTAGGCAGGACAAGTATTTACAAAGAAATAGAGCACAATGCCACTACAAACAATATCCCTCCTGTACACAGATGACAAAAGGGCTGAAAAATATCAGGGAAACATCACTCTTTATAATAACTGCAAATAGCATTGAATATCTTGGGAGTAAGTCTAACCGAAGAAGTGAAAAACATGTATGATAAGAACTTTAAGTCATTGAAGAAAGAAATTGAAAAAAATATCAGAAAATGACAAGATCTCCCATGTTCCTGGATAGGTAGAATCAACAGAGTAAAAATGGCAATCTTACCAAAAGCAAGCTATATATTCATTGCAATCTCCATCAAAATCCCAACAAAATTCTTCACAGTCCTTGAATGAACAATACCAACTTAATTTGCAATAACAAGAAACCCAGGATTGTCAAAATAATCTTGTTCAATAATATAACTTCAGAAGGAATCATCATCCCTGATTTTAAGCTCTACTATTTGGTTACAGTAATAAATGCACGGTACTGGCATAGAAATAGACTTGTTGTTCAATGCAATCAAATGTAAGACTCTGACATTAATCTACATACCTATGAACACCTGATTTTTGACAAAGAGTCCAAAAATAAACAATGGAAAAATGATAGCATCTTCAGCAAATGGTACTAGCCTAACTGGATAGTGGTATGTAGAAAAACGCAGATAGGTCCATATCTATCACCCTGCACAAAACTCAAATCCATGTGGGTCAAAGACCTCAACACAAACCCAGTTACACTGAACCTCATAGCAAAAAAATGTGGGAAATACACTTGAATGTATTGGCACAAGAGACCACTTCCTAAATATAATGCCAGTAGCACAGACATTGAGTGCAACAATTAACAAATGGGACCTTTGGAAACTGAGGAGCTTTTGTAAGGCATCGGACATGGTAATAAGTCAAAATGACAACCTACAAATGGGAAAATATCTTTACCAAACCTACATCGGACAGAGGATTGATTTCTCAAATATATAGAGAACTCAAGAAACTAGAGGTCAAAAACCAAAGAACCCAATTGGAAAATGGCATACAGAGCTAAATAGGAATTCTCAACAGAACTCCCAAAGGCTGGAAGACACTTAAAGAACTGTTTAGTATCCTTATCCATCAGAGCAATTCTAATCAAAACAATTTTGAGACATGGTCTGGCTAAGATCAAAATCACTGATGACAGCCTATGCTGGAGGGGACGAAGAGCAAGGGGAACACTCCTTCATTGCTGGTGGGAGTGTAAACTTGTACAGCCACTTTGGAAATCAGTATGGTGAGAATTCTCAGAAAACTGGGAATCAGTCTCTCCAATGATCCAGCAATACCACTATTGGGCATATATCCAAGGGATATACACTCTACACTAAGGTCATTAGCTCAACTATATTCATAGCAGCATTATTTGTAATAGCAAGAACCTGGAAACAACCTAGATGCTCCTCAACTGAAGAATGGATTAAAAAAATTAAAGTACATCTACATAATGGAATACTACTCAAGAGAAAAAATGACCTCCTGAAATTTTCAGGCAAATAAATCTGGATAATATCATCCTGAGTGAGGTAACATAGAGTCAGAAAGACAGACATGGTATGTTCTCACTCATAGGTAGATTTTAGCTGTAAGGCAAAGGATAACCAAGTTACAATCCACACCACTTCCAGTAACTAGGTAGCAGGAAAGTTAAGAGAGACATTTATAGACCTTGGAAAGAGAAAATAAAGAAGTCCTCCTGAGAAAATTGTGATCATACAGGGGTTAGGGCAAGCAAGAAGAAATGAGAATAGAACAGGAGTGAATAGGATGGTGGGAAGGGGCAAGAAAGAGAGAGGGGGAGGGGGGGGGAGGGGGAGAGGGGGAGGGGGAGGGGGAGGGAGAGGGAGAGGGAGAGGGAGGGGGAGGGGGAAGGGAGTGGGAGGGGGAGGGGGGAGGGGGAGAGGGAGAGGGGAGGGAGAGGGAGAGGGAGAGGGGGAGGGAGAGGGAGAGGGAGGGAGAGGGGGAGAGGGAGAGGGAGGGAGAGGGAAAGGGGGAGGGGGAGGGAGAGGGAGAGGGAGGGAGAGGGGGAGAGGGAGAGGGAGGGAGAGGGAGAGGGAGAGGGAGAGGGAGAGGGAGGGAGAGGGAGAGGGAGGGAGGGAGAGGGAGAGGGAGAGGGGGAGGGAGAGGGAGAGGGAGGGAGAGGGGGAGAGGGAGAGGGAGGGAGAGGGAAAGGGGGAGGGGGAGGGAGAGGGAGAGGGAGGGAGAGGGGGAGAGGGAGAGGGAGGGAGAGGGAGAGGGAGAGGGAGAGGGAGAGGGAGGGAGAGGGAGAGGGAGAGGGAGAGGGAGAGGGAGAGGGAGAGGGAGAGGGAGAGGGAGAGGGAGAGCAAAGAAGTGAATATCCTGATAAAGGGAACCATTGTGGGAATAGAGAGAAACCTGACACCAGGGAACATCCAAGAACCCACAGGATGAGCCCATCTAGGACTCCAGCAATAGTGGAGAGGGGAGCCTCAACTGGCCTTTCCCTATTATCATATGAATGACCACCCTAATTGCCATTATAGAACCTTCATCCTGCAGTTTCTGGAAACTCCTGCAATTGGAGCAGAGTCTATCCTGGGTCCATGAACTTGCTCCTTGAAGCCCATGCCTAGAGGGGTAACACCTTTCTCAAGCTTTGATTCTTGGGGGAGGGTCTTGGTCCTACCTCAACTGGATATACCAGACTGAATTGACTAACCTTGGGATTCCTTACCTTCTCTTGGGAGTGGATGAACTTGGGGGTGGGGAGGGAGAGGGACAGGCCAGGGGAGGACTGGGAGAAGGGGCCAGGAGAGGGAGCAGCAGGTGGTAGGAAATTTAAAAAAAAATACAAAATAAAAAAGATTTTTTAAAAAAAGAAAGCAAGGTAATTTGCAATTTATGCTTGCTGGGAGCGAGAAAAATAGTTTTTCTCCTCCAGTGGAGTGTTCCCTGAGTATATGTATAATCAATCATACTCCAGAGATGGCTCCATGCCCATGAGTAGTTGGCTAATACAAAATGAACTCCATGGTTTATTTATTTATTTATTTATTTATTTATTTATTTATTTATTTATTTATTTATTTATTTATTTATTTATTTGCTCTGTGTGTGTGTGTTTGTCTGTGACTGTGTATGTTTTGTTTTGGTATTTTTGTCTTATTTTTTAGTTTGTCTTGTTTGATTTTGGTTTTTATATGCTAATGTTTTTGTGTATGAGACAGAGAGAGAGAGGGAAGAGCAGAGCAAGAGAAAGAAAGAGAGAGGGAAAGAGGGAAAGAGAGTGAAATTAGGTGTGGGCAGGGAGGAGGGTGGAGAGTATGGTCTTGAAGGAGTTGGCGGGGAAGGAAAGAATATTATAGACATATATTGTATTAAAAATTTAATAACAATTCAAAAACAAGAAAGTGAGTTAAGCAAGCCATGAAGAGCAACCAATAAGTATGGTCCAAGTTTAGGGTCTCTGTATTAGGTCATACATTCAGGTCTGTCTTGAGTTCCTGCCTTGACTTGCATTAGTCACGAACCGTGAGCTGTTAGGTAGAATCAACCCCTTATTCTCTAAGTTGCCTCTGGTTGTGGTGTTTCATTACAGCCATAGACACCCAACTAACACAGTGGGCTTATACTCATACTAAATGTCCAGTGAATTTGAGAATTTAAACCAATGGGTTGCGGGCTTTTAAGCAATTGCTTTTAGCAATAAGAGTGATTGGACTATTACCCTATATAACATTAATATTGCTTCATATTTACTTTTTCTTTTCAGAACTTTTCAGTTACTTTAATTTCTACCACCACATCTAGTCTTTGTGTTTGAGCGCAAAACAGCAATAGTTATCTACAGAGACCAGCTGCAGGCTGCAGAGGTAAGTCAGCAGTTAATAGCACTCTATGCTCTCACAGAGGACCAGAGTTCAGTTCCCAGCATTCATGACAGGCAGCTACCTGTAACTCTAAATCTAAGGGATCTGATTCCTTTTTCTGGCTTCCATGGCCACTCACAAACATCTGTGCATATTATATACATGCACATAAAGAAAAATTTAAGAACACTTTTAGAGACTAGCTGCTCTTTGTGAACCAACTCACAGATATCCTTTGAGCTTTAGAATATTCCATCACTATATTTAGAATGGAAACTATATTTGGTTGTGAAATACTTTGAACACAACATCATATGTGTTCCTTAGTAGTTTTTGTTTCATTAATGACAATGTCTGTCACACTGGGAAGCTTGACACAATGTATCCCTTTGTGCTAGGTTTTCACTTAAGTATCCGTCTTGCGATCTACTATAGGAAACAGCTATCTCTCCTTGTAGTTTGAAAAACTGACGCTCAGGTAGATTATTTGCCACTAGTGCTGCTGTGAAGAATCTCCATTTAAAATATGAGGAATCCAAAGCCTCAAGATACTTGGCCAAAATGCAATGATTTTTCTACTTATCACATCAAATTTTATCTGTGTTCTGTGTATGAGCGCATGTGTGTAGGCAAGAACACATCCTTGGGTGTCTTTCCTCAGGAAACACAAACCTTCCTTTTGAGGTAAGGTCTTTTTCTGGCCTGGAGTTTGCCAAGTAGGCGAGGCAGGCTGGCCACTGAACACTGAGGATCCTCCTGTCTTTAACTTCCTAGAGAATGCCAGCATACCCAGCTTTCCATGTGTGGGGTTCAACTCAAGTCCTCAAGGTTGGCAAGGTAAGCCCTTTACCAATTAAGTTGTATACCCAGTCCTACCTTTAGCCTAAGACAACATTAAAAGCAAGAACAAAAATAGATTAATACCATTTCTCCCTCATATGCTCAATAATTTTCCATGAAATTTTAAATAAAATTCTTCATTGAAATGCCATTTATATTTTTTCTGACTTAATATGAATGTTCATAACCAGAGTTTAGCTTGAGATTTTTCCCACTAAAATTATGTTTTAAGTATTCATTATTTGCCCACATAGTTTAAATTAGGCTACAAATTAAGGCAGCCTCACCCCTGGGAGGTTAAGCTGCAGACACAGCCTTCTGTAATTTAAGAATATTACTGGCTCAGTGTGTCATGTGAACTCCAGATATTTATCTTAGAGGTGGCCTTTCTTTTCCTAGAAATCTCCCACCAAGCTTGGATTCAGCAGGAATTCAAAACCTGGGCACACATGTCTTTGATTTCTGAATGACTGGCTGCCTTTAAAAGGCTTATGTTTTATTAGACTATGTGATTAAAACATGAAACCATCACCAAGTAGATCATGTGAATATATGGCCCACTTTAAAGAGGACTGATCCAGGCTCCATTTAAACACAGTTATGCTGAGACATAATGTAGGGCAGCTGTACTATGAACCATGTCACAAACACGTTCACAGGCATTGCATCATTGGGCCTGGGAGGGCTCTGACAGATTTGTGTGCCCCAGCCCTTCCACCTCATACTCTCAGAGCTCTGGCCTTCAGTTAACAGTGAATACTTGTCTCTACCTTTCAGTCTTCTCCAGTCTCTGGGGACATCACACCTTTCATAAAGACTTCCAGAAAAATGCTCTTAGAATGGGGTAGAGCAGTGGTTCTCAACCTGCGGATTGCAACCCCTTTGCGGGGTCAAATTAGACATTTATATTACTATTCATAGATAGCAGTAGTGAAAATACAATTATTAAGTAGCAACAAAGTAATTTTATGGTTGAGGAGTCATCACAGCAAGTGGAAGTGTATTAAAGGGTTACAGCATTAGGAAGTTTGAGAACCATTGGGACAGACAATTTTACTCTGTTACTGCAGCTGAAGTTTGCTATAGTCTCAGTTGCTCTTTGTTATGTCTTATAACAGAATAAGCTCCCTTTATGAAACATGAAGTCTGTAGATTCAGCCTCAGTACTCATCACAATGCCTCGCATGTAGAGCAAAGAAGGGGTGTATTGCTGTGGAGAAAGTGTCATCTTCTGGGCCTGACACGGCCAGTGTCCCCTTGAAGTCTTGACAGTTGTTAGTACCTGAATGACACCTACTTAGGACTGGACCTGTCATTATCCTATAATGGTGGCATGAAGGGCTCATGAGCTAACATGGGGATGTTGTTGGGAAAGAGATTTTTTTTCAGTGCTGTAACCACTATGTTTCCTATGCTCCTAAAGGTGACTCCAACTGCACACATTGGTTCATTGAGCTATGGTTTGTATGGAACAGTTTTTTGTATGTTCGCCACTGGTACCCTATATACAGTGAGTAGACTTTGCTCACATCTCCTGTGAAGGTGGTCACACAACTACTTAACTTGACAAATGTTTAGAAGAGACTGTATGCCATTTTTTTTTTTCAGTCTGGCTGTCCATGCTCCGGTGTCCACAGTGGTTCAATTCAACCTCTCAGTCCATGCAGCACCCAGTGCTAAAAACTATGTTCACTGTTAATAATAAAGGCGATTGGCTGATAGTGGGACAGAAAGAGACTAGGCAAGACAGCCTGACACAGGGAGAATTCTGGGGGAGAATGGCAGAGTCAGTACAGTCATGGGAGATGCCAGCCTGCTACTGAGCAAGCAGTGCATGTCAAAAATGAGCTGACAACCCATGAGCCACATGGGAGAATGTAGATTAATAAAAATAGGTTAATGTGAATGTTAGTTAGCAACTCTCCTTGACAGGAATTTCATGACTCTGGCATCTCTAACATCTTGGGTCATTCAAGACAATCTAGGCTTCAAATTCACAGCTTCATACAATGGCCTTTCTACTAGGCATCCATTGAGGAAAACTTCTGACACATGCCTGACCTCAGTGACTGTCCTAAAGAGCAGAAGCAACTTCTAAAACCTGTTCCTTCTTTCCTTAAGTCTAAAGCCAGATCACATGGCCAAAGCTGCCAAGTTCTGCTGCCTACTGGGGCTGGATCATGGCTCCCTATTTAAGCATATCTTCACCAGCTTTCTGTTTTCCTTTACTGTGTACCTTGGCTGTCCTTGAACTTGATCTTTGGACCAGCCTGGCTTAAAACTCAGAGATCCACCAACTTCTGACTTCCCAATGCTGGGATAAAAGTTGTGGATCATTACACCTGACTTTAAAATTTCCTTTAATTCCTTTCCACAAGTTGGAAATTCAGATGGATAGGATCTTGACCTGAGGTCACCACTCCCTTTATTCCATTTCTTAAGTTTTTTTAATCCCCCTGAACAAAAGATTTAGCTCAATTCTACTCTCTGGTAGAATTTTTTTTTCCCTTTAAAAATGTACTTTTTGTAACCTACCCTGCTCAGCTTGCTCCTTTTCATTATAAATCCTCATTAGAGTTAGCATTAATATCCACAGGACACTCTATACTAGGCTGTTTTGAGATTTCTTCTGTCAAAAAACTTATTCCAAAATTCTTCACTTTAACCTCAGACAGATTTTTCAGAGAAGGGCGAAAGGTAGCCACTTCTTTCACCAAAATAACACAAGAATGATTTCTAGGCAACATATTAAAATTCTTCTCTGGAACCTCTTGATCCAGCTTCTGACACTTCAAATCATTATCAACCCATTGTCTTCCATGCTCCTACTGGTATGCCCCATTAAGCAGGCTTAAAGCATCCCACTATTTTCCTAACCCCGAGTACAAGTCCATATTACTCCAAACAAAAGCATGGTCAGACCTATTATAGCAATACCCTGGTACCAATTTCTGCCTCAGTAAGAGTTTTCATTGCTATGAAGAGACACCATGACCATGGCAACTCTTATAAAAGAAACATTTAATTTGGTGGCTTGCTTATAATTTCAGAGATTCAGGCCACTATGATCATGAAGGGGAGCATGGCAGTATGCAGGCAGACTAGGTGCTGGAGCTGAGAGTCCTTACATCTTGACTCAGGAAGTCAACTATCACGCTAAAAAAGCTTGAGAAAAAGAAACCTCAAAGTCTGCCCTCACAGTGACACACTTCCTCCAATAAGACCACACCTACTCCAACAAGGCCACACCTCTTAATAGTGCCACTCTTTTTGGGTCCATTTTCTTTCAGGCCACCACACGGGGCAAATATCTATAGGATGATTGGAACTTCTGTCTGACATTATTTCCAATTCTGTCTCCCTTCCCGTCACCTCCCAGGATCACTCTCCTCTTTCTTCCTTATCCTTTGCCCCTTCTGCCTGCCATCTCTTTCCCCATACCTCTCCCCTCCACTCCCCTACCCTTTCTTTTTCTTTTTTTTGCTTTCTTCCTCCTTGCCTCTCCGTCTCCTCTCCTTATCCCTCTCCATTCTCTTCCACTCTTCTCTCTTTTTCCTCCATCCTCCTCCACTGGCTTTTGTTTCTCCCTTCTCTTTCATCCCTCTTTCCATACACCCCTTTATGGGCCCTTTTTAAAATTAATTATTATTGATGCACACACATATATATTCCTAAATATAAGTGGTTGAGTCTATATAATTTTATTTGACACATGTTTTCAGGGCCATTTTTTGGTGTTAGACGCACAATTGTTATGTTTCAGTTTTAGACTATTTTGCATTTGAGTCAGAAGTAAGAAAACTAAATTCTAGTCCTAGAAACTGTCCTTAAGTAGTTCTATTGTTATGGAGTTCAAGACACCCCAGGAAAAGGTGCAGACTCAGTCTGAGGTATAATTAGTTATATTTATTGAAGCTGCTAGCAAGAGAGCTGTCTCTGAGCCACTGCTTACACAAAGGGTGGCCAGGGAAGAATTTTTAAAGGTGAAAACTACCAGGAGATCTTGTGTATCTGCCCAAACAAGCCTAGCCATGTTCTGCTCTGACAAGATTATATGTAGTGATATATTGTATATTTAATAAAAATGGTGTGGAGTGTCAGAGGACAGAGCTACCCACAGAGCCAAGAAATGAAGGTCAGGAGTCCTTACCTTTACCTTTAATCCCATCACTCAGCAGAGATCCCTCTGGATCCCTGTGAGTTCAGGGCCTAATAGAGACAGGCAGTAGTGGCACACACCTTTAATCCTACCTCTAGGAAAGTTGAAATAGGAGTGAGATAGCTGGGTGGGGAGAGAGAGAGAGAGAGAGAGAGAGAGAGAGAAGGAAGAGGAGGAAGAGAAGGGGGAAGAGGAGGAGGAGGAGGAGTTAAGTTTCCCCTGCCACTTTCCTTTTTGGCTGAGGTTGGAGTGAGAAGATTCTTGGAGACAGGCCTTAGGAGTTATTCTGGATGAGAATTGGTTGTGGTTTGTTCTCTGTCTCTGATATTTCAGCCTTTCCCCAATATCTGCCTCTGGATTTTTATTATAATATCAAATAGAATTCATGCTATAGGTAACCTGAATATATTCTTTGAATGTCAACATAAGGTTACAAAAGCCAAACAAACAAACAGAAATTGTCATATAACAAAGTAGATGGTCGTGGCTGTACATTTTTGCGGGGGGGGGGGGGAGGGGTGTCACTGAATCAGGGTTATTGGGACCATATCTCCCAGGGACTGTAACCACACATAAATTACTATTAGATATTAAGATGGATGCTTAAAATAAGTGGAATTTCTTTAGATATTACACTGTAATTGCTGCCTACAATCCACAAGCCTTTTCAGTGTCTTCAGAATGGAAGATTATGTCTGCATGTTTCTGGTTCTTACCATGCCACGTGAAGACATGCACCCCTGCATGCACCTTGAATAAAGGCAGTATAGCTGTACATATATCTTGGGCCAAGATAGTGTATCATACATGTAACTTGTCATTGCTGTGAGTATAGTTTTGCTTTCTTCCAAACCTGCCAGTTCTGCTTCTCCTTTGTGTCCCCCAACACTTACATCTTATTTCTGCATTTTATGGACTGATGCTCACTTTCTTTGCCATCTTGATTCTAAGTACTCTAGAAAGTCCATCTTGTCCGAATATGTTTCATTTGATTTAAACCTACTATTTGTTAGTGTTCTAGCTTCATTTATTTTGCTGTGATAAATAACACAAATAAAGCAACTTAAAGAAAGAAAGAAAAAAAGGATTTAGTTGGCTTACACTTCCAGCTTACAGCCTGTCATGGATATCAGGACATAAAATTAAGGAGGAACTTGAGAGTAAGCCTGCTTGCTATTCCAACTGTACTCCTAACCAAGGAACTCACTCACAGCTGAGATAATAGAACAGGAACAATGGAGGATCATGGAGACTTATGGTTAGCTGCCTTTCTTTTACATTCTAATATGCTTTGCATAGGGAATGATGCTGCTTTTAGAGGATTTTTCCTTTTAGTATCAATTAACAATCAAGGTAATTCCTCATAGATATGTCTATAGACATATTTGATCTAGAAAATGCATCAGTTGAGATTCTCTTCTTAGGTGATGTCTAGGTTGTGTCAAGTCAACAGTTAAAGCTAAGTAGGACAGTGAGTATTCCTTAGTCTCTAACTGTATTTGTCAGAATTCTCTAGAGGAGCATAACTGATAGGGAATCTACTGAGTGGCTCAGCTAGTCCAACAATGACTGCCTACCCTCAAAAAGTCCAAGAATCCAGTAGTTGTTTAGTCCAAAAATCTGGTTGTCTGAGTAGGTTGTCAGTTTGTGCTGGAATCATAAAGAAGTAGGCTCTAATTCCAGTGAAGGGACTGACTTGCTGATGAGGATGAAGGCAAGAGGCAAAGAGCAAAAGCTTTCATGTTATTTATATTGGCTACTACCAGAAGGTATAGTAGCCCTGAGTAAAGGTGCCACACCTTCATTTTCCCACCTCTAAAGATCTGGATTGAAGGGGTCATGTGGAATGTCTTTCTATATGCTGTGAATATGCTTTATTACCAATGGTTAACAAAGAAACTGTTGTAGCCTGTGGCAAGGCAGCTTCAAGGCAGGCAGGACATCTAAGCAGAGATAAAGATGGAGAAGGGTAGAGTCAAGGAGAAATGCTGCAGGTAGTTTCCCAGAAAGCAAGTTGTAATGGGACACAGGTAAAACCATGAAGCCAAGAGGCAATAAATAGATCAATAAGAGTGAGTTGAGTTAAGCTGTAAGAGCTAGTAGGTAATGAACCTGAGCCAAAGGTCAAACAGTTTGTAACTAATATAAGTCTTTGTATGATTATTAGGTATGAAGGTTGGCCTGCAGCCCCCAGGGCTTAGCACTATTTATGGTCTGCACTGTTTATCAGAATCAGTTGATCCATTTCCATTATTGGAATATTGCCCAAGGAGGTATTGTAATTAGGGAATCCGGAAGTTATCAGAGAACACAGAGGTTGACCCAAGCCAGATGTTGCTTGTGAACTGCTAAGAGTACTCATGGTGAAAAAGGCAATCACGGTATAAAAGGTTTCCCCTGAGCTTCAATAAACAGCATTCTTTATTCAAGAGTGACCCTCCCCCCCCCCCCCCCCCCGGTCTCTGTGTCTCTCAATCTCCAGGCCCTTGCTTGATATGTGGCTAACTCAGGTGATGCAGACATCACAATTTGGAACTAAGCAACTGTTAGACTGGTTTGGACCTTGGGGTTAGGCCAGGCCAGAAACTTCCAGCTACATGGTGGGTCTTCCACCTTCAAATGATTTACTTAAGACAAATTCCTCAGAGATATAACCAACTACTTGGGCTTTAGTTAATTCCAAATGTAGTCAAGTTAACAACAATAAATAGCAGTTATGCTAACCTTTGTCAAGAGGATTTTTGTGGGATTTTCTAAATGAAGTTCAAGAAAATGAGATAGGGAACCAAGATGAAAGGGGAAGATAAGAATCTTCCTCATTAAAGTGAACACAGACAGTATATGGACATTTTGAAATTATTGCTTCAAGCATTGTCTTAGAAGGGGAAGCTATGACCAAGATCTAAAACCAACACTGAAACATAATTTTAAAAAAGTCTCTTCAGTGAGTTTGAGATAATTTCTTTAACATACAATGCTTTAGTGAACAATGTAGAATCTTCTGATGACAAATCTATTCGATGGATCCTCTCTAGGTCAGAGGTAATAGCTTCTTTAATTCTGTATCCCATGGTTCATTATAACAAATAACTATAGAGAGAACCTCTCATTGTGGTTTCTGATATTTTACATACATAAAATCATGAGTGTGTTTATGACATCAGAGTAAAAGTGAAACAGTATAGGGATAAAAAAAGGACAAATGAGAGAGGATGGGATTAGAGATGGGAAAGTAGAGGGTTGTGAGAGAACTGTACAACCAATGTACAATATATAATTGTATGAAAATGTTTTGTGTAAAGCGTATCCTGTGTAGTGAATATATACAATGACAGTTTAAAATTCAAGTAAAAATAAAATATGTATACTTATAAGTATTCTTTAGAATAAATATCATAAAGAATGGATAAGTATTCTTTAGAATAAATATCATAAAGAATGGATAGAATTCTTTATGATATTTATTCTAAAGACTACTTATAAGTACAATTACAGTGTTGAGCTATATCATCCCTTTAGATAAAAGAGAAGAGAAACAATGGCCTTCTAGGCATAATATCCAGGCAAATGTACCTCAGAAGCAACCTTTTCCTTCAGACCTGTGAAAGCAGGAGCCCTCTGCTCCAGCTCTGCCCTTCATCTGGTTCTAAAATGCCAGTCCCAGGGATCTGAACTAAGGGGCTGCTTTGTTGTCCCTCTACTGTGTCCCTCCATCTTTCATCTCCACAAAAGTGTACTCTGAAGTGAGGCAATTATGTGCCATTGAGTGATGCTGGAATATCAAAACATATCTTTCTGTAAAAGGCCCCTTTTTTCTATGTAAGGTTTCCCCTTCACAGGATTGTTTTTGAGGCATAGCTTCTCTACAAATTTTCCTCATTACTCACCATTTTCTAGCCAACTCAGAGCAAAGCAATAGATTTTCAGTCAGCTGCCTATAAAAATCTGCTATTTCCATTTTTGTACTACCTATTGAAATGTTTGCTTCTGACACCTTTCCTGAAAAACTATTTTGATTATTGTTAATTTTGTGTATATGTGTATGTGTGTGCATGAACATGTATAAGTGCAGGTGTCCATGGAGGCCAGAGAGGGAGTCAGAAGCCTTACAGCTGGAATTACAGGCAGTTGTGATTCACCTGACACAGTGATTAAGAACCAAACTCAGGTCCTCTGTGAGAGTGATGAGTACTGTGCATTGCCAGGTCATCTCTCCATTTCCAATACTTTTTTTTTTTTTTTTTTTTTTTTTTT
Source organism: Phyllotis vaccarum (assembly GCA_033318265.1). Classification (NCBI taxonomy): domain Eukaryota; kingdom Metazoa; phylum Chordata; class Mammalia; order Rodentia; family Cricetidae; genus Phyllotis; species Phyllotis vaccarum. The sequence goes on along the minus strand of JARWLC010000016.1, from coordinate 31,655,244 downwards.
TTTTTTTTACAAAGGATGAATATGCTGACTAGACTGTTATCTCCCCCTCCCACCCCTGATTGTCTATATCTCTTCACTGTTCTTTTCTGCTTCTCTGATAGAAATGGCTGAATACAACCAGTGGAGTCTGGTTCTGCCCACGGGGAGGCAGCTGCTCCCCTCTGGAAGCTGTTACTACATATAACTACATGTACATATAACTACTATATATATACATACATGTACATATAACTACTACATATGAGCAGACCTGGTTTAGTGCCCCAAGATTATTTGCAGTAGAAGCTGTGTCTACATAACTGTAGAAGTAATTTAACGGCACATCGGAGTTATGGGTTCTGCTGTTGAGGGAGGATGTTGAGGAGGCCATGGAGTGCACTAACTGAGACACTGCTGATGTGGAGCAATGGGGCATCCAGCAAAATAGTCTAGACTTCTAGACTTAGTTTTCCTTTAGTGTTCATTGTGAGCCCTGCTGCAGTTCAGGTGTTATTCTGGAGACAGGAAAGTGCTCCAGTCAACTATAGCTGTAACTATCTATTGTAAGTTGTTATAACTTTAGGAGCTATAGTGTTAACCAATACTGTTTTCTAAGGTCAGAAAGCACTTGAGCAAAGAACAGGGCTTTTGTTTTTCCCCTTTCATGCTGGAGGCTCACAGAACAATAAGAGACTGGGTGTCTGAGTCACCTAGTCTGGATTTACTATCTCTGCCTTTTATCAGTTGATGACCTGAGGAAAAATCTTAATGTGAGCTTCAGATAGTTTTCTTTAAAGTTTTTGTTGTTGAATTACATTTTTGTATTTTGTGTGTGGGGTGTGTGTAGCTGTGTGCCATGTCATGTATGTGGATGTTAGAGGACAACCTATAGGAGCTGACTCTTTCCTTCATTATGCGATTCCCAGGGATTGAACTCATGTTGTCAGGTTGGTGACAAGTGCCTTTACCCATTAAGACATCTTACTGCCCTCAAATTATTACTATTATGTTATGAAATAGACATTAGTTATATTACCATGCAATTCAGTTTTCCCATTAATATGACAGGCCATGTGGTATCCAGCTCATAGGAAGAAAGGTTTTCTTTGTCTCATGGCTTCAGAGGTTTTAGCCTATGATTTACAATTTCTAGTTGTTATTTAATGAAAACCCATATATTGGCCAGATATTGGAGAAAGCTGGAATATCAGAGAGAGGAAACACACCACAGTCAATTCTCACCCAGCCAACTCTTCAGAGTAAATGCTATCTTCAAAAGTCCTCAGCCTGGCTGGTTCCTTCTACAAGATACGGACTGTCTGCCTATGCCTGCCTTAAATACCCTCTTCTCCCAGTTGTTTTACTTCTGAGTTCAACTCTACATCATAATCTTAGGGTTAGGATTAAAGGTGTGAACTACCACTTTCTGACCCTCCTGGCTTGATGGTGCGTAAGTCTGTTCTCTGATATTCCAGGCTGATTTTATTAAATATAAAGTACATCACCACAAGTCTATATTTTCTTCATATGGCTTTGAGTCTGTGGTGACAACTAGGCATGATGGGAGTTTTTGGAAAAGGAAGAGTGTTTACTTTATAGTATTTTAAAAATCTTTAGCAAAGTGAGAAATGACAAAGGTGCCAATGTCCCCTTCAGGGACATGTTCCTAATGTCCTAACTCCCTTCTATTAGGTTCCACCTCCTGAAAACTCCATTGTCATCATCAAACAGCATCTCTGTGGTGTCTGAATCTTTAACATGTGGAACTTGTGGACATTAAAGATTTAAACTGTGGGAATTATAGAGTCATAAAGACCAAATAAAATGTTACAAAGCAAGGGTTTATTACTATTGTAACCTATTAATGTCCATTCCTTCCAAAACTCATAAATTGCAATTGAACTCGTAATAAAAATGATTAGATTATTAGATTATTATCCCATCCCAATCATCAGAATGTGAAGAAAAAATTTTTTATTCATGAAACACTCAGTCTATTTTAGTTTTGTAGTCCAAATGGACTCCTGGGATATCTAACCTTGACACACACCAAGTGTAACAAATATTTATCTTAAATCTCATTTAACAAAGGGACAAGCTAATCCCTCCTGGTATCATCTCAAGGATGGAAACAATTACTTATCTCCTCTGAAAATCCAACTTTGATAATCTGAAAATATTCTCTGGCCATCTCTCTCTACTCCCAGGAGTCATATCTTTCACTTTGTACTTAACTTCTTCTTTAGTCATTTGTTACTTTATCAGACTAGTGCTTTTGCCAGATAAGGTACAGAATCCACACTGTCTCTTATGTGTATCGTATGCATGTCTGTTGACATGTGTGTGGAATATATTTGTTCAGGTATAAGTGTGTGTGTGTAGGCAGGTATAAGTGTGTGTGTATATAAATAGGGATAAGAGTGTGTGTGCATGTGTGTATGTGTGTGTGCATGTATATGTGTGCATGTGCATATGTGTGTGAGTATGTTTGTGTGTGCGTGTGTTGAACTCTGAAGCTCATCTGTTTGGCTGGTCTAGCTATCAAACTTGCTCTGAAGTTTATCTCCTCACCTCTCACTTTGTGGAATTAAAGATGAGTCACAATGCCTGCTGGGCTTTTACATAGGATTTGGGGGTTTGATCAAGGGTGCTCACATCTGTGCAAAGAATTCTTTAATCATTAAGCCATCTCGCCAGACCTTAAATGCTCTTATGTTGTAGCTGTAGATATCTGTTTACTTTCTTTGACAGTGTTGTAATGGTGTTGAGCAATGTAATAATCATGGCTTAGGTAGTGTGGAAAGGAGCTGGCTGGATGAGGGGAGATGATAAAAGCCTTTGGGAAAGAATTGCTGTATATGCAGGTCAGATCAGAGAAAAGCTGTGATCTGACATCAGCCAAACTTTTGGGCTTAAGGAGAGACAGCTACCGTTTTTAACATTTTCTTTGAAAACGATGTGTGACTTTGCCCAAAGGAGAGAATAAGGACAAGTTGTATGGGTTGAAATGATCTCCCGAGCACCTGGGAGAGTAGGTACAGAATGTACTCGGGCTCTTTGCTTAGCCAAGAGGTCTTGCCAAGTCCCCGAGGAGCACAAGGTACAGCTACTATCATCTTTGGATCAAAGTCTTTGGAATGAAATCAACCACATCTCTCAGAATATTAAATTATTCCTATTTTTAGAGAAGATATGTTTTAACAGCAAGTACCTCCTGCCACAATGTGTCCCTTGCCCCTCCCCAAACATACACAGATTGCCCCATGGTCAACATCTCCACTAGAGTCACACACCTGTCACAACAGATGAACCACACTAATAGGTCATAAGCACCTGTAGCTCACAGTTCACACCATGCATAGTTCCTGCTTTCTGTGTGCTTCCTATGGATTTAAACCAGTATAGGTTGGCTTGAACTCACCGTGGCACTATCATACAGCATGTTTCCACTGCTCTAACAATTCACTCACCCATATATCTATCCCCTATGACCATCTGAAAACTCTAAAAAGCTCTGATTAATTATCTTCATAGTTTTGTTTTCTTCTGTTTTTATAGATAAAATTTATGAGAGAGTAAGTTTGAGATACTCCTGCTTTTATGGATGTCTCACCCAGGTCATAGGTAAATGGCCTGGGACTCAGCACAATCATTGTGCTTCAGGTTTTCATCTTGTTTTATGCTGGTGTCTGGATTCAGAATCTTATGCCTTCCATGTGGACTTCTACCCCTGACTCACAGCATTTCACTTTGCCAACTTTATAGCCTTGCTCAGAATCCTCTCTCCTTCTATGCCCCCAAACTGGCAGGCTTAAGAAGGATTAAAGTTAACTCCAAGCTTATTGCAATCCCCAATATCTTCAGCAACCAGGTAAATAGGATTATACAGATGCTAAGGAGTGGTGATTAAAGAAAATGGGAGGGATGGAGAGATAGTTCAGTCAGTAAAATACAGGATGACCTTAATTCAGTCCACAGAACACTAGAAAATATTTATCACATAATCTCAAAATGGGGAAGTATAGACAGGTGAATGCCTGAGGCTCACTGGAGAGCCAGCCTAGACTACTTGGTGAGTTTCAGGTCATTGAGAAACTCTTTCTCAAGAGTAAGGTAGGTGGTGCTTGAGTTACAAGACCTTAAGATATCCATTCATACATGAACACATGTATGCATGTCTGCACATACATGAACACATGCATATATACACATATATGAAAAAGGAGTTGTGTGGACTGTAGCTAACAGAAAATGCATACTATATGTGACCTAGCCAGCTGCTTACTCACCTTCCAACTTTTTGTTATCATATGAGAAAGCACTGTCATCTGTGAAGCATAGACCTCAAAAGTCGAGTTTACATATGTATTTTCCTGAGTTTAAGTCATAATATAATCTAAAATTTTCACATCTGCATACATTTGGGTCCCTCACTTAGTAATTCATATCTAAACTGTGTCATGTTGGAAGGTAGATACTATTGTAAGTAATAATCACTGGCAATTGATAAAAAAGAATTATTATTTATCAAGGGGCTTGAAGGGAAGCACTCACTGATATGAGAGAGGTTAAGCAGCTGTGAAGTTCCTGGAAAGGTTGAAATGGTCCATGCAGCTTCATTCAGCAGGTAAAGTCCCCCATCAAAGAGCACAAGAGAGAA